>JADDOH010002174.1:0-34220 GCA_016648135.1 Agrypnia vestita
CTGTTTCGGAGAGTTCGGCAGGTGTCTTCTTCGTGCTGATTCGTGGTGGGCGGCGGCTTCTGGCGTCGGCGTCGTCCTCTGACTGTGTAGGCTACGTCGGCGGCTTCTGACGTCGGCGTCGTGGCGGTCGGTAGCGAGACGTCGCTTCTTTTGTCACTGGGCGTCGCGGCGGTACACTGTGCGTCGCGGTTTCTGATACGTCGTTTCTGGCGTCGCGATGCCGATTCGGTGGTCGCTACCGTTCGGACTTACTTTCTTCGAGAGTTACCAGGGTATTCGGCCGGACCGATTTTACGGGTCAGGCTAGAGTTCCTGGTCTCTCCACCTTCAGCTTCTAACTTCAACTCCTAACTCCAACTTCAACTCAACTCGACTGGTTTCTCGGCGGCTGGCTTCGCCTTATATTCTCTTCTCGCCGGCCTGAGGCGTGACCGACGGTGGAAAGGGGGCATCCCTTAGCTCCCTATTGGTCCGGATGATGTAGACCGTCTCCCGGTCGGGCCGCTCTTGATCCACCCTCGTCGTCCATTGGCTTCCTCTGGGTCCATCCCAGGCCCCGATGGACGTTACTGGTTACGGGACCCGGCGTCGCATATGTTACGCCCCCTATTGTTCTCCCAGTTTGCGGCTAATCTCGATGCTTTTCTGGTATGTAGGCCTAAACACTTTGTTATTTCACGAACGCTTTGTTCACTGTTCATATCCCTATCCCGTCACCAAAAACACATTGCAAAATGAATTAAACTTAAGGAAAATATTACAGTACAAATTGGCAAAGGCGGAAAATTGAAAACACAAATTCGCATCAACACTTTACCCAACATTACCCAAAAATAAAACTGCTTACATATACATACTTAATTAAATCGACACGCCAGATAGACATATTTTTATCGACCAGTTATTTCTACCATTATTGACTAATTACATGGGATTGAACGCAGGGTTTCATTAGATCACAGTAAAATTCCTTAAGTATGCATTACAATATCAATCTTATTATTAAGTGTCAGTTTGATTATTACAGTAGGCCTCCCAATATTTAACGTTATTTATACATTACAACATTACAGGTCAACCCTTATCATTTTACATTGATTATCTTCGATACCTCCACAAAATCATTATTATTTGTTTTTCTTTTATATATGATACACCGGACGGCATTTAAAATTTACCACTCCGCATATTCTCTTCCTTTATTTTTCTTTTTAATTTTTTTTCTTTAACAATGACAACATGTACTTGATACTTAGTTTTATTTTTAATTTTAGCTTAAATAAAACAAGCTATCGTACTTCTTAGTTGGACCAAACATACTTGTCAATATGTGACATAGAGATACAAAACAAAGGGCTAAATTATACAGACATCGTGGCATTTCTTAGTGAATCAATTAACATAAAAACTTATTTACACGGGTTACATGCTTCAAGCGGGTCCCCTAATGTTAATGTTCTGTATACATCTTTGTAATTTCTTTTGGGATTACAAAGTACATGAATTTGCATCAACGCCACTTTCCCGAAAGGAATGCTTACATATACTAACATAATCAAATTCGATAGACACTTTTTTTTTCAAGAAATTATGTTAAACCTTATTACTAGAAGAACAATCAAGAAAACTTGGCGTAAATTAATTAATGTAACATTATTTACACCTAAATAATGAAAATTCTTACTTCAATATGTAAGCTGGATTGAATGCAAAACATTTTTTTTTTGGACTTTCATTATACTAATCATTATCTTATCAAATCAGCTTTCTTCCACCCCTGGTATAAGAATATAGGAAAAGAATAAAAATAGAGAACACTAAAAAATTATATAAGCCACATTCCACCCGGCAGACAATTGAAAATTTTCCAAACAAGAATTATTTTGAGCTTTATTATTACTAGATTAAAACAACTATTTTAAAATAGACCGACAAATTATATTGCTTAAACGAGTAATCAAAACAATAATTGCATGTTTACAGATAGGTTATATACCTACAACCTACAAATTTGTATAAAAAAAACACAATATTGGGAGCTTAAATAACTAATGACAATTTAACATTATTCTCAAAACTAATTAAAACTCACAAATTAACATTATTCAACTAGGTGTAATACATGAAAACATAAGACATGAAAGCCTCGATCTAAAGTAATATTAATGTTTATTCCAACACGGCATTTACTTATTTGCAATTAATTAAACTATTTTGTTACAACCCCGTGTGCTAAAATTCATTCTGCAGACAGATTTCACAAACTAAAAAGTCGGAATCTTATATCTCTTCAACCGTGTTACATCTTTTCACGAGATAATATTCTATTACGTTATATATTATATATTACATCAATATCAAACATCGTCGGCAATAATACAATCAAATCTTTTCCTTTTGTTACGATCAATACATTTTCTATTATTTGCTACAAGTTAGATTAATTCGGGATGATCTCGTTATTATTTCAAATTGCAATGTCCCGTTCATTTCGATACTTAACAATAGAATACAGAATAAACGAGGAAACTACATATAAAACGAGTAACATCCACCTGCAGAGGTGGCCTGGGTTATCTAAACTCTCATTACCTTACTTAAATTAAACATATCAGTTGCTCATTAATTAGGTACATATTACATTGATATTATGATTCACCACTTTGCCTCAATTTCTAATTCGGCCTCTACCTTCTTAATTGATTGACCCCTGTTATCTTTATTGATAATGACAGCCTGGTCGTGCGTTGCGGGATCTTCGCGCCCTTATATTAATAATATGATTTTTTATACGATCCTACCTCCCGCGGATAGCGTCGCCATGTGGCGGATCGGTATGTCAGCGCTTTCTAAAACATCTCTATTGTCTGTCGAGGACAATAGTAAGTTTACTGCGACGACTTTCGGAATTATTATCTTGTTTTTCTAAAAAAATGTCTTTCCCAAAACAATGGCGACTTCTCTAACAAACGCAGCTTTCTAAACCGTTGTCCCATGTGTTCGCATTTGGCCAAGATGTTCTTTCTAGTGTTTAATCGGGGTTAGAGATATACGTCCCGCTGCAAGAAAAGGTTTACCGTTTTTACCCTTCCAAGATGTTACTTAAGAACAAAAGGTTGCGAACGTATTGTCCATCCTAACAAAAGGCCGTGCACTATTAATGTCTTCGGCGATGCCCAACGCCTTCGGCAACCCTAACTTTCTAATTCATTGTTTCATATGTTTTATGGCGGGCTATCCTAAGAGCGATCGTCCGTCGCAATGTTACTTTTTTGAACAATAGGTCACATATTTCGTCCTCGAACAAAAGATCGAACATGCCGGGGCTGTGACCACATGGCGCGTGATCTTCGAAACATGGGCGCTTTGATTTCGGTATTGCCCTAGGACAAAATTAATAACCTGGTTCGCGTCATATTCCGGTACATCAACACGCACCCCCCCGAGTTGACGCGAACCGGTCATTATTAGGCCACTTGATGTGCGTTTGGTGGTCGCTAGCACTCCCTCTTCAGCATTAGCCCAGCGACCTAATCTATCGTTCCGCGCGAAGAGCCAAGGCGACAAAAACAAAAAAAAATATCTCGGACTGACTCCTGACCTAGGGGTTATCAAACTATATTGGGGAACAGGGAAAACGGAAAAAAAAAATCTCCAGCCTTCTGGCTTCCGGTGTCACTCATCTCCCTTCCGGTTATTACTTGCGTGCGTGCGTGTGTGTATGTGTGCGTTTTCCTATGCAGCCCTCCTCGCTCTTTTTCTCACTTCACTCCGGCGGGTCCATGTCGGCGCCCTGCCGACGATGGGGTCCGCGCCCGCGACCCCCCTTTCGGGTCCTTCCTCGCCTAACACGCCCTTGTGCTCCGGCGGTTTCCTTCGTCGTCTCCCCCTTATGCATCCATATCGGCGCCCTGCCGATGATGGAACCGTGCTCGTGACCGCTGCCTGGGTCCTCCGTCGTCTCACGCTCGTCTCGCTTCGTCCTACTTCGTCATCCCTGCGTCCGCATTCAGCGCTCTAGCCTTGCTGGACTCTGTTCTACGCCCGCTGCATATTCCGGCGCCACAACACATACCACAAGGAAACACACGCCGCACTAACGCGCCTCGCACTGAGACCGGTTGTGGACAAGGAGAATTATGAATATTTAAAAAAAACAAATAATGCCTACATCGTCGCCTCGGCCACCTCGTATCCTATTTATCGCGAATTCCGAACTACGCATCGCTTGGTACTTAACCCACTTCCGGTCCGATAGTAAATCTTAAACAACGGATAAAAAAAAACGGTAAAATAGAAAGTGGCACCTACTCTCTCAAGTGTACGATAACGAGAGAGAAAAAAGTACTCTGAATCTCCCTTTCTTACTACGACTACAATTATTATTCACGTACAATACTCAATGAGTGGGCACATTAGGACCTACACTAAACTCATTATCGTCAGCGACCGTAAACTCGACCTAAATATACATTTTTGAAGTACTCGGTCGGCCCCTCCTAATTAAGTAACAATGGGGTGTTATGGGGATTATCGGCGCCTGGGGCCATTGACCCGCTATTTACTATTCCTAGCTCGAGTGCATCATAAAACAACCTTTCCCGGCGCCCATTGTCCGAGACGAAACCAAAATGGTTTGACTGTCGGCACACCGCTGTCATTTCGATAATCCATCGGAATATATTCTATTCTTACGTGTTAACTAATTTCTAATATTTCCACTTAATTCTAACTTATATAAACGAGAAAAAAATTAGAAGTGTTTCCGGGAAAAGAACTGCTGTTGTAATCGTCTGTACTTTACTTTAAATCTATTCTTACTACAATGTCTTTAATTTGGTGCCCCGATAAAATAACATTTTGGTATCCGGTTGTCTCCCCGGACATATCAAAACCGCGAAAAGATTCGCCGACTGTACAACGCTATCCGCCCTTCGTGAAACCCGCGGTTCTACTCGCGCCGCGAGCCTTATCGCGACAAAAATCGTCTGCAGGAAAATTACATAGTAACATATTCCTACTTGTGGCGGTTGGCGAAATTGTTCCCTTTCCGCGCACGATTTTATTTCTTTACGGAACCCCATGGTTAGGTGCACGATTCGTCGCACACGAGTTTATCATATGGTACCGACCGGGTAAGTTATTAGGCTCGGTTACTTAGGTCTGTGGGCGCCAGGTACTTTAAGGTATAAGTACCAACCGATTGGCTTGATTCTATTATCCCTCGTTTCACTCGCTTGATATCAGTGTCTTTAATCTAAATCTCAGGGTGGGATCCGCTAGAAAACCCTTTTCCGGCGTGCTTTATACGCACGAGCCCCGCGTTGGAAGCGCCACTTGATATACCAGAGTAGGGGGGGTAAGGTCTGAGGTGTCAGAGGTGATATAAAATCACGGTGTGGTAAACCGGCCGGGAGATCTCAGATCTACGTATGCCGGCGGTTACGCCCTCCCCTAGGTACAATCAAAACGTCAGGTGACTGACTAGGACACTGATATCTCGAGGCGGGTGAAGGGATATAAAAATAATAAAATCGAAACAATTTTACAAGTCTCTATATTGGGCACTGTAGCAAATTAAATTACATGAAACATTAATCCTAACTTACATACGACGCAGCAAAGTGGTTACTAAATTAAAAATTACATGAACCCTAATTTAGAGGGAGAGGACAAAATTATAAACAAAGAAAGAAAAAGGCAAAACACATAAAAAATCTGATCTTACTGCTAAAATGAATGGTGACGAGATTAAATTAACACTTCGGTAGAACCAGGTGGGCGGAGAAAAAGTCTTTAGATCGGGGTAACCTGTTTCGGAGAGTTCGGCAGGTGTCTTCTTCGTGCTGCTTCGTGGTGGGCGGCGGCTTCTGGTGTCGGCGTCGTCCTCTGACTGTGCAGGCTACGTCGGCGGCTTCTGACGTCGGCGTCGTCCTCTGACTGTGCAGGCTACGTCGGCGGCTTCTGACGTCGGCGTCGTGGCGGTCGGTAGCGAGACGTCGCTTCTTTTGTCACTGGGCGTCGCGGCGGTACACTGTGCGGCGCGGTTTCTGATACGTCGTTTCTGGCGTCGCGATGCCGATTCGGTGGTCGCTACCGTTCGGACTTACTTTCTTCGAGAGTCACCAGGGTATTCGGCCGGACCGATTTTACGGGTCAGGCTAGAGTTCCTGGTCTCTCCACCTTCAGCTTCTAACTTCAACTCCTAACTCCAACTTCAACTGGTTTCTCGGCGGCTGGCTTAGCCTTATATTCTCTTCTCGCCGGCCTGAGGCGTGACCGACGGTGGAAAGGGGGCATCCCTTAGCTCCCTATTGGTCCGGATGATGTAGACCGTCTCCCGGTCGGGCCGCTCTTGATCCACCCTCGTCGTCCATTGGCTTCCTCTGGGTCCATCCCAGGCCCCGATGGACGTTACTGGTTACGGGACCCGGCGTCGCATATGTTACGCCCCCTATTGTTCTCCCAGTTTGCGGCTAATCTCGATGCTTTTCTGGTATGTAGGCCTAAACACTTTGTTATTTCACGAACGCTTTGTTCACTGTTCATATCCCTATCCCGTCACCAAAACACATTGCAAAATGAATTAAACTTAAGGAAAATACTACAGTACAAATTGGCAAAGGCGGAAAATTGAAAACACAAATCCGCATCAACACTTTACCCAACATTACCCAAAAATAAAACTGCTTACATATACATACTTAATTAAATCGACACGCCAGACATATTTTTATCGAGCAGTTATTTCTACCATAATTGACTAATTACATGGGATTGACGCAGGGTTTCATTAGATCACAGTAAAATTCCTTGAGTATGCATTACAATATTAATCTTATCATTAAGTCGTCGGTTTGATTCTTACAGTAGGCCTCCCAATATTTAACGTTATTTATACATTACAAAATTACAGGTCAACCCTTATCATTTTACATTGATTATCTTCGATACCTCCACAAAATCATTATTATTTGTTTTTCTTTTATATATGATACACCGGACGGCATTTAAAATTTACCACTCCGCATATTCTCTTCCTTTATTTTTCTTTTTAATTTTTTTCCTTTAACAATGACAACATGTACTTGATACTTAGTTTTATTTTTAATTTTAGCTTAAATAAAACAAGCTATCGTACTTCTTAGTTGGACCAAACATAATTGTCAATATGTGACATAGAGATACAAAACAAAGGGCTAAAATTATACAGACATCGTGGCATTTCTTAGTGAATCAATTAACATAAAAAACTTATTTACATGGGATACATGCTTCAAGCGGGTCCCCTAATGTTAATGTTCTGTATACATCTTTGTAATTTCTTTTGGGATTACAAAGTACATGAATTTGCATCAACGCCACTTTCCCGAAAGGAATGCTTACATATACTAACATAATCAAATTCGATAAACATTTTTTTTTTCAAGAAATTATGTTAAACCTTATTACTAGAAGAAAAATTAAGAAAACTTGGCGTAAATTAATTAATGTAACATTATTTACACCTAAATAATGAAAATTCTTACTTCAATATGTAAGCTGGATTGAATGCAAAACATTTTTTTTAGGACTTTCATTATACTAATCATTATCTTATCAAATCAGCTTTCTTCCACCCCTGGTATAAGAGTAAAAATAGAGAACACTAAAAAATTATATAAGCCACCTTCCACCAGGCAGACAATTGAAAATTTTCCAAACAAGAATTATTCTGAAACACTACCAGTAGCGGAAGTCCCTACTACAATTAACTAACTTCATAATTTTCGTTATGTTCTTCTTTTTTTTTTAAAGCGGACAAATACCAAAGTGAATGGTGTATCGTAAAGATTGAAATTAGTTACAAATAAATAATAATAAAGCTCGAAAGCTTTATTATTACTAGATTAAAACAACTATTTTAAAACAGACCGACAAATCATATTGCTTAAACGAGTAATCAAAACATTAATTGCATGTTTACAGATAGGTTATATACCTACAACCTACAAATTTGTATAACAAAAAACACAATATTGGGAGCTTGAATAACTAATGACAAATTAACATTATTCTTAAAAATAATTAAAACTCACAAATTAACATTATTCAACTAGGTGTAATACATGAAAACATAAGACATGAAAGCCTCGATCTAAAGTAATATTAATGTTTATTCCAACACGGCATTTACTTATTTGCAATTAATTAAACTATTTTGTTACAACCCCGTGTGCTAAAATTCATTCTGCAGACAGATTTCACAAACTAAAAAGTCGGAATCTTATATCTCTTCAACCGTGTTACATCTTTTCACGAGATAATATTCTATTACGTTATATATTATATATTACATCAATATCAAACATCGTCGGCAATAATACAATCAAATTTTTTCCTTTTATTCCGATCAATACATTTTTTATTATTTGCCACAAGTTAGCTTAATTCGGGATGATCTCGTTATCATTTCAAATTGCAATGTCAAATTGATACTGTCGCCATGTGGTGGATCGGTATGTCAGCGCTTTCTAAAACATCTCTATTGTCTGTCGAGGACAATAGTAAGTTTACTGCGACGACTTTCGGAATTATTATCTTGTTTTTCTAAAAAATGTCTTTCCCAAAACAATGGCGACTTCTCTAACAAACGCAGCTTTCTAAACCGTTGTCCCATGTGTTCGCATTTGGCCAAGATGTTCTTTCTATTGTTTAATCGGGGTTAGAGATATACGTCCCGCTGCAAGAAAAGGTTTACCGTTTTTACCCTTCCAAGATGTTACTTAAGAACAAAAGGTTGCGAACGTATTGCCCATCCTAACAAAAGGCCGTGCACTATTAATGTCTTTGGCGATGCCCAACGCCTTCGGCAACCCTAACTTTCTAATTCATTGTTTCATATGTTTTATGGCGGGCTATCCTAAGAGCCATCGTCCGTCGCAATGTTATTTTTTTGAACAATAGGTCACATATTTCGTCCTCGAACAAAAGATCGAACATGACCGGCTGTGACCACATGGCGCGTGATCTTCGAAACATGGGCGCTTTGATTTCGGTATTGCCCTAGGACAAAATTAAGAACCTGGTTCGCGTCATATTCCGGTACATCATAGTGTTAATCCGAGGTAGGTACTGAAAATATCGCTTGTAAAAATATTCGGTAGGAGACGCTGGCCGTGTCCTGACGTACGTCTAGCCGCTATCTTTTAAAGCCCGCGCGGTGGCATCTCCAAGGTTACAAATTCTGACAGTAGCTTCTCGGCCGACATTTCATTTAAACCATTCAAGATGTAACGATTGAAAAGTCCGGGTAGACTGCGGCAAAATTGCTATCCGGTAGGTGTTTATATGATTTAAGCGCGACATTTATCAATTCCAACATTGCAAGTCAAAATATAAGATAACCTTGTATGTTTCAGGACTTTATTTTTGATGACCTTATGATCTGATCATTCTTTGTGCATCATATAAAGATGCAACGGGATCTTACTCATATACTACCCATGGAGGGCGATAGCTGTGTTAATTTCGACGTGCTTGGATCCATCACCATAAATAAGAGGTAGAAGCTTGTTCACGTAAGACCGGCGAAAGCAAGCATGCTTGGGAGTTGCATTACCCGGAGACGCAATTCCACAACTAAATCAACAGGACTAGATCAATATCCACGTCGGGGGAAAATTCCAGTTGCTATGGTATTCTTCCGCACAGGACCCATTTCAATGGTCTCTCCGAGCGCGAGACATGAACACAAAAACAATGGTTTACAAGTGTGTATAACAACAGAAATGTGGGTCAAGTGATTATGAATGAAAAAGGTAATTAGTGTAGACATACATCGGACCCCATTAAAATTCTGAGAACTGGCGGTGGGCGGAGCGAGAATTTAATTACCATCGCCGCCATCTTGCAAACTTTCAATGTATATGTGCGTCATTGTTTTCTTTCATTAATATTTGTAAATGCATATTTACCTACGGTGAGTCACCCGCCGGGGCAAGCGCCCGCCCCCCCTCTGCCAGGCGCCGGCGGGGATGGTGGTCCCGCTCGCCGCGAGTACCACGGATGACTCACCGCGCTAGAATTGGATAATGAAATGTACCGCGGCCCGTACATGGATAAAAATTGTTTATTCTCGAAGGCCGCGGTGACTGATATTTTACCTTTGTCATATGAGTGTTACTATGTATATTTTATGTTGAGAATGTGTTAAATAATTGTATTGGTTTTCGCTCACATTTTTATCTGACAATAGGTCATTAATGTTATTGTATATATGTCAATTTCATGTAATGTCTTATTTTAATGCTTCTCCGCGGCCGAGTATTTCTTGAATAAACAGTAACCTAGTCCCGAAGGCCGCGGTGATTAATGTTTTGACCTTTAGATTTATATTTGTATTTGTATATACCTACGTTGTATGTACCTTGGATATTTCCTATGTTGTAAAACCATCTGTGCGTTGTATTTAAATTTTGTATGTAAATAGTTGTAACTTGTATTTTATATTGTTTATTGTGTTAATAAACGGGGGTTTGGCGGTCTTTTAATTTCGAAAACTGATTGGAAATAAGAGGGTCTGGTTATTTAATCCGAAGATAGGCAGATTCCCTTGCCCAGTATGACTAGGGCTGCTATCATAATATATTTAAATTCATTTAATCATCTTTGGCAGTTTAATTGGTAAATGCGCAATAGATCCCATAGGTGGTCGTTCGACTGCCTGTACAAAACAGCGCAGTCGGCCGCCTTTTCCGTCCAATAACCAGCTCCGAGTTTTATGGACCGCACGTTAACGGTACGTGGCGCGACGGATGCTGTGTAACTCGCAAAACATCACCGAGATGAGTGATATTAAATTGAACCAAACCCGACATGTCGTATATCACCGCAATCGGCCTGTCATTTCCTATTAGATTTCGTCATAAAAATTGATATTGGATTAGTCTGAGAGGAGATACATCTTAAATTCGAAATCGCCCCTTCTAAGGCGATTTGCGAACGCTGACACATCCAGGCGTACCTGTCATAATGTAGTTCACACGCGGATGTGTCAGGCGTTCATTTTGGCATTTAAATGGCAAATGCACTCCTTTTCTTTCACGAGATATTCGTAAAAAACCGGCCAAAATTGGCCGCCGACGCCGACCGCTGCACGGTATCGCAGCGGCTTTCGGGTCGACCCGGCGGAGATGCGCGCGGTCCACCACGCGCAGCCTCTGGGCGAATGTAAGATGCATCTCCCCACTCTCACTAATCCGATTTCGACCGTTAAAATCCCGTTATTTATTTATGTCTACTTTAGGAGTATAAATAAAGGATGGTTTCGTGGCGGGCATCCTCAGTTTCCGAATACTTTTATATGTTGTCACTCTGCCCGTTCGCGAAGCCAAATTTTGTGAAAAACAGTGTTTTATTTTGCTAAGTACTAGACTTTTGTGTTTTTCTTTTAATTTAAATTCACCTTTTTGAATTAAATTCATTGGTCTTCGCGCGTGATAAAAATATTTACCACGGTGAATTGCTAATAACGCGAGGCGGAGACCCACCCTATTTGCCTATTTTTAATTCCGTGTGATAGCCAGAGGTTTTCAACATTTTTAAGAATTCAAAATAGTGTCGAGATTGGTGCGCAGGGCTTGTGCGTACCAAGGCCAAAAGCCTGTACTATAAAAATAGGACTAACTTGCTGGTGTCCTGGAATGGGGCTTAAACCAACGACCCCCAGATCACTAGGCGAGCATCATAACCAATACACCAACAAGTTAATCTATTAGATATTTTTACTAATTTATGTACCAAATATGTTTATAAACTAAAATAAAGTCACTCTAAAAATATTATTTCATAATTTTTATATATTAATAAACAGTTTTTTTGGAAATTTAATAATATTGAAAAATATATACAATGTTCTCGTGATCTAAAAAAAGGAATTCTATAAGTTTTTTCTAATAAACAGATCGTTCGTTGAAAATTAGTTTATATATATATATATATATATTTTTATTTTTTTTAACATACATAACATACCGTCAATAGGTCATTGATGACCGTAATAGATGGTCATTGAGCGACATTATAGTACAAGTTTGAGTATTTTGTGAACATCTATTCAGATATAATAATATATAATACACTTAATACACTTTTTATGGTTAGTAAATAATTAATAATGAAAAATAAAAAATGATAAAACATATAAATATAAAAATATCGCTGATCAATAAATAGTTCATAATTTTTTTTTACATACAATTATTTTACATAAATGTTCATCGCAAATCAATAATTTTTTTTAAATAAATAAATCAATAAGTTTTTATATAGAAGTTACACAATTAACGATGAAAATAAATAAATAAATAATTAAAAGTGTCTTAAAGATAAATAAATTGTACACAGTATCGAGCATAATATAAAGAATATAATTTAATAAAAAAAAAAGTTAATCAAAAATATACATATTCATTCATTTCACTTCAAATTTGGAATACAGGTATAAGTGCACTGCGAACATGAAAAAAAAATTATCTAGTATGCATAAGAGTATGTCTTTCGAAATGTGATATTGTATTGCATGAATAATTGCACAGTGAACATGAAAAAAGTTTTATTCCAGCATGCTTAAGCAGATGTACTTTTAAATTTGACATTTGATTGCAAGAATAATTGCACTGCGAACATGAAAACAGTTTTTCACCAGAGTGCGTAAGAGTATGTCTTTTTAAGTTTGATTTATCATTGCATGAATAATTGCACTGCGAACATGAAAACAGTTTTTCACCAGAGTGCGTAAGAGTATGTATTTTTAAGTGTGATTTTGAATTGCATGAATAATTGCAATGCGAACATGAAAACAGTTTTTCACCAGAGTGCGTAAGAGTATGTATTTTTAAGTGTGATTTTGAATTGCATGAATAATTGCAATGCGAACATGAAAAAGGTTTTACTCCAGTGTGGTTAAGCATATGTACTTTTAAATTAGACTTATCATTGCAAGAATAATTGCACTGCGAACATGAAAACAGTTTTTCACCAGAGTGCGTAAGAGTATGTCTTTTTAAGTTTGATTTATCATTGCAAGAATAATTGCACTGCGAACATGAAAACAGTTTTTCACCAGAGTGCGTAAGAGTATGTCTTATTAAGTGTGATTTTGAATTGCATGAATAATTGCAATGCGAACATGAAAACAGTTTTTCACCAGAGTGCGTAAGAGTATGTCTTTTTAAGTTTGATTTATTATTGCATGAATAATTGCAATGCGAACATGAAAACAGTTTTTCACCAGAGTGCGTAAGAGTATGTATTTTTAAGTGTGATTTTGAATTGCATGAATAATTGCAATGCGAACATGAAAAAGGTTTTACTCCAGTGTGGTTAAGCATATGTATTTTTAAATTAGACTTATCATTGCAAGAATAATTGCACTGCGAACATGAAAACAGTTTTTCACCAGAGTGCGTAAGAGTATGTCTTATTAAGTGTGATTTTGAATTGGATGAATAATTGCAATGCGAACATGAAAACAGTTTTTCACCATAGTGCGTAAGAGTATGTCTTTTTAAGTTTGATTTATTATTGCATGAATAATTACAATGCGAACATGAAAACAGTTTTTCACCAGAGTGCGTAAGAGTATGTCTTTTTAAGTTTGATTTATCATTGCATGAATAATTGCACTGCGAACATGAAAACAGTTTTTCACCAGAGTGCGTAAGAGTATGTATTTTTAAGTGTGATTTTGAATTGCATGAATAATTGCAATGCGAACATGAAAAAGGTTTTACTCCAGTGTGGTTAAGCATATGTATTTTTAAATTAGACTTATCATTGCAAGAATAATTGCACTGCGAACATGAAAACAGTTTTTCACCAGAGTGCGTAAGAGTAAGTCTTATTAAGTGTGATTTTGAATTGCAAGAATAATAGCACTGTAAACATGAAAAAATCTTATTTTCAGCTACACTAAGCAATTCCGGCTTCTGTCCAGAGGCGGGCGAAGGTCCAGTTGAATTTTCCATTAAAGAATCTTGCATTCTCAAGAGATCTGTAAAGTTTTAGGTAAGGTTAGGTTTGGTTATTTAATTTTATTACAAATTTATTTTTAGGTCACGTTATGTTACGCTGCTTTTATTCTGTAGTTGACTGCATAAAGTATTTATTAAATATTTCGTGAAAAACTTGTTTAATATAATTACTTGTTCAATTAAAACCGTGTGTGTAATGCAGCATAATGTTTTCTTGCCTTGTAGTACTTACTTCACACAAGGTGAATCCATAGATAAATTCTCCATTCAATCAATATTTATCTGCTGTCTACGGTTAAGCGTCATTATGTCATAGACAAAATATGTAACTGTCGATTGTATTGATTTGTATGGCATAAATTGTCGATTTGTATGGCATAAATGTAAAATTATGAACTGTGATAACTTTTTAAATAAATTTTTGAGTATCATTTATGAAATCAGAACACTCGACTGCACGTGTGACAAAAAACAAAAATTCCCATTAGAGGTGTGTTTATTCTAAAAGTCAGCCTTTTCGAAATCTGGTAACCTCTGTTTAGACATCTTTCCATCTTTAAAGTTACTTCCTGTGTGCGCATTTAATATCTCTGAGAATGAATCAATAACGAAGCAACTTCTCACCGGCGCGCTGGTCGGCTCTCCTGGAGCACTCCTGCTTGATGTCGGGATACGATATGTCTATATCAGCCCAGAACGCTTCATCGCCGCTCTCGGCGGCAGACCCTGGCTCGGGCTTGACGTCAGGAACATCTTGGACAGCACGGCTCATGGTCCTGGCACCCTCTATCTACGACGAGAAGCAATTAGCAAATGGCGTTTGTCAAACGACCGCCGACTGGAAGTGGGTCGTTAATGAACGAACTGTTATTCTTGAACAGTTTACTGAACGAACGAATGGTCCAGTTCATTTTAGTGAACTAGTTTTCTTTATGTACTATGTATGTACTCGTACATTCGATAACCTTCGAGTGAGTATACTTTGTAGTGTTCGCTTTGAAATGAAGTGTATTATTTAAGTATATACTTTCAATAAATCTGAAGTGTGTGTAGTTTGTAGTGTGCACTACACTTCAAAAGGTGTGAAGTGTACATTTCAATGTAATGTAGTACTGCAGTGTAGAAGTGACTACAGAGCGGACCCATCACTACTATATAGTACATCAGGTCAAAAAGTGATTTTATTATTTTAAAATGATATATATAACATTATGCACCATGTGCGGTATTTATTAGGGATGGGCGTTGAATGGACGGACTAGTTGAAATCAACCGTTGACGTTGCGTCGACACGTCGACGGTTTACGTTAATCGCATGGACTAGTTGAATTCGTAGACGGTGGACGGCGGACGCCGTGGGCGGTGGACGTTCAACGTAGTGCAAAGCAA
Source organism: Agrypnia vestita (assembly GCA_016648135.1). Lineage (NCBI taxonomy): Eukaryota > Metazoa > Arthropoda > Insecta > Trichoptera > Phryganeidae > Agrypnia > Agrypnia vestita. The sequence continues at coordinate 15,405 of JADDOH010002174.1, forward strand.
TGAGCGAAAGCGAGACAAAACGTCTCCGTTTATTTCATTCTCATCTCTCGGTGTCGACTTGTAGACGCCATAGACGGCTCGACGGGTAATTTCATTTCAACTCTAAAGTACACCACCATAGAGTGCAGATCTGTGTACACGAACTATGAAAGAGACTTGAAATTTTAATGCATGCGTAGGGTGAGATAGGCTTAATAAGCTATTATCTATTCTTTTTTACTTGATTTGTGCGATGTGCACGTGCGACGTGCACGTGCGACGTTTCGGTGAATTTCCGATTTTGCGCTGTTTAAAATATAACAATTCTGTTAAATTATTTTATTTTTTATTTAACTAATATTTTACTGCTTACACCTGATATTGTTGTGTATACCTACTTCTTTCTTTATTATATATAGAAAGAATTATACAAAACAATATGTAAAAGCCTATAATGTGCGTAAACAAATAAATAATAAAATATTTATTTTTACATTATATGTAAAAATAAGCACAAGTAGCGGTTTTACTTTCCCCGAAACTATATTCCTACGAACTTCTTTAAATTTTAAAAATTAACGTAATAAAAATAGCCGAATGTGAGCCGTCGAGCAGCGTCGCGTCTAACCGTAGACAGTTGACCATCGTCCCGATGTTTAGATAGAACGTCCGCGTAACGAAGTTGACGCGTCAACTAGTTGACGAATTCAACTAGCTGATCGTCTCGTCGATGGACGGACGTGGACGGTCTCGTTTCGTCGACGGTAAATACGTCGACGACCCATCAATAGTATTTATCTTCCATGATTTCAACTCCATCTTGCCGAAACCTTAAAAGTTACAAAGCTAACGTGGAAAGAGTCTATATTCCTCTATATTCATCTGGTAGTAACAAATATAACGGATGCCTACAGTTCCAAGATGTCACTGGAATACACGAAAAAACAAAGAAAACATAAATAAAAGGCATGTGAATTTTAGAAAATGAAAGAATCGTAGTTTCTGGTTATTTATTTCACAAAGTGTTTTTCCTCTCTCCTGTAAAATTTTGTTTTTGCATATAGACGCTTTTTATAGGGACGTCTTTAAAACTCGATCCTACCCGCCACCTCTCGCTGGAGATAATTCTTGTTGGATTAAGGCCTCGGACACGAGCGTCAATGCGCCAGAGTAGTAAGAGGCGCCGGCCACGATATAAATAAGCTCGCTACTCTGCCGTCAATACTCGCCTCACTGCGTAATGACTGTTCGGCATTTTATAATGTTACAGTAAAGGAACACTTAAGATGTCTCAATAACAATAATTTTTCTGAATTCGTAGACCATGTTTTGGAAATAGGCCGCACGTTTAAAAAAGAAAACGATAACGAGTTTCTATATGTCAATAATAGAGCCTTGGATTTGGTAACTTACAAATACTAGAAATCAAAAAATTTTTGTACGCCAAGTCAAGATAATTAATAACAAGATAAATTTTATGAATAGCCCTTTACTTGATATATTCCCCATTTTGGTGTCCACATATGGATTACCCCCATTAAAACTGTAGTCAGGCCCCCGTTCAAAAATTAATTTGTTTGCTAGAATAAGTAATAGAAAGTTAGTATGCGTCCATCCAATGCAAGTCTAAAAACCTATAAATTTATTAATATTGAGTATTTCTTAATTATCTTCGTACGAATTCAAGATAATGAAGTAAACTTCGTACGTATAAAAAAACATATTATGTTATCATATTCATTAAGACTTTGTTTCCCTAGGACATTAAAAACGATTTATTTGGCCGAGGCCTGTCGCTCAATGCTTATATTTTCTTCATAATTATTAAAAAATGTTGAGTTTATTACTTTTATATAAGGACAAAGGTTCTATCTAAGTTATCGCCCTAAAAAATTGCAGTATATCACATGCATTCTGATATAAATGAATAACAAAAACCCACATTTTCGCAATTAACGTCGAAAAATGGATTTGCAGTGAATGTGCTGCCTTAAGAAGACATGGAAAACGTACTGCAAACGATTAGAATATAAGTTATAGCCTTTTATCATTTTAAAAGGAGCTTTTATGATTTTTTATAATCTCCGTAAATTTTGATAACCGATCATGTTACGTTTTTTTACATCAATATCCAATAAATAAAAATTATAATAATTTTTAGAAAAACTAACCCATAAAAACCAAGTTTTTATTTTACTCCCTTTCTTTGTAAATTAATTTTACCATCATGCAATTAAATAATTGATTGACTGAAAATGAAACATGTCTAGAAAAATATCTATGTCAATATTTCCTCTTATGTTCCTTTTGGCGAATGAAAATCTTAACAATTACCTAAAGACGAATTAAAACATATAAGTAACATAGCACTAAACTTACGAGAATTTAATATATTTCTAAAATGTCACATGTTTTGAGCTTTGATAAGATACTTCATGCTTTGATGATTAAATTCTAAAAACATTTGTCAGTCAATTTAATCAATATTTTGATAGATTCAAATATCAGCAATATTGTACCTTATGAATTTCCAGCGTAAAATGATTTAAAGTATTCAGAATCATATTTGAGTAATCTAGAAATAAATTATTATTTGATTTCTTTCCAAAAAACTGAAGTGTGCTGTTATCTGTGAACCAATTGTCATAAATTTTCGAAATTCTTAGTGAAGTACATATTATACCTACCGACGGAATAATTCAAATTTTAAATATTCCGTGACGTCATCAGGCCGCCGTTGGTAGCAATCAAACATTTGTAATGATTCCAATTTGAAAAAACCATTAAAATTTCGAAAAATCGAAAATTGTATTGTGATTATTAAAATTTTTTATCGAAAATTTGATAGATCATTTTTATCGTCGCCACGAGTGTGCTTGCAAAGTTTCAGCTCGATTGGATAACGGGAAAAGGGTTAAAAATCGATCCAAAGTTTTTTCGTCAGACAAGCAAATAAACAGACGCTACGAGTTAAAAGAAAGGGAGTAAATACAAAATGATGTATCTATACAAAAGAAAATAAAGTGTAAAATAATGAAACAGAATTGTTTATTTTATACAGCGTAAAATTGGGAATTCACCGAAACGTCGCACGTGCACATCGCACAAATCAAGTAAAAAATAATAGCTTATTAAGCCTATCTCACCCTAAGCATGCATTCAAATTTCAAGTCTCTGTCATAGTTCGTGTACACCGATCTGCACTCTATGGTGGTGTACTTTAGAGTTGAAATGAAATTACTCGTCGAGCCGTCTACGGCGTCTACAAGGCGACAGCGAGAGATGAGAGAGAAATAAACGGAGACGTTTTGTCTTGCTCTCGCTCGTTGCTTTGCACCACGATGAATCTCGAATCGTCCACCGTCCACCGTCTACGAATTCAACTAGTCCATGCATAAACGTAAACCGTCGACGCGTCGATGCAACGTCAACTGTTGATTTCAACTAGTCCGTCCATTCAACGCCCATCGCTAATCTCTAAGGGCCGGTTGTTTCAAGTTGGATTAAAGTAAGCGTTCTTTTAAAACATAGATTTTTACGTTCTCCACCAATCAGACGATCCGTTTTCGTAAAAATCTATGCTTTGATCGACCGCTTACTTTGATCGAACTTGAAACAACCGGGCCTAAGAAGATAAGTATATTATCTATGGCATCTGTCACGAAATGTACGCTGCTTTTTTCTTACACTAAACACACAGTTTTCTCTCATGATGACATATCATTTACTCCCTTTACAGGATCCACCACAATTGATCCACACCTCATTTCAAACTACATACAAAATGAAATAAATAAAATACTTGAGGAGAAATAAACGTTCTTAGATGCAACGCACTCAGAATAGGATTTTAACAGAGCGTTCCCCAAAAAACTCCATAAATAAGTTAAACCTTGATGTAATTGAAATTATTGTGCTTTTTTAACTCTTTCGTAATGACCAGCACCGAAATTGTAAAACATTTCGCGAGCCGCCCGAGCGGTCAAAGTACTATAGGTTTGAAGAGAACCTAATAAATGAAAATAAAAAACTGCTCTTTGGTTTTCGAAATTTGGTAACCTCTGTTTAGACTTCTTTCCATCTTCCGTCGCTAAATGTGTGCGCATTTAATATCTCAGAATGAATCAATAATGAAGCAACTCCTCACCGGCGCGCTGGTCGGCCCTCCTGGAGTACTCCGGCTTAATGTCTGGATACAATACGTCTATATCAGCATAGCGCTCTTCATCGCCGCTGTCGGCGGTGGACCCTGGTTTGGTCTTAATGTCAAGAACATCCTGGACAGCACGGTTCATGGTCTAGATACCCTCCATCTAGGACGATATAAAACTAGCAAATGGCGATTGTCAAACGATCGCCGACCAAATTTAGGTCGTTAACGAACTGTTCACTTTCATGAACGAACGAATGATACAGTTCACTTTAGTGAACTAGTTTTCATTAGTTTGACAGTCTGAAATTTTTTAAAAGAAGGGTATTGGAGGAAATTCATTGTTCATCGTTCATCAAATCTCAATCCTACCCACCGCTTCTCGCTTGAGATACTTTTTGTTGGATTAAGGCCTCGGGTACGAGTAGCTAGCTGCAGAGCGTCAATGCGCCAGAGTAGTAAGTACTATTATCGCTTACATACATCATTCACCAATCAGAGATCAACACGTTGGCGTCTTTTTATCTATGGTTTCTGGCGTTTGACATTAGATCACTCAACGAGCAATCGAAAGAATATTTAGTTTGTTTTAGCACACAGCGCAGTCAGCCTCTCCGGCAGCGCGGCATGGACGGCGCGGGCAAGTCTCCTGAAGCGGTCCTGCGCAGGGAGGGGCGAGTCCGCAGCAAGAAGGACAGCGCTGCTGCAGGAGCAGGCACCCTCGCAGCTGGACCGGGCGCCTCCCCCGGGAGGGCTGCCGGGGATCTGCACACAGATGCGACGCACGTTTGGATCAAAATTGAGTATTCGGACCCTTCTACTAATGATGACCCGCAATCTGGTTAGTTGATTTGCAATTTGACCTTAAAACAATTAATTTACTAAAACAACTCCCATAGGGGCAATATGATCCAGAAATAGGTTTGGTGTGCTAAAGAATGGAGAGGATGTGCGAGTCTTTCGACTTGTTTGTTGATGACAATCCTTTTATTTCAATATCACCTTAGAGTTCTTGGAAACGTTTCTGAAAAACATTTTATAGAAAATATTAGTACCGTTTACCGTTATAATACATACTATGGCCTGAGTTTTACGTATAACAGCGTTACAGGAATTGTATCTGTCAGCTTTTTTGCTTTCATCAGCTCATACAAATTTCATCTCTCCTTTTCATCAGCTCTTCCAAATATTTGAATATTCCATAAAATATCTCCTATTTTTCCGAATACTTGTCCGCCTTATTCTAGAATACGCGTTCAGAATTTGGAATCCTTATTACACTCCATCTAAAAAGTATATTAGAAATTTGTGCGAACTCTCAACTACCAAAATAGCCTACACCTACCCCGGCACTGCGCATGTGCGCGCACGTGCGCGGCTGGCGGAACTGAGAAGTTGGAGGAATTAAAAAATGGTGTGTTTGAAATCGTAGAGAAAACAGTGTCTTAATCGCCATATTCAAAATATTTAACTGCCACACTGACGTGCCTTCTTTGCTGGGGCAAATAAAATTAATATCCCAGTACGTAGACTCAGAAATAATGAAGTGGTGTTCCTTAATCGCCATAGAACTAACTATGGAATCCATGCTCCTATGATTGACTTTGTCGATGTAAATCTGTCTGATTTAAACAATATCTCATTAGATTGTCCAGATCTTGTCTACATCTTGTTACTACTTTTCATTAGTCCTTTCCTTGGTTTTAAATTGCTGTGACCTTTATTCTGATGTGTTTTATATTTTTCATCTTACGTATTGTATTTTAATGGACCATGTCTGTTCATAAAAAAAATGCACATGAATATTTACTCAAATTGTTCTTACATAAAACAATTTATTCATACAAAAATATTTACATTGCAGCTCTGGTGAGAATGCAAGAATCTTTTTCGGAAAATTCTACTGCGTCTTCGCCTGACCCTGGAAAGCAGCCAGAATTGGAGACAGAATCCTCAAGCAGTTGCAAACTCACTCCCGCTAGTAAGAAGGTGTCTCTGTGCCCAAACACGAGCAAGCATAATGCTTCCTTCAGAATTCACGAGCTCTCACATACTGTGAAAAAACTGTTTTCATGTTCACAATGCAATTATTCGTGCAATCGTAAATCGGACTTTCAAATACATTTGCTAAAGCACACTGGAGAAAAGCTATTTTCATGTTCACACTGCAATTATTCGTGCAATAGAAAATCACATTTGAATAGACACACTCTTACGCACACTGGAGAAAAACTGTTTTCATGTTTACAGTGCAATTATTCATGCAATACAAAATCACACTTAAAAAGACATACTCTTACGCACACTGGAGAAAAACTATTTTCATGTTCACAATGCAAATATTCGTGTAATCAAAAATCAGACTTACAAGTACATGTTCTGAAGCACACTGGAGAAAAACTGTTTTCATGTTCACAGTGCAATTATACATGCAATCGAAAATCGTACTTTAAAGTACATTTGCTTAAGCACACTGGAGAAAAATCGTTTTCATGTTCACAGTGCAACTATTCGCGTAATACGAAATCTAGCTTAAAACGACATAAGTTTACGCATCCTGCAGAAAAACTGTTTTCATGTTTACAGTGCAATTAATCATGCAATCACTTATATTTACGCATTATGTTATCATATACTAAGACAAATCATAAATATGTTAGTATATAAATACCTACAATAAAAATACAAGAGCGTTCGCACACTGAGTTCATATTTATATATTGGTTGTCGAGAGCAGGTATTGTCCCACAAATCTCATATGATTTTTTTTTGTTTCTTCATATTTAACAGATGGCAACTCGAGGCACAACATAGCATCATTGAAAGCTACAAGCCTGTATAATGCATTTCAATTAACTCCTAATTAACTCCATCAATATTTTATTTTGAAATAAATTTTGGATCGTAATTGTTTCTCTAGACAAGTCGAGAGAAGGTTTGACTTGCCCTATTTAAAGATCCTGCCCCAGCGACTCGGCATAAAATAAATATCCATCAATAAAACAAACGTGGCTGCTTAGCTTGAGAGATAGACTGAAATGCCGGGGCATCACATCGTGCTTATATTTATGTTGGTCCTCAACACAGAATTTTGAAAACAGTTTCTGATAACGCGAGACCAGCAGACTAGGAATGGCCTGGCAACTACAATACAACTCTCGTGATTGCAACTTCGCAGACAGTCCGTATATCCAAACCAATCAAAATCAAACCAAAAATCGGTTCCGGCAGAGAAAGTCCACGGGACCAGGCTGGACTGCAGTGTGGAAGACGAAGATAGGATTTAAAATGCTTCACTCCTATAAGTATTGAAAATGCTTCAAGAAAATGGCGAGCGTGAATTTCACGCAGTTACGAGCAAGCGTTCATAAGTGTCGTGTGGCGGTGTATTTCATTCATTGTCCTTTCTAAACCAGCCGCCCTTACCGCCGCCGCTGCTCGCTACTGCCTCGCGAAGTGTGGTGCCACCAGTGCCAGTGACTATTTCAGCCTGTGCCGTGCCGCCGCGCAGAGACCGCAGTGCCTAGCCGCGGCTCACCGGATGAAATGCCCCCTTGTTAATAGATGATATCGCCTGCACCGGTGCAGTAAATTTCAGAGACCCTGGTGCCTGACCACTGTGACATTTTCTTTAATACCTTTGTGTTCTTTTAAGTCTATGTCTGAACTATGTTAAATTTTTTTTTTTTGTTTTTTACTAAATATTTATTTCTCCACTAGCCGTTTTTCCTAAGCCCTGTATCATTTTCATAAATATTATTATTTTCTCTTTCGTTCATCTCATGTTTGACTTTCTATTCATTTATTCACTTTTTGTATACATTTCATTACATTTGCGGGTTTACTGCCAGTTTGCGATATCATAAAACCAGCTACACAATTATGTTGAACAATTGAAATATATTTCCGGTTTAGAATGTAACAGTGACGAAACTAACTCCGTGCCGAGGATCCGAGGAGGAGGTGGTTGGAGACATGGAAGGGTTTCCCTAGGTTTGGGGAAAGGTAAAATAGCTTTTGTTTGTTTTGAAGATAGTTCTGGCCTGTGATGATGTCTGAGCATAGTTGATTATAAAACCCAGCCGACTGCATTTCTTGTACCTTACTTATTTACATATTTACATTATGTACTTGCTCGTAAAATTATTCAATATAATATGTACGTGGGCCATAAACCATTCAACACCGCGATGGACGTCTAAAAGTCTAATCCATATATTTCTTACCGCACTGTTTACTAACTGTAACATGTTGTAGTTTTTCAATTTCAATTTTTTTCAATTTTCAATTTATTTCACGATAATATGTACATGACAAACAAAATGTTTAAGGCATACATATTAGGAAGAATATATCAAAAATGAAAATATTTAATAAATTAAAAATAACAAAATCTGGTCAAAGGTGTAGGAGAATCCCGCTTCGGAAAACCCCCTCAGACACATGGAATATATCAATACCCAAAGCGATTTTATTCAGCATAGCTGTGGCTCTTCCAACAGGCATAACCATCGGCAGGTTGGTCCTGTATATTGGAATGTGAAACAATCTATGCTGACGATGTCTAGTGTAATTATCAGGAACATACAAACCAATGCTCTGCATAATTTCAGGATTATCGATCATACCGCGTAACAATCGATAAAAATGTGTAATCAAATACACATTCCTTCTAGTCTCTTGTTGTGACGCCAGTAGCCATGGGTCAGTAAGAGGCGCCCCATCTCCAGATGATCCGTGACCATAAAACTCGGAGTACAATAGCGGTGTTTATTCCAAGTATTTACAGTTTTTATATCAATGACAGAATCCAGCCAAGAAGAATCTGGATATAAATATCTGGAGTACTGTTTCTTTGGATAGTGAATAAGGTGAGCCGTAGCCAGAGCAATTGCTCGTCATACCACGATAACACTTTTATTAGACAAATGGTACCTACTTTCTACAGAAACCAAAAATACACAAATACACACAGGCTCGGAGGGCCTATAAAAATCTAGCGAAACACGTCACAACACCGCTTGAGAAAATAACATAGATGTATTGTGACCTCGGGTGTTGATCCCGAAACCTTCGGTGTGCAAAGATAGTGACAAACCCAGTGGTCAGCGCCGGCAGCCCATATGCGATGGCATCACATTAAAACCTAATCTAGCTGAGAAATTGTTTAATAAACGTTTTCAGAAGACTTAGGTGTATTCCCCGGCATAGGCACCGAGCTAACAGCACGTGGCTACAGTCATATTACATAGCTGAATCGGAAAAAAAATTATTTTGTATCTATAATAAAGCTATCCGTCATCCATATAAAACTCTTTTATTTGATTCATTGACGTATTATAATATAGATACGTTATTCCCATAATAGCCGGCTTTCATATGTAGCAAATATTCCATTGAAAGAGACAACAAATCACGGCACACAAACGATCTGCGTATAGATAGAAAAATATTACTAACTTAGTAACTAATTCTAACCTAAACGTAAACAGTTCCGAACCCTCCCCACATAAATTTGTTGTGTATTGTTATTAGTATTATTGTGTATGAATGAGTCAGTTTACTTAAAACTGCTTGCAACGGTTACTCCCTTAATTCAGAAAAATGCTATTATGAGAGATGCTTTTTCTCCATACCGAGAACTTGGGGCAACTTAGATTTCTCGCAACAGGGAGACCACATGAATGCCTTAAATTTTCTACTGTAATAAAAATAAAAGCTCTCGGTAAAATTATTCCTGAGACATGTGATGCCATTTTAAAATTCAACGAAAAAATCACCTGCAGGTATTTTAAAAAAAACAATTTTGTTAAATTCATCCATTTATTTATACTTATATCAAAATACAAAATAAGAGATCGAAAGACAAAACTAGAAAAAATTGGAATGAAAATACAAAATAGTTGTGGCACAAATAAGATAAATTATTATTGGATGTGTTACTACCACATACACTCGTCAATGCCGAGACTGAACAAACTGCAAACAGTAATTTTAGATGTATTCCACGACAGCTTGAAGATTAAAAAAACATATTGCGGTCGATTATGAGACAGCGATATTTTTTAAATTTGATTCTCTTAATATTTTACTGTTTTTGACTTTTATATTTTTTTCATCGTAAAATATTTATAATTTAACTAATTTTGTTTATTTTTTTATTACCATTGATTTGCGGATATGAAATTGGCTCAGTAAAAATACGGTTCGTAGAGAAACAATATTCATTAAACATACAACATAAATGTCACAAAAATGGTCAATAAATAGTACAGGAGAAAGAACAGTGTCAATTTAACAAAATGAATGTGACGAAAGGTCAGGCACTAGGATCTCTGAATATCCTGCAGCAAAGCAAGCTGCAAGATAAAATGTCTCTGAACACGAATAAGTGCATTGTGCTTTAGAACATGGCTTTTAAAGTGTTGTTCACATTGCAAGAATATTTGCGATACATGAAAAAAGATTTTATCCAGTGTGCTTAAGCAAATGTACTTTTAAACTTGACTTATGATTGCAAGAATAGTTGCACTGCGAACATGAAAAAAGTTTTTCACCAGAGTGCGTAAGAGTATGCCTTTTTAAGTGTGATTTTGTATTGCATGAATAATTGCACTGCAAACAAGAAAACAGTTTTTCACCAGAGTGCGTAAGAGTATGCCTTTTTAAGTGTGATTTTGTATTGCATGAATAATTGCACTGCAAACAAGAAAACAGCTTTTCACCAGAGTGCATAAGAGTATGCCTTTTTAAGTTTGATTTACAATTGCATGAATAATTACACTGCGAACAAGAAAACTGTTTTTCACCAGAGTGCGTAAGAGTATGTCTTTTAAACAATGATTTTGTATTGCATGAATAATTGCACTGCGAACATGAAAAAAGTTTTTCACCAGAGTGCGTAAGAGAATGTTTTTTAAATTGTGATTTAGTATTGCATGAATAATTGCACTGATAACATGAAAAAAGTTTGTTCGCAGAATGCTTAACCACATGTACTTTAAAATTTGACTTACTATTGCAAGAATAATTGCACTGCGAACATGAAAAAAGTTTTTTTTCAGAGTGGTTAAGTACATGTATTTTTAAACTTAACTTATGTTTGCAAGAATAATTGCACTGCGAACATGAAAAAAGTTTTTCGCCAGAGTGCGTAAGAGTATGTCTTTTAATGCATGATTTTGTATTACATGAATAGATGCAATGCGAACATGAAAACAGTTTTTTTCCAGCATGCTTGAGCAGATGCATTTTTAAATATGACTTATCATTGCAAGAATAATTGCACTGCGAACAAGAAAACAGATTTTCACCAGAGTGCGTAAGAGTATGCCTTTTTAAGTATGATTTAGTATTGCATGAATAATTGCACTGATAACATGAAAAAAGTTTGTTCGCAGAATGCTTAACCACATGTACTTTAAAATTTGACTTACTATTGCAAGAATAATTGCACTGCGAACATGAAAAAAGTTTTTTTTCAGAGTGGTTAAGTACATGTATTTTTAAACTTAACTTATGTTTGCAAGAATAATTGCAGTGCGAACATGAAAAAAGTTTTTCGCCAGAGTGCGTAAGAGTATGTCTTTTAATGCATGATTTTGTATTACATGAATAGATGCAATGCGAACATGAAAACAGTTTTTTTCCAGCATGCTTGAGCAGATGCATTTTTAAATATGACTTATCATTGCAAGAATAATTGCACTGCGAACAAGAAAACAGATTTTCACCAGAGTGCGTAAGAGTATGCCTTTTTAAGTATGATTTAGTATTGCATGAATAATTGCAATGATAACATGAAAATAGTTTGTTCCCAGAATGCTTAACAACATGTACTTTAAAATTTGACTTACTATTGCAAGAATAATTGCACTGCGAACATGAAAAAAGTTTTTTTTCAGTGTGGTTAAGAACATGTACTTTTAAACTTGACTTACGATTACAAGAATAATTGCACTGCGAACATGAAAACAGTTTTTTTTCAGCATGCTTAAGCAGATGTACTTTTAAATTTGTCTTACTATTGCAAGAATAATTGCACTGCGAACATGAAAATAGTTTGTTCCCAGAATGCTTGACAACATGTACTTTAAAATTTGACTTACTATTGCAAGAATAATTGCACTGCGAACATGAAAAAAGTTTTTTTTGAGTGTGGTTAAGAAAATGTACTTTTAAACTTGACTTATGATTACAAGAATAATTGCACTGCGAACATGTAAACAGTTTTTTTCAGCATTGTAACGGACAGGATGAATGATAGCCCTGAAAAGAGCCTCCTCAAAGAAGATGACATTGCCGAGTTCCATGGCTCGCTGCGGACACCGATCAAGGTGGACCTGTGACGTCATCTTATTCACGGGCGACCGGGCAGGATGCCGGTGCGTCATCACCACCCTGAGGACCGTAAAGACGGGTCCTATGCTTTGATAAATTTGTGAACAAATTTATGTATGAAAATTTATGAAAATAAAATAGTTGTGACATGTTTAAATTATTACATATTATTGTAAGAACCTAAATATTGACATATATGAATGTACTTTGTCACATGTTTATTTTCAATAAACGAGAAAATCGCTGTTGCGATAGACCGGGGTGGTGAGTGTAGCCAACTGTATGGCATAAAGACAGATATAAGAAATATTATTGAATATTTCCGAGTGACGGCCAACTGTATGGCGGAAAGACAGATACAGGAAATATTATTTCCTACGGCTAACTGTATGGCCTGACAGACAGAATTACGAAATATTGTTTAATATTTCTACATATGTATCCGAGGACAGAGAGTTGGTATGCGAAGGAAAAACGGGCTGCAGACCGATTGTTTCCGACAAGTCGCGAAGCCATATCTTGTCAGATCTCGGAGAAATCTACATATAACTAACAGTGTTTTATAGGCCTAGCGACGGGGCTCATCACTAATAAGGTCCCGGGCGCGACAGCCACCGAAAAACGGTATTTGTACCAACAAATACGAGAATTTTCGACCCAAAATTGATTTTCTTATATTTACGAAAAACGAGGGTTTTTTCAATGAAATTGGTATCAAACCATAATATTTTTGCTAAACAAAGCCATTTAGACTAAAATCTAAAAGAAAATCATGTAAATAAAAAAGTAAAATTTTTCACATTTTTTACGTAACCACTATCAGCAGTGGTCCAATGTCGATAAGGGTCATTTTTCAGTCAAAACTTTGAAACTGTCTTACAGACGCTACAACAGCCGGATCAACTTAAAATATTTTTTGTTGAATTCCTTGCATAAGAATCTACCCATTTTACATGTTTTTACATACCTACCTTGTCAGGGGCGCACCTGAAAAATAAATGAAAATTAATTTTTTGCGACCCACTTTGAAATATTTATAAATGACTGAAATTTTATTGTACATAACTAAAACTGATATCAAAAGTTACACCCATGTGGGCTCTTTATAAACTGCATTAACAAACATGTATAAATCATAGTTAACAAATTTTATAAATTTAATTGTGAAATTTTCCTGAGCAAATACCGCTGCGATCGGTATATATTTTTTGATAAAAAATTAACTTCGGTCTTGCGGGTCCAGGCAATCACGTCATGCTATAAGCAAGACATAGCACCATGTAAATGACGTGATGAAAACCCCGGGGGGGTGGCGTAAAAATTCTAAATAATTTTTGAATTCTGTAAATAAAACTTTCCGAGCTATTTTTTAGACAATTTCGCGTGCGCGAACGCGCGATAAAAACTCTCTGTGATTGGCTCCCGGAAATAAGCCGGGAGGTATTAAATTTGTGTATAAATTAAACTTCCGTCGGCGTACAGATTCATTCCGTTCTGTGCTTTATACGCCGTCTGGACCACTTCATCTGACTTTTACTCAACACCTCTGACCTCTGCTCTACCTACTGTTTTTGGATTTTGGAACTTCAACTGGACTACCTGCAACCGGATAATTCACTTTTGTGAATATTTAGAACAACCACTGTCAGCGGGTTTACGATTACCGCTGTACAGTCTTGGTCTGTTCTACGAGTCAAGTACGGGAGACCTGCGCATCATATCTTCGCGTATTCTGTACGGAACAACTGGTCCTTCGAGCCGGATCCTGTACGACGCTCAAGATGTCGCAGTCTGGAGAAAGACCTGGACGCATGGAGGAAGACGACTTCTACCAAGGGGAGCCACCGGCCTCAGAGCGGACCCGTTCTGTGTCAGACCGTGGCTCTTATCGGTCATCCACGACCGAGGACACCATCCGACGTCTGAGGGACGAGCTGCGCAGGGAGCGCCGCCATACGGACACACTGGTCCGTATGCTTGAAGCCAACCAGCAGCAACCGCGGCAAGCTAGCCTCACTGGAGCGAGGCTGACAACCACTGCAGCGGCCGGCATCTCGACGTACGAGGACGTACGCCCACCTGAGGGCTCTCGTGCTGGAAGCCGGACGAGAGATGATGGCCCTGAAAAGGGACCGACGTTCGAGAACCAACATCAACCTGGACCCCCAGCTATGGGGCCACCCGGGGCAGGCCGGGACAACCATGGTGACCCTGCAGGGGCCCCTTTGGATAGCGCCATTGCCAGGCGCCCACCCAGGGGTGCCACCGTCACGACATCCGAGGAGGACCGGACTAGGCGGGCTTCCACCAGCAGTGCCGTGCCAGAACCAAGCACCTTCACCAGGGAATGGGTCCTCAACCAACGGGACCCAAAGGAAACCCTGACTACCATCATAGAGGAGGTGCTTCAAAAGAATCGACAAGCCGACACCACAGCCCTGAGCAATCCAGCTGCTCAGGTGTCGGCAATCCTGGCGCGGCAGTCAGGAGCGAAGGAGCTGCCCAACTTCAGTGGAGATGCATACGACTGGCCAACTTTCTCCGCCCAGTTCGAGCAATCGACAACGCTGTGCGGGCTGTCCACGGCGGAGAACCTGATCCGTCTGCAGTCTGCCCTGAAGGGCCGAGCTCGTGAAGCCGTTGCGCCGCTACTGGTGGACCCTAGCAACGTAGCTGAGATTATGCAATCATTGCAAGATCGCTTCGGGAATGCAGCCGACATCATAGAAAGTATGTTGGAAAAGGTGCGCCGCCACCCCCCGATACCTGCGAACGCACCAACGGACGCGCTGAGCGACTATGCCATCACAATACGAAATGTGGTGGCAACAGTACGAGGTTTCGACAACAAATACCTCACTTCACCTCAGCTACTAACAGAAATGGTAGAGAAACTACCATTGGCGGCGCGTCTAATATGGCTGCATAACCGAAGAAACGATTACGTGAACGTTACAGTGAAAGACTTGTCGGACTGGCTGTCCGGCCTACTGCGACCAGCTCAACATGTAGGTTGCCGATCAAAAAGGGCGATCAACCACCGCGGAGGACAGGTCCACCATATGAGCGTGGACAATGTGGACGAGGAGCGCCGCCCGAAACCACGGCAGGAAACGTGCCCAGTGTGCCACATGACAAAGCACCACCTGGCTACGTGCAACACATACCTGAAAAGACCCCTGCCAGAACGATGGAATATCGTGCGACGAACGCAGGTATGCTGGAATTGCCTGAAAGAGAATCACCACTCATCAAGATGTACCAGCAAACCATGTGGTACCAAGGGCTGCCGTGAACCCCACCACCACACACTACACGGAGCAAGGCACCACAACCCGCCGCACAATGGAAGGCGCGGCGGGAGATTTGGACCATCAACTGGAGGACCGGCGCGCAAGGCGCCAAAGGCTGGCGGCCCAGGTGCGACGAATGCTGCAGCCGCCGCACCAGCAACCAGTGATACAGTGGGCCTGACGAGTGGCCAAGGAGGCAGACAATATGTCTTCCTCAAAGTTCTTCCAGTGGTGGTGGGTGGCCCCCGCGGGCAAATAAAAGTGCACGCGCTTCTCGATGAGGGTTCGACGGTTACCCTCATCGAGCAAGAAGTGGCCAGTGCCGTCGGGGCCAAGGGACCGGTTCGTAGTCTGCGCATACATGGCGCGAGTGGGATGTGCTCTTCAGACAACCGGTCCCAATCAGTGAGTGTTACCGTACGCGGTGACGGGCCCGAATTCCCGATGAGGGCGAGCACGGTGCGTAGGCTCGCTCTCCCCTCACAGTGCGTGGTGAGCAATAGGCGCGTACCGCGAGGTGAGGGATACGCCAGTGTGAACGAAGTGCAACCGCAGCTTCTGATCGGGCAAGATCACGCGCACCTCATTGTGTCAAGAGAGGTGAAGGAGGTGCGCAACAACGGTATCCAGTCCCGCACGGCCCTAGGATGGGCCACACACGGCGTATTCGGGAGCGATATCCACAATAGTGCCGCAACAGTGTTGGCAATTGCGGGTACGGTGTCTCCAGCAACCGACAACTCTCTGGAGGGACTAGTTCGCGAACATTTCGCTGTGGATTCGCTGGGAGTAACCACCGCAGCCCGCATCAACAAGGAGGATGCGCGGGCCGCCGCTATTATGGAAGCGACCACCCGGCAGCTGCCCACTGGCCAGTGGGAAACCGGCCTCCTATGGAAGCATGACGAGAGAGTGCTACCAGAAAGCCGCCAGTGCGCTGCCAACCGCCTGGCCGGCATTGAACGAAAAATGGCAAAGGATGCGGCATACGCGGGGGCATACAGGGCCAAAATAGAAGAATATATAACCAAAGGATATGCCCACCCCCTGTCGCCGGCCGAGGAGGCCGGCATGAATGGAAAATTCTACCTGCCGCACTTCGCCGTTTTTAATGCTAATAAACCAGGCAAGATACGAATTGTCTTTGATGCGGCAAGCAAATGCCGCGGCGTCAGCCTCAATGATGTACTAATAACCGGGCCGGACCTGCTCAGCTCTCTATTGGGCAGTGTATTCCGGTTCCGAGAAGGAAAAGTGGCGCTGGCAGCGGATGTAAAAGAAATGTTTCTGCGAATAAGAATCCGAGAAGCGGACCAGGCAGCACAATTATTTTTGTGGAAAAAACAGGGCGAGCCGGAACCAACCACGTATCAAATGACTTCAATGCTATTCGGCGCCACGTGCTCGCCCAGCAGTGCCCAGTACGTCCGCAACCGGATCGCAGATGCCAGCGCCGCGGAATTTCCGGCTGCCGCCAACGCGGTACGACGAACATTCTACATGGACGACTACCTCGACGCAGTGGATACCTCAGAACACGCAATAATGATGATGAGGCAAGTGTCCGAAATACTGCGTCGAGGTAACATGCAGCTGGTGAATTGGGCCTCCAACAGCAAGGAGGTCCTGGAAAAGATCGATCCAGCTCTAAGGGCCGTAGAGCCAATGAGAATCATTGGTGAAGAAACAACGACCGAGAGGGTGCTCGGGATAGCGTGGGAACCCGCCTCCGACAAATTTGTGTTCAAATTTATCAACGTACCGGAGCTAACGGAGGCGGACCGCCCGACCAAACGGCAACTGTTAAGCGCCGTAATGAGAATCTTCGACCCGATTGGCTTCCTAGCCTGTCTACTGATCCGGTCGAAGATACTGCTTCAAGACGTATGGCGATCCAAGGTCGGGTGGGATGAAAGAATACATCCCGAGCACGCAGAAAAGTGGCGCGCATGGTACGGCATTATAAAAAAAAGTGAGTGTCAGATAGCGCGTCCTTGCCTCTCGAGTCGAAGTAGCAAGGTAATGCTGCATGTCTTTTGTGATGCATCGGAAAAAGCGTGCTGTACGGTGGCCTATTTCGTCGAGACAGGAGAGGGCGGCATAAACGTAGCCTTCATCTCGGCGAAATGTAAGGTCGCACCGTTA
Source organism: Agrypnia vestita (assembly GCA_016648135.1). Taxonomy (NCBI): domain Eukaryota; kingdom Metazoa; phylum Arthropoda; class Insecta; order Trichoptera; family Phryganeidae; genus Agrypnia; species Agrypnia vestita. The sequence goes on from JADDOH010002174.1 coordinate 33,312, forward strand.
AAGCCGCTTTCAATTCCCAGAATGGAGCTACAGGCGGCGCTACTGGCCGCACGGTTGGCCGCCACCATCAAAAGGGAGCACCGAAGCAGCATCAACGATACCGTGTTTTGGACCGACTCCACGACAGTCTTGTGTTGGCTGCGGACCGACCCCAGGTCCTATTCGGCGTTCGTCGCGAACAGACTTGGAGAGATAGACGAACTCACGCACGCCGAATCTTGGAGGTGGGTGCCAACACAGCACAATCCAGCCGACATTGGGACCAGGGATGGCGACCCCCCGGACCTTGCTGCGGATAGCATGTGGTTCGGTGGACCAGAGTTTCTCAGGCAGGGCGAGTCGGCCTGGCCAAAAGAAAAAGCACGACCGCAGCCTGACGAGAGTTCAATGGAACGAAGACCGGACACGGTGCTGGCGGTCCGGCAGGCCAACACGGGGGGAGCACTTCCCGACATAGTGCGCTTCTCGTCATGGACTAGACAGCTTCGCTCGACCGCTTGGGTACAGCGCTTTGTGGCAAATTGTCGCGGTCAATCGGGGAAGCAGTCCGCCCGAGATGTCACTACTGACGAGAAGACAGCGGCCGAGCGCACCTGGGTTAAGCACGCTCAGGCAGACGTTTTTGGGCCAGAAATACGGGCCCTACAAGAAGGTAGGGCCATAGAAAGAAATAGCCGATTGTACCCGATGACGCCACGATTGGATGAATACGGCGTCATCAGGATGGGGTCACGGCTAGAGCAGACCACAGTGGAAGGGATTCCGGCAGGATTAAGAGCGCCCGTCATTTTGGACGGCGCGCACCCATATACACGGCTCATGGTACGCCATTACCATGAGCGCGAAAATCACCCGGGCCCAGAAAAAACTGTCGCAGATGTGCGCGAAAACTTTTATGTGCTAAGATTG
>JADDOH010002177.1:0-95606 GCA_016648135.1 Agrypnia vestita
TATTGTTATACATATTGTGATATATATTATTATTATTTTATATTCTTTGGAATTGACAATCGACACGTTGGATTGCGTTTGACGACCCGTTTGACACATGTTTGACAGCGGACCATACGTAACATGTAGCGGACCCAAAGATAACATCCCTGAGCGGACTATTATTATGTTATCTATGGAGCGGACTGCCAGCTGCCGCCAGCCATAGATAACATAATAATATCGCCAGCTATTATGTTATCTATCCATTATTATGTTATCTATGATCTATCATGGATCTATCCTGATCTATCCCTATCCCGCCAGCGGACAAGTGGCAGTAGTGTTGTAATTAATAAGAAATTTGCCTAAATCTAGGGAGAAAAATATTTCTACGAAAATTGGAAAAATTTAAAATGTGCTATGTAAAATTAATCCGTGAAAACTTTTGTCCATAAAAGTTCAATAAATTACTATTTGCAATAGGTATTCTGCGGATGATATAGCACTATTTGCAGACATTGCCTAAGATCTTCAAACACTAACAAACAGTTAACATGAATGAAGTAAGTAACAAGTATGGCCTGAAGATGAACACTCGTAAAACAAAATTGTTAATAGCATCAAAAAGATCATTTCCGACGCCAAAAATAACCATCAAAAACTAACCTATAGAATGAATTACGCATTAAAAGTACTTAGGCGCACGGATGAATGAGAACTGGGATCCATCTCGTGAAGTAAAAGCTCGAATAAAGATGGCAAGAAGTGCGTTTCTCAGAATGAGACCGTTATTTTCTGTGACTTAAGTCTATAACTTAGAATGCGCATGGTTCGTTGTTATATTTTTGCCATTCTCTTATGTGGGGTGAAGGCATGGACACTTAACCAAGAATTAATCCGCAAAGTCGAGGCTTTTGAGATATGGATCTAATTGAAAATATTGAAAGATTCCTTGATGGATGGAGTGACGAATGATGAAGTCCTCCGGCGCATGAAAAAAGACCGAGAAGTGCTGAGAAATATCAAATTACAAAAGCTGGAATATCTCGAATATATCACTAAACTAAACTAGACCAGCTCATCATCCAGGGAGAAAAATTGATAAAAGAAGCCCAGGAAAACGCCGCATCTCATGGCTATGTAACTTGTGGGACTGATATAAGTGTAACTGGACTCAGTTGTTCCTTGCAGCGGTTAATAAAACCGTAATCACCAGAATGGTCGCCGACCTCCGATAGGAGATGGCGTCATAAGAAGAAGAATCGGTGTTCTATTTTGGTCCATGGACCCTGATGAATGAATTTGAACTAACTAGCTAACCATCACGCCATTTCTCCTCAGAGTAGGTAGAGAATATAGAACGCTACATTCTTCTGTCCCGGCATACCATATTTGCTTTATTTTATCTTCATATATCTTCTCATGGATGATCCTCGGTTGTTGAAACTTTTAACAGGGCCAACCTCCAATATTTAGTCCATCTGGTCGTGCCAAGTCTTTCGCGAACGCCCTCTATTTCTACTGCCTTCAATATCTTTTTTCCTCGCTCATCCGTTCCACAAGATCAAACCACCTCAGACGTCGTTTCTAAAAATTCTGAAATAAAATTCCTAATTATCTTTTTAACAAAAAATCAGATCTTTCTGCGTAGGTACTTTAAGCTGTAAGGTATAATATGGTTAAATTTATATTTTCTTCTATAAAAATTTTCATCATCATCATCATCATCATCATCTTCATCTTCATTCTTTTGTCCTAGAAGGGTCAGGGGCCCATGGACTCGTCAAGGTGCTGTCATATGTGCTTGTCTTGTGCTATTTCCGTATGCATTAACCATTCACGACCCATCTTATTTTTGTACATTATTTTTGGTGCTTCTCCCAACTTAATCTGGACCTACCATTTGCCTTCCTTCCGGGATTGCTAAGAAGATACCTCTTGATACTCGTTCCTCTAGCATTCTTAGCACCTATCCAAGCCACCTCATGTGTAGGAGTAGAGACTCCATTCAGAGTGTGTGTCTTATGTCAGCACTTATTCTGTTCACCAGTGTGACTTCCGCTACCCCCTCATCTGCGTCCCTTTAGATGGATAGATAGATTGATATCTGCTCTTGGTCTCTTCCTACGACCATTACCTTTGTTTTGGCAGTGCTAATCTCCATCCCAACTTGAATGCACTCTTCATTGAAGGAATTTTTAAAATGTTAATGTAAAGGTACTAACACACATGCTCATTAGTGGCACGTGAGCATGCTCATTACTAGCACGCTCAAAAATCAACCGCCGGTTGATTTGTGAGCATGCTTATGTCATTCACCATGAGAAGAGATATCTTTTGAGCATGTGTAAACAAGCTTGCTTAAGAGCATGCTAATGTCATTCGCGGCTAGTATCGATTATCAATGCGATCTTCTCAGTCCGCGACAGATGAAACAAACGTTGGGGAGATGACAAAACATTATTTTTCGTGATTTATTATAGGAATCACGAATGTCTGTGGAATATTTGGTCACCGCTATGTAAAAATAATATCGCAAGAAATAATGTTTATGAAACTTTATTAAAAGACATGAATGATTCAAATCTTACAATAAAAATTATAAAAACTAAAATTAAAAATGTGCGGATGGAAACTCGGGAACTATTTTGATTTATTGGTCTACTTGAATTTCCTGTTTCAATTTGCAAAGTTTCCATTTTGAACAAAAGTGTCTCTATTCTATGACAAGAGCATGCCAGTAATAAGCATCTGTGTTTGATTGTTAGCTTTGAGCATGCTCATAACGAGCAAGTGTGTACAGTTGTTAGAGCATGCTAGTTTTGAGCATGCTAATGAGAATGCTCAAAAATAAGCATGTGTAACAGTACCTTTAAATAAACACAAAAATATAGGTAGGTACATACACCAACTGACAAAATCGGGATATTTCATTTTATAGGGAATTGTTTTATTTTGTATGAAATTTTTTTGACCTGGCAACGCTATGTTGACATTTTGGGGAAATTGATATCTGGCGATCAGGTGACGTGGGTGACGTATACTAGGGATGGGTCGTCGACGTATTTACCGTCGACGAAACGAGACCGTCCACGTCCATCCATCGACGAGACGATCAACTAGTTGAATTCGTCAACTAGTTGACGCGTCAACTTCGTTACGCGGACGTCGCGGACGTTTATCTAAACATCGGGACGACAGTCAACTGTCTACGGTTTGACGCGACGCTGCTCGACGGCACAACCGTTGGTTTTTTTATTACGTTAATTTTTAAAATTTAAAGAAGTTCGAAGGAATATAGTTTCGGGGAAAGTAAAACCGCTACTTGTGCTTATATGTAAAAATAAATATTTTATTATTTATTTGTTTACGCACATTATAGGCTTTTACATATTGTTTTATATACTTCTTTCTATATATAATAAAGAAAGAAGTAGGTATACACAACAATATCAGGTGTAAGCAGTAAAATATAAATATAAACTACATATATAAGCAGTGAAAGTATCGGGTATAAGCATTAAAATATGAGTATAAAAATTAAAAATATAAAGTACAAAACAATGTGTGTATAAAAAAATATATTAGATACACATTATTACATGTGTACAGGGTTATTTGTAAAACAATAATAACCTAGCAGGACTATATTCCTGCCTTGATTATGAGTATTATTTTTTGTAAAACATTGGACTATCACTACACTAACTCAAATCGATTACGAAAAATTCATTCGTTTCAATACAAGTTAAATAAAATTATAAAAATCTTTACATTTATTTATTATCTATAAATTTATAAATAAATACATAATTTAAAAATACTTTACATTTGAGATGTTATCTAGAAATTTATTGAAGAATACATCTTTCAAAGTCAGACTTTCACTTTGTGGTGACATTATTAATAAATAAATATATCTGTATTATTTGTCAACTTTAGTTTAAGGCTCAATTTGAGAAAAGGAACATTGTTCCCGAAACATGTAAAAAACTAATAAAAAGTGTAAACAAAATTATAATAGATTTTTTTTTTTTATCTACAAAGTTGAAAATAGGGAATTTATAATAAAAATTAATTAAACCTAAATTCAAGATTATATTACATATACAATAATTAATGTTGGACTCCTGAATAAGGACCATAGTTAGGTATAGAAATTTTTATTCCCTACAAGTTTTTTTATCATTTATATGCTAAAGTTGAAAAGTAAGGAAATAACACAATAATTAAATTTTAGCATCCCTTTTCAGGTAAATATATAAGAAGTCGAGATCGATCGAATAAAATATTGATTTTAGAAAAATATCTAGCCGGCCTATTAATTAATAATAGTTCAATAAAAAAATAAAATAATTAAACAGAATTGTTTTATTTTATACGGCGTAAAATTGGGAATTCACCGAATCGTCGCACGTGACATCACAAAAAATCAAGTAAAAAATAATAGATAATAGCTTATTAAGCCTATCTCGCGCTACGCATGTATTCAATTTCAAATCTCTAGTCATAGTTCGTGTACACAGATCTGCACTCTATGGTAGTGTACTTTAGAGTTGAAATGAAATTACCCGTCGAGCCGTCTATGACGTCTATGGCATCTACAAGTCGACAGCGAGATAAATAAACGGAGACGTTTTGTCTTGCTCTCGCTCGTTGCTTTGCATTGCGTTAATCTCGAATCGTCCACCGACCACGGCGTCCGCTGTCCACCGTCTACGAATTCAACTAGTCCATGCGATAAACGTAAACGGTCGACGCGTCGATGCAACGTCAACGGTTGATTTCAACTAGTCCGTCCATTCAACGCCCATCCCTAACGTATACGTCAGAACGTCAGTATGAGTATAAATAACATCCTAACGGCGATAGGGCGCGTGCGGTGCAATACGACGCGGATACACAAACAACATTAACTTTTATGACCTAAAATTCTCAACGTTTTTGACACTTTCAAAACTGAGGTCGTGAAAGGTCACATATTTAATTTAAGAACGTCGTGCAATACATATGTTCAATGAAAAGATTTAATATGAAGTTTTAATATTTATTATCAACATTGCTTCTGATAACACCGGTTTTATTATTGTAGAAGTGTTTTTATGATATAAATCTGAAAATGAGTTTCTTAAAAACGCTTGTCCCGGGGTAAGTCATCCATGGTAAATAGTATTCAAAACTTTTTAAATTTATTAGGTAATATCAAAAGCTGTAACCAAAAGCAAAATAAGTTAAGTTTAATTTGCAATATGTAACGTGTTGGATATCTATAAAATAAAATAATAATGTCTGTTTATTAAAAAATAAAATAAAAATATTAAGGATTGTATTAATTAATGTGTATTTTTTATATTTTTACAGAAATCAATCAATCATCTATATACTCAAAAAATTTCGCCATCCTAAACATTTGCAAGTTTTTTCTATAAAACAATTTCATCAAACTAATAATGGACACCAGAAAATTGAAAGTCATCAACGTTTTGATCAAGAGAAAAGTAATTCCCTCCTGTTCTTCGGAGTGGTTGCCGGTTCAGCAGCCGCAGTCTATTTTCTAGCACGTGGGCACTTTTTTATCTAACTCCATTTCTTACTCCTAATGTACCCTACGTACCCTAATGTACCCTACGTCTTCATCTTAGCAATGCCTGCATTCAAAGTTTTACCACCAAATGAAAAATAGATTGTTTTTATATAGGGACAGTTGGGGTACAATGCAACGAAAAAGTCATTTCAATATATTTTTTTTAAATCGGTGTTTTATATTTTAATATTTATTTTGAACAACAAAGAACAGATTTATTAGTCTTGTTCCAATGTACCCCAGATACTGTTTCATTGTACCCCAGACCTGGAATACACTGGAATGAAGGAGGTATTGTGCGAAAATGCAATTTTTCTAGGTTTAAGGTAAATTTTTGATCTCGTTTTTGTAGTCAATCGTCGTAGTCAATCGATAGTTTAAGAACATTTCTTACTTACTTACCAAACGGCGTGATGGTTAGTAAGTAAGAAATGTTCTTAAACCATCGATTGACTACGACGATTGACTACAAAAACGACATCAAAAATTTACCTTAAACCTAGAATAATTGCATTTTCGCACAATACCTCCTTTCTTCCAGTGTATTCCAGGCCTGGGGTACAATGAAATGGTATCTGGGGTACAATGGAAAAAAAAATACATTGGAACAAGACCAATAAATCGTGAAGTGTATATGAAAATTATAATATCATCCAAGCTTATACTTGCTAAATACCGTTTCGGGAAAAGAATAGATATTACTTTAGCGCTTTATCTTGCCTGCAGGCTTGGACTTGGCAGAACTAGTTCTATATCCATAACTTCCACCACTGCTATAGCCTTTTTTTATTTGTTTGAAATTTCCACTGGAACCAGATATGTCTGGTTCGAGTGGAAAATATAAGCTGTTGTCGATTTTCGTTCTCCGGCGTATTTAATTAATATCATATTCGTTGTTTTCGTCATTATCTGTCGGTACCACAAAGTATTTTATTTGCTTCTGGGAAAAGTTTACTGAGACAAAGTCATGTTTCATAGGACTGTTCCATTGTGCCCCGAAAGCATAGATCTTTGCATTATCCACCAATCAAACGATCCGTTTGATTGGTGGATAATGCAAAGATATGCTTTAAACGAACTTTTATTTTAATCCAACTTGAAACAACCGGGTCTTAGTCAGTGACACGTCATGAACGGCTGCTACGTTGCGTCCACCTCTATCGCACTGAATAATACGTGCAATTCTTCTCTGTCGAGCGCTGTTTTAAATTGCGGCAACCGCAAGTCTTGACCCATTTTACTTAGGCAACCTAATACCATCGTGTTCGTAATAAAATTACCTGTATTTTAATATAAATTTCAATAAGAAAACAGATGAGTGTAAATATATAGTATTAACTCCCCTATTTTTACCTGACAACCTGTAGTATGGACCAGAAAAAGACAGGCAACTTGTTCCTCCTTATGCTTCCTACTCTCAATCAATATTGATTTCGCTTGGTTAACAAATGAGTGAAAAATTAAAAAAAAAAAATGTATTACATTAATTTTAATTAAAGGCAGGCTTGACTTTCACCAGGCAACCCATTCGCAATGTGTTTGTTCATGTGTTATGATAGCTAAAAAATATATTTAATTCTGTAAACAGATGGGTGAAGGTCGATCTTAGTCGGAATCTTGTACCATTTAGGGTTTGGAAATATCCCAATTATAATAATTTCGTTGTCTGTCCGTCTGTCTCGTATCGTATCGTATTCGTAAAAAAAAAAAAAAATTTTTTTTTAACCCTGGAATCCTACTTGAGGTGCTGGAGCACCCCACAGCGTTTTCAATTTGTTATTTTATCATTTGTTTTGTAGGTATAAGTTTATGCGTCCGCGTATTTTACTTTGCCAAGAACTCTAGATTGGTCAGTACCTCGGTGACTGCCGAGTTTTGTAGACGTATGTATATGTGTTTCGGGGTGCTAAGGCACCCCGGTGTAGGAAAATCGTAAGTATTTGTGTAATATAAATTAAATTATTATACAAGTTTTTTAGCTTTATTTATGTGATATTTAATAATATTGATTATATTATTATTATTAATTATTGCAATAACCTTAAATTTAAAATTTTAGAGATAAATTTCAGTTTTAGTTATATCTACTTCTTTTAGACATCCTTCTTCATGTAATGGGCAACTAAGTTCCAACGAATGATATCAATTGATAACTGGTTCACCATCATTCTTTTAGTGATGAATTTACTTGCAAAAGACTTGACGATGGTAGGTACAACACATAAAAATAAAAGTGAAATACCGGTCTTATTTTTAAAGCTATGAGACCGAGGAAAAAACTCTGCTATGTTTGCATATGATAGATCTAATTATCTTATCATATTATCTTCGAAAATCAACCAAGAAGAAGGTCATCGTTGTGTTATCAAGTCTTCGTGATTCTCCTGACAAAAATAATGAAGTAGAGCTCCAGGAAATAATTAATTATTATAATAAAACTAAAATTGGCGTCGACGTTTTCGATGCAATGGCTAAAAAATACTCCGTCCAAAGAATATCGCGATGGTGGCCTATGTGCATTTTTATAGAGTTTTGAATGGTTTTGGCATTAACTCTCGGGTTCTCTACAAATGTTCAAAGGCCAAAAATAAATCAGAAATAAAATTCAGAAGGACTTTTAAAAAAAAATTGGGACACCAACTCGTGAGTCATTATTTGGAAAAACGCCTGCAAAAGCCAAGTTTGAGGAGGGATATAAAATAAATTATTTGTGGTATCCTTAAAAAACCTATGCCAAATGAAAGCTTGATTCCTCAGCATCACACCCAGGGGTGTTGTGGATTCTGTCCCAGGAGTAAAGATCGGAAGAGCAAAACTTAGTGTAAGAAGTGCGAAACTCCGATTTGTTTGGAACATCAAATAAAAATATGCCAAAAGTTCTACAACTAACTAATAATAAGTAGATTTATTTTGATTTTTGATCTTAAGTTTACAGTCCTACGTTTAATACAGAAATATATTTGTAAAATTTTTTCATTAAAAAAATAACAACTCCCAAAGTCTGGGGTGCTCAGGCCCCCCTTGTAGGAAAATCGGTTGGGCAAAACAGTGTAGGATTCTAGGGTTAATAAAGTAAATGATTACGTATTCCTAAGGAACTGAGATGTAAAAGTACCGTTATTTTTGACAGGTTACAGCTAGTTACATTATAATGCTCCTATGTGGATTAAGTGTAACACAAGGTTGTTTATTATTTTGAGTTTCATTATAAATAATTATTTATTTAGTAATTTGTGTACCCGTAAAGCATACAATATGAATGTTTCGTAATTCGTGAAACCTATGTGTAAATTATAAATGCAATGAGTTGTTTCATCACATTTGTAATATTTATTATTATTTATACATACATACAGTGGAACCTCGACTTATGACTATGATTCGTTCTGTAAACATGCAAAACATTCATTTGTTGTAGTAAATTTCCTCATAGTAAATAAAGGAAACTCAATTAATTCCAAGATCGAAAAATATTTATGTCAAAATAATTAGTACAAAATATACAAACATTTAAATATTTCTTTAATACTTAAATTGTATTAAAAGCCGTCATCGAATTTTTAACTATCCATATCGAAATCACTGTTATTCACCACTGATGGCTCGATAAAATCTTTTTCTTTCCATGAAACTTTAACCAAAAACCTATGCATCGACACTTGCTTTCGCTTCTTTTTGAGGATTTTGAAACTGTTACGGCCTTACTCGGATGGCGCTTTTCTATGAAATCTTGCACTGTTTCCCCACACTTTCGCCTCATCTTCAGATGAGCTCTTCTCTGTAGCCGTATGCTATTGCTCATGATGCAGGGGAATTATTTCTTCGATGGACAGCTCCCGGCCATGTTCTTCCACAAGGTCTTCAATATTGTATACAAGTGACCCAAGCCTTGCTGTTAGAGCCCACATAAATTTCACCTGGCTCTCCTGTACCTTGAATTTCTTGGAGGCTCGTGGTTGTCGGAGTGATACACGAGCAACATCAAGTTTGTGAAACGATATTGTAAGCAAGTACGTAATGAGAATTCTTGTGTTTAGAAGTCTATGTATAAAAAGCAAGACAATGATGATTAATGACAATTAATTATTCAAAATTTGGAAATTTATTCTTTAGGAATCGGCGGGTAACAAAAGCGACATTTCCCCCTTATTCTTTTACCCCTTCCCCTCCCCTGATATATTTTCGGTGCAAATCTGTACCGTTGGACCGAACGGACTCAAAATTTGGAAACTTATTCTTTAGGACCTGGCGGGTAACATAGGTGACATTTCCTCTCTCCCCTTTTACCCCTTCCCCTCCCCCAGATATATTTTCGATGCAAATCTGTACCGTTCGAATCGAACCTTTGTTTCCCCCCACAAATTTATTTTCAACTTAATCCTTAACCCGTGCAACGCCGGGTACGAACAGCTAGTTAATGATAAAGTTTGCTCATATCTCGAAATACTCGTAAGTTGAGGTACTCATAAGTCGAGGTTCCTCTATATATACAAAACATAAATAAACTATCCAAATTCAATAAAGATATTTAAAATTATTTACTTATGTGCTTGCTACTCAATGTGTTTATTTTTTGTTTAATTCCTGTAATTTAGGCCTAAACGATGACAAAATTGCTGCAGCTCAAAATAAAGATACAATTTCGATTAAGCCTTTGAATGCTGCTAATGAACCAGCAATTCCTGATGGCTACATTCCGGGACTGCCAACATACACATATGAAGAGGTAGCCAATCACACCACCATGTACGTATTTTATCTTAGCAGTTCTATGATTGTAATATTGCTGTTCGATAATGTAATTTGTTTTGACAATTTTTTAAAAAAAAATCTGCATTTTGCGTGGAACGGGGTTCCCAAACATTTAGCGTTTCATTCTTCCTCATTCATTTTACAAGTATAAAATCTATGAACTGGTTTGAAAGAATGTAGTATTTTAACATTTCTTAAAAATAATAAATAAAAATGTTTTTTCTCAATATTATATTTTATGATTTATGATATTTGCATGGAATAATTAAAAAATAAAATACATGTATTCAGGTAAATAGTGGCCTAATTAAAAAATGCAGACTGGGAAAATTTATTGGACCCCAATGCATTATGAAAGAGCCTCCTGAAAACATGTTGCATATGGAATGTGAGAATATTATATAAGTCAACTACCGAGAGCTTTGGTGTGATCATCTCATTCTGTTATTTTCTTCTTTTATGTGGAACCGATAGTAGTGCAAATGAGAGAGAAATATATATTTTTACATGGGTCATACAAAACCTCTCGGCAATCGACCTATTCGCGGTTTATCCATTAAATAGTAAAAAGAATTTAGAAAAAAGTATATTTATAATAAAGAATATTAGCCTCTTGTCTCCTATATTATTCAAATTGTCATGAAAATTAATTAAAGTGTTTTTAGTAGTTTACATGCACTTGCAACTAAAAAAATCTTTGAAAGAAAAAGCTAAGGCTTTTGGCAATTTTCATTACATATTGGTATTTTTAATTGTATTTTCCAATAGGGAAACCGGAATATGGATAACATATAAAACCGGAGTATACGACATCACAGAGTTTGCTGCAACGCATCCGGGTGGAGCTCAAATACTGGAAGCAGCTGGAGGTGGAATAGAACCATTTTGGGACCTTTACCAACAGCATGATACACCTGAAGTTCTAGCTCTCTTGGAGACCCTTCGCATAGGTTAACTTCAAATACATTTTTTTATTATTCTATTCTAAATATGAGATAAGAATTCTGTGATACTTTCACCTCGAGACAATCTCTGATATGTAAATTTTACTCCCATGAGATTCTTTCATAGTATTTCTCAGCTTTCATAGTATTCATAGTACCATGTCTCAGAAATTCTCTGCCGTAAAATACTCTCGATTGTGAGCAAAAAATGTTAAACTTTTTTTTTGCATTGGATTATAATGTGGACTTTGTAACCAAAACTGGAGCAGCATTGTAAGAAGAACAAAATCCCACATCAAACTTTAACCAGAAACCTGTGCATTGACATTGACTTTTGCTTCTTTTTGAGGATTTTGACACACTGCTACAGTCTTACTCGGGTGTGCTTTTCTACATGGGAAATGCATTTACTCGTCAAGAACAAAAAAGAGAGATGAAAAACATAAATACATTACTTAACTTGCGTTTAAATCTTCTTCTTCCTTGCACTGTCCCAACTCATTGTCTAGGTAGGCTGTTGGGGTCGGCTCTTCTCCAGCTAATCTTCTCTTCGTCTCGTCATATCTTCTCTTGTCAGGCTATATGTTCTTCGGTTCTGGGTATTGCTTTCATCCAAGCCGTTTCTCTGTAATATTTTGGAGCATTGAGTCATTCAAGAGTTCTTTGGTCTTCCTCTAGATAACTGTCGATGAAGCTCCATAGACATTGCCTGCTTCACTGTGCGGTCTGATGATCTCCATCATATGTGTCCATACCATCTCAACTGTCATTCCTCCAGCTTACTGTTTATGTCCGTGACATCCAGGCTACCATGCGTGAACTTTTAATCCTGCTGACATTCTAAGCATTTGCATTCCTGCTGTTGCCTAGAGTAGGATTTGTCTGTAGTCCAGCATTCGGAGACAGACATTATCGTAGATCAAAGAATAGTCTGGTATATCTTTTCTTTAAGTTTTATAGCATTTTCAGGTCACGCAAGATTCCTGTTACGGATCTAAATTTCATTCATCCCACACCTATTCTATGGTCGACATCCGCTGCACATCCTCCGTCTCCGTTCATAGGCCTAACTCTATATATTTTTAAAAATAAAATAATATCTTTTGCCACAAGAAAATTTTTCTACTACTAATATTTATAAAACGTAATGATTTTATGATAACGACATATGTATAACACACAACACATTATAAATAAACATTTCAAATTATTCAGAACCCCGTTAATTTTAAATTCAAGGTACATACCAAAAAAAAAATCACAATATGATGGCAAAATTTGCCAAAAATCGTAAAACTCGTGAAAGTAGCCATTAATTTTGTGAAAAACATGGTATTTTTTGCATATTTCATATTGCAAGAAATCATTTCAAAAAGGAAAATTCATTATACCAATACAAAGATAAAAATTTTCTCAGGTTTTCATGGCCGTTCAGAATCTTCTGTGTAGTTTTCTGGGATATTCTGCAGTATATCTGACCTCTCTTGCTGACATTTTGGATCCTATTGCAGGGTCCAGCAGGTCCATCCATCATCAGGATGAACTCTGCATTGGATCTGAAACATCGCCCAGAGAAGTCAGATATACACGGCAAAATATCCCATAAAACTACTTACAGTATTTACTACTACACTTATTTTTATTATTAAAGTAAAAACCCTATTTTTTTAGATATATGTATTCTCATTTTTTGCTTGGGAAAAAAATCGAAATATTTTATGACCGTAATCGAAAATATTTAGGGTTATCTTTGAACTTATGGATGGCTTCATTCAGTTGATCTAAACTTTTGATTCTGTCTTTTTTCTGACTCACTCCAACACACGTGAAATAATATGATAAGTCAGTAATAATTTCTTACAAAGAAAATTAAACATTTCAACACACAAGCATCAAAAGAGTAATTTTAAAATTGAAAAACAATTTTAAACGCACAAATTACACGGAATTAGCGCAAACTAAAACCATCCGCACACATCTAGGCGACTGAAGAAAGCATCTACATATAGGTTTTCCCAATTTGGGATCATGTATAAATGTAACATGTATAAATAAAGTGGATTCCACAAGGTACTGCACAATACATAGAGGACACCCAACACAGATGCGCCCAATCTAAAAGTCGCGCGCATTATTCGTCTTTTATAACTTGTTAAAAAACTCAAATTATGTGATATAAAATTAATTTATGGTGCAAAGGTCTAGGAATTATTTTGATTTGTGAATTACCGGGATTTTATAATAATCGGAGTTAATCAACTATGAAATTAACATTTAGGGACCTCTGTGTTTTAAAAATTTTGAATTATGGTGAATTTTGAATTGTTAATATGGATTGTGTAATATGAACTACTCATTACCGTTGTGTTTGGGTTCATTGTGTTTTTCTGCCACAAACCACAACAGCAGAAACTAATTACTTAAATAAATCAAGTGTCATTGCCTTGTTCAATTACAGTTTTCTTTTGCCTTAGGAAATTACAAAGATTCTCACGTAACAGAAAAAAGTGATAATCTCTGGGCCCATGAACCTAAAAGAGATCCTAATCTAATAATGAGATCGGAGAGGCCATGTAATGCGGAAACTCCCAAGGAGTTACTCGGTAGATCATTTATAACCCCCAAGTAAGTGATTTTTATTTTATTTATAATATCATAAAAGGATATTTCGACAGTCCCTAGTATATTCTCGAATCTGCACAATTTTTATTTTTGTTTTTTATCTTAAACTATCCAATTTACTCTATATTTTAGGAAAATGTTTAAAAAAATAAATTAATTTTCATTATATGTAAAGTAAATTTTTTTTTTAACCCTTAACCACCTACCATACGTCTCACAGACCCCGTCGAATTGATAATCGTGAATATTTTTGTGCCCAAGTTTCGTACGAACTTGTTAGTTCCTGTACCTTTTCCCCGCGCCCCTAAGTGCCGCGCAAGCACTCGTACGTGCATGCGTTTGCTTCAGGTGAGTAAAAAACTATCGCAGGGGGTCTGAGAGACGTATGGTAGGTGGTTACGTAATTTTTTTTTAATCGTGTTTTTTATGGTTTTCGTTTAAAATGGCCCTTAGTGACAATAATATCGAGCGGTGTTTGGAACAAGATCTGTCAAGATCATGTTAGGCTAGATCATGTATTGGAAGAAAGTTGTGCATTTGATTGCGTATACGAAAAGCCAACTGTACTAGGTGTTAAAGAAAATTCTCCATCCCAACATCATTTGTCTTCAATTTTACGTGGAAACGAATAGTTTTCATCTGAAGATGAGGATCTGAAATTCAGTGGAGACCGTGAAAGAAGAATTATTTTGAAAATAATTACTTTCGTTGGTCATCTGCCTCACCGTTTTTACGATTGAGAACTTTGCAGCATAATAAAGTGCAGGGAAGAGAAGATAAAAAACCAGCATATCAGAGTGAGCTTAATTCTTTGTCTTGTTCACTGGATATTAAGCAGCATTTTTTAATGACGAATGCAATGTGAAATTGCAACATGTGAAATTGCAATAATGTGAAAACGTATCCTCCACAGAAACGTAACCACTTCATCAGCAGTTCCATATAGCAGCAGTGCTGAAGAAAGGTTGGCGGTTCGTAAAAACTGTTCAACTTGCAAATACACAAAGAAATGCAATACACAATACCTGTGTTTCGAATGTAAAGCACCAATTTGCCTTGAATTCTCAAACAAACTGTGTTTTCGCTGACGTGAAAAACTATAAATTTAGAGCCTGCAATTTTATTTTATTTGTGATTTTATGGAGAATTTTAATTTTTTTCTACGTTTGTTAATTATTCAACACTAAAAAAAAAGTTGTAAGAAGTTCCTATTCTACATGATAATTTTTGTGGATCTCATTTTCCAAATATATTAGTTTGTAAGCCTGAAATAAGAGGTATTGACAATTATTTATGATTAAAAGAAAAAAATGCTAATTTTCATGTGCCTTCTTTTCTAATTAAGAGTTTAATATGTTCCTCAATAGAATTTTAATTAAAAACAAAACCATTCTTTACTAAATTTTACCATTGTGAATTATTTTATTCGGGAGTCCCACAGACGTATGACAGGTGGTTGTGTAACAAAAATATATGCTAGGTGGTTAAGGGTTAAATTATCCAAAAATATAGAGTACGCTAGCCCTTTAATGTGAATAATCATGGGAAATAATAATAATTAATAACAACCGTTGTGTGACCTCGCAACATGAGCCGTGTGCTGATTGCATGTCACACTCTAATTATCTAATGTTGTCATTCATCCACGGACAGACAACGAATTTATTGTATTTAGATTAGATCGTTTAAAATTATAAAACGGAAACAGAATTTTTGCAGGTTCAATAGAATATGTAGGGACCGTCGATTTATAAAGTTGTTTAAGAAATCTATTTTTATATTATTTAACACATTCACTGCGTAAAAAATTTCCTGTGTTATTACATAAGAATTTTTTTTCTGTATTCAGAGAAGTGGCAAATTCACAAAATTTTGAACCCCTGTAACTTTGTTAAAAATCAAAAAATATTATCAATTTTTTCACTATGTACTAGTTTATCCCTTCGTCTTCCGAAAACACTTGAGTCTCTCAATGTAACCAACATAGATAGCATAACTCAAGCTCTCAACACAATTGCAGACATGTAAAAAGACGTGGACACGGCTGCCATGTCTGAAGCGCGACAGCAATATTTGGACAATGGAGCCGTGTTCAACACACGGGACATGTTAAAACAATTTATTTTTCTTTCTCAAAAGTAAATATATATGCTGATAAATATAAATTCTCATAGAGAACTAATATTGGACTAGGTAATCTGGCCATGAATGTTAAAAATTGATATAAAAGAATTACCTAGTATATACCTTGAAAGTATTTTCTAATTAATGAACAATAGTAGTACTTATTAGACAGTGATGTGTAGTAGGTACATATAAACTTAGGTAATGCTGTTTGTTACAGACTATTAATATACATACGAAGACTCCACGGGAAAAAAAAATGAATGTCAAGAAATGTTTATTTAGAGAAAACAGTTTTTTGTACTTTCAAAGTCCATATTTCTTTCACTAATTCTCTTTTTATATAAATATTGAATGAACTTATTACTATATAAACATATTCTATGTATGTATGTTTATTAAATGTCAAATTGACAGCAATGTTTTTTGACATTTGGTGGGTAGTTATTCCTGTTTCTTGCGTTGGATAAACAGATATAAATTTAACTATTACAGTGGACCATGACGATTTTACCCAATTCTGATTTTTTGCATAAAATAATAGTCAACAGATGGCATTAAAAGATCAGTTTCACAAAAAAGTGACATTCATTGTTTTTCCGTGGAGTCTTCATATTATATTGATTTATGGCCCGAGGGACTAAAAATTGTTTCGTATTACGAATTACTGGGATTTTCGAATTATCGGGTTTAATCTACTATGAAATTAACATTTCGGGACTTGTGGGTTTTAAAAATTTCAAATTATACCAAATTTAAAATTATCAGGGTTTGGAAATAAGAAGATTTTACTGTATTGTATGGATTAAATTGGATGCTGAATGGGAGCAAACATTTCCATAGATCCGATGGTTGAAGGTTAATCCAATTTTTAAGTACAACATTCATAACTTCCCAATTCGTTTCAGACATTTTGAATTTTTAACGCTTGTTCAGACACAGCGAGAACCGTGCAGTTTCAGAATCGCGTGAGATCCGTGCGGGTCCTATTTACCTAGGTTTGTATGTAGTCGTTCAGACAACCGTGCGGTTAGTCAACCGCCGCGGTGCCCGCAACCCAACCGCTAGAAAATAGACCCGCACGGCGTCCGCACGTGGATGCCGTGCGGGTCTATGGATACTATGGAGCCTTACGAGAGCGTTCAGTCGCGTTGCGGGAACCGCACGGTTCCCATGTCACAACAGGAGCACGCGTGGATTATATTCTCTTTTCTATGGTTATGGATCGCTTTGACACTGAACTTTTTATTGATGAAGTGGAGAAAAGACCTGTAATATGGGATCTTCAGTGTGAGGATTACACAAATATGCCAAGAACCAAGCTTGGAAGCAGTTGGTGGAGATATTTGGAAATGGTGGAAAAAATAGTATTTTAGGGAAGTAGGTATTTATTCACCAAAAATGAACTGTCAGAATGATATTTTTGTGTCTTGCCATGGAACACGGCCGTCGTTAACAAAGTAATGAGCGAATATGTCTCTGATATTCAAAAATGGAGAATGGCACCGGAGCTGTCAAACTGACGTTTATTTTCGCGCGCACAAATCGCTTATTAACCGCGGCTATGTGAACAGATGATACAAATCGCGTATTTTGAAACGCGATTCTAAAACTGCACGGTTCCCGCTGTGTCTGAACAAGCGCTTAACATAAATCAAAATTATATTTAAATGTTATTCTATTTTTGTAATCATATAAACGTTCATACAGATGTGCCTATACTAAAAGAAATAATGAATGTCTTAAGGCCAGTTATATCAAGTTGGATTATAATAATCTTTCATAAAAATCTATGGTTTTTATGGGTTGTCTGATTGGTAGAAAATGCAAAAATCTATGTTCTTAAGGCGATCGTCCAGTAGAGTGAGCAAATTTCACCATTTTTTGTCATACCTTCTCTTGCGTTTTTTATCACATTTATGTACGGAAATATCTCATTTTAAAATTTATTCATCAGGTTACTATATTTTAAATACAAATATCTTGTTAAAACGTCACAAACTAAATTATATAATTGATTAATAAATTACCAAACCTTCGACGTTTTAAAAATGAAGAAAATTGCTCCACTTTGTGGGCCTTTTATGACTGAATGGCCTGTTGAGATGTCTTTTTTTTTTCAATAATATTACAAAGTAAACGATTATCTTAAATTTATTACAATTATTGCAAAATCTGTTAGTTAGTTTACTTGCAATATATATTTTTAAAAATATTGTTTTTAAAAAAAAAAATTTTTGTAGGTTTTTTCAACTCTTTTTACATGGTTGACAACTTTTTTACTTCAATAGTCAAAAGAATAGATATTATTTTATAATAAAACCACAAAAAAATGAAAATCTTTGGCGATATTCCTGATTTTAGATATTTAATCAAAACGCAACATATTTATGACACAATACGCAGAGCCTTGATTAAATAGCTAAAATCTGAAATCGAGAATAATTTTTTGTTTTTTTTTTGTATTAATTTTAAAATAATAATGTTTATTCCTTTAATTTATTAAAGAAAAAAGTTATAAAGTATCTAAAAAGGATTGAAAAAACACACAAAAAATAAAAATAATTCAAAAAACACTGTTTTTTGAAACATAAATTGCATGTAAACAAACTAACAGATTTTACAATAATTGTAATAAATTTAAGCTTGCTTTGTAATATTATTGAATAAAAAGGACATCTCAACAGGCCATTCAGTCATAAAAAGCCCACAAAGTGGAGCAATTTACTTCATTTTTAAAACATCGAAGGTTTGGTAATTTATTAATCAATTATATAATTTAGTTTGTGACATTTTAACAAGATATTCGTATTTAAAATATACGTAACCTGATGAATAAATTTTGAAATGAGATATTTTCATACAAAAATGTGATAAAAAACGCAAGAGAAGATATGACAAAAAATTGTGAAAAATGTTCACTCTGCTGGACGATCGCCTTAACGAAAGATTACTATAATCCAAATTGATACAACCAGCCTTTGGTTATATACAAAACATATCTACAAAAGAAAGGAAAACTTTTTTCAGAAAAAAGTTTTTTTTTGTAAGATTCTTTTTATATTTTAGATTATTATACTTCGTATAGTTCCTGTGAAAAATTTGATTTGTGTTATGAGTCGAACAGTTTATTCTGAATAAATTTGCATACTTAACTCAAAAAAACACATTTTTTATAGGTAAGTTTTTGTGTTAACCCTTCGAATTACTACAGTACATAGCTCCTTATTACAATTCTAGCCACTTGTTCTATGTCAGACACCATCTGCCAGTACCCGAAATAAATATAGAAACTTATGAAATTGAAGTCAGAAGCGATGATCCTAAAGGGAAAGTCTTGAAGTTAACTCTTGACGACATAAAGAAGCTTCCCAAGCACACAATTACGTCAGCACTTATGTGCGCGGGAAACAGAAGATCACAAATGAATCAGGTTCCTCACCTTATTTCATGAAAATCTTTAAACTAGCACATAAATGTGACCCATTGACCTTTTTGTTTTTATCACAAACTTATGAAATAACAGCACAGTTTTAATTTGAATTTATTAGTAATGGTATTTTAACTGGCGACACTAATTGATTGGTAACTTATTTTTCCCATTTCGACGGGCTACTGGTACCATACTATAGTTTTTTATCGGTTACCAATCATCGATACAATCAGTTACAAATCTAAAATAACGGTTAAACAATCACTGGAATTCATTGATGTATTTTTTTAATAAGATAGTAATAAATAAGTTTATATGAAATTGGTATTAAAAATTTTGCAATATTTAAGTCAATATACACTTTGGAGTTGTACAGCTTTCTATTACTTATTTATTTCTCATATTTGAAAATATATTCCTATTGTATCACATTGTAATACTATATTTTCAGTATAAGCCCACAAAAGGTTTAAATTGGGGTCCGGGTGCTGTTGGAAATGCAGTATGGACTGGAGCAAGGTTAAAAGATGTCCTAGATGCTGTCGGAGTTGCCCCAGATGAATACAAACATGTTCAGGTACCACATAAATTAAAATAAATAAATATAAATTTATTCTAAATTAAATTTCATTGCCTTTAAAAATCCACCTAAATTAATTCATATTTATTATTTTGTGCACTTGCATTGCTCTTAAAGTACATATCTTACAGCTGCAAAGAATTCTTGTATTCTAATACGTAAGTTCATGCATGCCACATCGACTTCATATATTATTATTTTCTTTTTGAAAGAAATGCATATACATTTCAGACCAAGCTCAACAATTGTTTTATTAAAAATAAAAATAAATACATACATTAGATATTCAAGAAATTTTTTCATAGAATAATATGAGATTCAAATCTCCATCCTCAGTTACTAAGCAGACATCGTACCATTAGATGTCTACACTTTTTAAACAGACTACTCACTGCATATTTTAGAAATATTACTCTTGGTGTTATTGAATTTTTTACAGTTTGTTGGTGCTGACTTAGACGCTACTGGTAAAGCATACGGATCCTCTATTCCCCTGACTACAGCAATGAATGAACGGAATGATGTTATTTTAGCCTATGAAATGAATGGTAAACCGTTACCAAAAGATCACGGTTTTCCCATTAGAGCTTTTATTCCCGGAACAGTGGGTGCCAGATGTGTCAAATGGTTAAGTAAGATATTATTTTATTTACTATATAGTATATTTAAAACATATTTATCAGAGCTTGATAATCCAAAGAGCTAAACAAATTCATCATAGTGAGAGCTAAATAAATGTTATAACGTTGAAAAAGGACTATTATGATCAGAACGGCAATTTCTGAACAAAGCTGCTTAATGTAGATAGGTTATTATGAGATGTGTTCAAAAAATATTGAATCTTTGGACGGCAGAAACACATTTATTCATACACACTATACTTGCTCTAACCTCCTTCAAAGTAGTCCCCTTGGCAGCAGTGGCGTGCAGCACATACAAGCAAAAAAGCTGTGCATTAGTAAAGATTCTGAGAAACAAATATTAATTAAATAATCTTTATCTTAAGAAAAAGTTGATTTAAAATTCTGGCTGTAATTTGTCCTACGGCTAGAAGTTTTATTTCTGACATTTCCATTTAACGTGACTTATCTGTTTTTTTCGATTTAAAATTCTAGCCGTAATTCCTCCGTCCTACGGCTAGAAGTTTTATTTCCGACTTTTCTGCGCTTAACTTCATGTCAATTCTTCATTTATTTCGCCAACCAATTTGTTCCACAGATATAGTCAAGTCGAGAAAAAAACCATGTATTTTTAATGCTGCGAGTTTTGTGTAATAGCGTCCTTCTTCGAAAGGTCCTATGCCAGGCGCACGTCATGCAGAAATGTTATTTTTTACAAATTCCACCCAAAACTTTCGGTGTAAATTTTATGTCTTTTCTATGGTAAATGTAAATACGAAAACGACAAATATCATCTGTCACCTGTCATATCATAATGATATCATAAAATGTTTGATTTATTTTTGTGAAAAGAAACGTATATCTGAAATTAGTATTGTTCCCGATTTAATTATATATAAATCGTCTTCGAAATATATTGAAATTTTTCGCCGTATTAGCTATACCTATATAAAATATTTATTTATTTAGGAAATATTGTTTACAATACTTCTTTTATAGTGCAGTTATTTTTGTGGATTGAAGCTACTCAAAATAGTTCATTATATATAGTTAAAAAAAAAATGTATATACCCTTATAGGTATATGCGTATATATATATTTTCAATATAGGTATATAGTCAGTCACAGCATAACCTAAGTTTATACCCACTGCACGCCACTGCTTGGCAGTGCTCCTCCCTTGCAGTCCCACAATTGTTGGTAACACTTCTAGAATGCATGGAATGAATGGAATGGTATTCAGTTGTGCCATCGCGTTCCGCATAATGTCTTCTCTTGATTCAAATCAGGTCCCTTTCAGCAATACTTTTAACTTGGGGATCAGCCAAAAATCACACTGAGCCACGTTGGGAGAGTAGAGAATTTGAAAAAAAGGAGAACGCTGCGCTTAGCCAAATAAGTATGAACCATGTGCGAAAAATGGGTGGGTGCATTATCGTGATGGAGCTGCCCACATGTCCAGTCAATTGCGTTGTACAGCACGACGAAGTACCTCCTGGTAGTACTTCTTAGTATTGTTTGTGCCTTGTAGTGAGTACTCGTGATGCACCACCACCTGGGAGTTTAACGGTCAGAATGACTGTTCCCCACGGAAACAATTAAATAGCAGGTGCGGTCCGCTGAGTTCGCTTCCGAAGCCGCCGATGTACTAGCAGGCCGGGAGTGTAGAGCGCAGAAAATTCTTCAAGTCCAGAATCCGTGCCAAGTCGTCGCCTCAGGTGGTAAAACAAGTCCAATAAATCCAAAATCGTAGCCAAGTCCAAATGCAGAAGTCAGTAGAAAATCCAGAGTCCAAATCCAAAGAAGAAAAGCAGGGGTCAAGCAGGGTGTGAAGTAAAACGCAGAATAAAATGTTCCAGTAGGCGTACTCGGCAGAGGCTCCCAGCAGAATGAGGCTCTC
Organism: Agrypnia vestita; assembly: GCA_016648135.1. NCBI lineage: Eukaryota > Metazoa > Arthropoda > Insecta > Trichoptera > Phryganeidae > Agrypnia > Agrypnia vestita. The sequence goes on from JADDOH010002177.1 coordinate 22,542, forward strand.
GCCCGCCCGGCGCAGTATTTATACAGTGCGGAAAGCTTCCCCCTGACTCGCGCCGCCGACCAATCAGCGCGCTCGATTCACCGGGCGCTTCGAGCGCAAAATAACGGCCTCCCGTGCCGATTCGCGGATTAAAATTGAATATTTTAATCGATAGCAAATTAAACGCCACCCCCCCGGGGATTTTAACACATCATCTATACCAATCTATGTCTTGCCCATAGGATGATGTCGTTTACTGGAACCGCAAGAGTGAATTTACCTAGTTATTCAACAAAATATGCCGATTTACCGCGGCATTTTCAAGAATTAATTTACATTTAATTCGGTTAAAAATAGTAAACATGATTTTACGAGATTCTAAGTTATACCATTAGATAGATCTCAACCAAGCGCATCCTTTGGTGATATTTTCAAGTATGTCGGATAGATATTAATTGCGTAATAGGCAGACAAAGTGTGTCACCACAAATAAAGCGCACTAGCTAACTTTCAGACACGCAAAAACATATCACTCCCATAGATGTTCACATGAGGAACACAATAAAAAATGTTTCAGCTCGCTAGGACGTCTGTAACGTCCGTAATCAGAGTTCAAAAATATTCGCTGGCGGCCCCACTCCAGCCGCACGGCGCCATCGTGGCGCCGGGTTTTTTCCATTACCCGCGCGGGCTGCGTACAGGCGGCGCGGTCAGGCGAGTTTATCAGGGCCCACGCGAGATATTTTACTCTCAATTAAACATTTTTTATTTTAATTTCTACTTTACAATACCACACAAAGGACTCATTTGGCACATTTAAATACTTATGTATTTTTACTTCCTCGCCTCTTCGAGGCAGGACATTTACATAAATTCCATCAAAATAGCGGCCATTCTATGATAGTCCGCGGCGCTCCGCGCGATTTAAAAATGATTTTATTCCCATCGCGCGAGCTTTCCCTGTATATCAAGACCACGAAACATCAATTTTATTCAATATTACATTTACAAATGTCTTATCTAATTCTTAAATATTTCATTCTTAAGATATTTCATTAAATATTTCATCAAACTTAAATATTTCATTTTCTTAAGTATTTCAAATATTTCAACACTTTACAAGATAAGACCAAAAATGCAATTTCTTCGTGGAACTTTTCCAACGCCCTCCGTCGGAGATGTCAACACGTCGCGTCGGTGCAGTATCCTCTCAGCTAGGATCGCAACGCCGGCTCGCTGCCCGCGCCGACTATCCGCTTGGAGGCGAGGTGGGTCCCGCGTACGGCATTCGCCCATACAACGGACCTGGGCCCCCGAAAGGGTCAACATTCATGACTTCAGACGGGTCATCATCATCATCATCCCGTCGTCATAATTCTACCTGTCCGATACAATGACCTTGACATTTCTACAGACCTGCTGTTCTTAACTTCTAAAAATGTTCTTAGGTTTTCACGGCCACTCAGAATCTTCTGGTTTGTGCCTTCTGGGATATTATACTGTGTTATTACAACCTTTCTGGTTGACGTTTCGGATCCCATTGCAGGGGCCATCATCAGGGCTGATGGACATGATGTAATAACACGGCATAATACCCCAGAAGACACAAACCAGAAAATATTGATTCTGATTAATAGGTCGTTAAAATATTTTGTTTTGAAATATAAACATATTTAGCTGTTTTGTTTTTTGTTTAATTAATTCAAATATATATTTTTTAAAGTACTATCATTTTTCATAACCTTACAGCAATTCCCTATCATTTATATAAAGAAAACAACATTTACATGGAGAAAACTTGATGACGTAAGATTTACGGCAAGCGCCCGCTCAAGGGAAATTAATCGGCGCGCCCGCTGGAAGGTTAATTTAACAGTGTCACTTATATACCTCATCTTCGGAAATAGATACTCCATTTCAGTGTAATGCATCACAGTACCCTTTAATATTTTCATGCGCATGATAGACGAAGGACTTGGGCATATTATATTACATGGCTAATACTCATAGTTGGGATGCTTTCCATGCAGATGCCAACCTTAATCATTTACATTGCGGTAGAATTTTTCTGTTTACATCTTTAATCAATTGACGATGAAAAAATTCTTTATTGACCACTTTGAGTTTGAAAAATATATATTAAATTTATTTTATTTACACAAAATATTATTTTCGTAGAAGGAATAACTGTCAGCAACGAGGAGAGTCCATCACATTGGCAGCAGATGGATTATAAGGGCTTTAATCCAAGTGTGGATCCAGACGCAGAAGCTTACAAAGGCTCTACATCTATTCAGTTTTTACCAGTTACTTCTGCTATTCTTTCACCAGACAACGGAGTGGAAATCAAAGCTGTAGATGGATACGTGGAAGTGAAAGGTAGTAGTTTAATTCAAAGGAGAATATGTGAGGGCTGTATGATGGGTACCCGTGTTAGGGAAGGAACGTGTTACATTTCTCAACGTAGTCTCCTTTCAGCTCAATATACTTAATTAGTCTATATTATAATTGTCCTGAAGAAGGTTGAGTCCAACCGAAACTAGTTGACAAATATATAGCAATAAAGTGGTTTAAAACATAGTATCTAATTTGTTCTTAAATTTCAATATACTTAGTCCAGCGATATTCCAATTTTACTAAGCCGATTCACATATTTGGGTAGCAAAATTTCCTAAGATGGCCATTGAGAATACAACAGGCAAGAGTCGCCTTCAACAAAAAATCCAAAATCTTGGAATCCCCAACATAGATTTAAAGGTTCGGAAAAACTTGATTAAAACTCTTGTCTGGACTGTGCTGATGTATGGCGGTGATAAATGGACCATCGGCCAGAGCATGTCCAGTAGGCTAGCGGCCTTTGAGATGTGGTGTTACAGGCGCATGGCGAGGATCCATTGGTCAGAACATATCCGAAACGATGAGGTGTTGAGGGTTGAGGGTGGGCGAAAAGAGGCGGCTCCTTAACAGAATCGCCCATCAGCGAGCAATTTGGATAGGCCATAATATAAGGCATCCGGGCCTGCTTTTAACCGTCGTCGAGGGAAATATTGAAGGCAACAATCGTAGAGGCCGCCTGAGATTAAGCTACGTAGACCAGATTATCGGAGATGTGCGCTGTAGCACCTAGCAAGAGATGAAGAGGCTGGCAGGTGACAGAGAGGAGTGGAGAGGGCGAGTGCTTGTTGCAGACCAATCATAGGATTGCGACCCAAAAGAAAAAAACTAAACCATTCAAAAATGTGATTTGTCACACTCAACAAAATAGACCTCTGTTTCGGTGATGACTTCCTCGTTAAATATGAACCACTTTGTTCCAAGCCATTTTTTCATATTTGGAAACAAAAAGAAATTGATTTCCTCACATGTCTTCCTGTCTAAAAAAAGTAATCAAATCAATCACCAATATTACTCCTTTTATAGTTGCAAACAATCACAACTTTCAACAACTATCAAAACAAAACCACTCCGTAAATCTATCTGAAATTTTGACAGACGTTGTTTGCAAGATGACGTTCAACAACGGTATACAGATTTTGTATCAGTGGCACCAGCAGTCGTTAAACATGGGCGTACCTCTTTCCATTTAGTAAAGACAATCAAATTAGTATGTGTAAGCCGTGCGTATGATGCACATTCCTTTGTTGTGTTGGTTTTTATGGGTATAAAAACCAACATAACGAAACAATGTGTCCCATACGAACGACTTACACATACCAATTCAATTGTCTTTCTTAAATGAATACTTATCATACAGCCCTCGTAAAATAATAAAGTTATCGGACATATATATCAACAGTCGCTAAGTAAAATACAAGAAAGCAATTTTACAGGAGAACTGTTTGAAGTTTCGCTTTATGTACAGAATGAGTGTATTTGTTCACTTATACGTCATTTTTTCTCCGAAAAAAGTAGAAAGACTTTTTTTTATGTCGTATTGTGGAGAAGAGTATTTTATGTGTCGCAGCCATCTGGTTAAATTACCCAGGTAATTGGAGGCCTAGACTGTTCATTAAACGCCGGCATCCAATTGGATGCCTAGGCTGATAGTTAATTGAAGTAGAATCACTCAACATTTAACAACTTGGTGTATTAAAAGTCAGCCCTTTGAAGATGACTGACCAAGACAGATAAGTGATTCAAATCTAACCGTACTTACCTAACCTAACCTAACCAAACCTAACCAAACATCACACATTCACCAATATCCAATTTAACTAAATGACTACATTACGTTGGTTAAAAATTGCGCTCCAATGACTTGGCTAGTTGTCCTTCAGCCATTTAATTGGATGCCGGCGTTTAATAAACGGCGTAGACGTCCAATTACCTGGCTAATTTAACCAGATGGCTGCGACATATGTATTGGCACAAAAAAATCAAAAATGCATTTTTGGCAGATGTCCAAATTTACAAAGGAACTGTCGATATGTACATACTACACCACTACTGTGTTCCTTAGGGACAGACATTAATAATAATAATATTTGGATAAATTAGAAGTTTTCGCAAATACTCACCTCAAGGGTGCTTATTATTGCAGTACTCACAATTCATTTATTCCACATTCATATATAGGTTTTCGGTATTGCTCTCTTGCAAATTTGGTATGTTTTACTGTTCATCTGTCCTTACTGCGCCGCCACTGATAATATCGGCGCACCCAGATTACCGCCAATTTGCCAGTAGTGCCGCTCCGTAGTCGTCTCCCTGTAGATTCTTCAATATTTTTTTTCCGACCTTGTCGAAAAAAATATGTCCGTCGGCTGCGCCAATGTGATGTCCTTGCGTGCGTAGGCAATATAACTCGGCCTCCGCACTTGGGAATAATCGGGTTCTTCTAGTAATACGCGTTACGTAGGTAACAACATTTATTGGAGACACTACTTTATAATACAATATGTACAACTGATTCGGACCCCGGTGAATCTCGTTCTGCCCGGTGCGGCGCAACAGCACGGGCGCCATTCACTCGTCTCGCTCGCACGCTTGCCTCTCCCTCATCCAAGCGTCCGCACATTCGTCACATTTACCATCCCCAATTTTATTATTTTATTGCATATAAGCACATTTTATTAAATAAACTCTCTCCATTTAGGCTACGCTTGGTCCGGTGGTGGCCAGAAGATTTTGAGAGTAGATCTAACAGGAGACCAAGGAGAGACTTGGATAAACGGAACATTAGTTGAGCAAGATAAGATGCCTGCAGGAAGACACTGGGCTTGGACCTTGTGGTCAGCTAAGATTCCGGTCAAAAAGGGTCAAAAAGAAGTAAGCATTAAATAATAAAGATTGACAATTTTTAGTTTATTTACGTCTTTTCATACTTACCTTCCTTCTATTCCACCTTTGTTTTTCTGTTTATTTAAAAAAAAGTGTATTTAGTATTCTTGTTCTCAGTAATGTCATTTAACAAATCCACTTGTAGTTTTTTTTTAATAATGCATAATGTTTTGTTTTATAAAAAAATTTAAATTTATGTAAAGAATTTTTATGTCTTATTTTCAGATTGAAATTTGGGTGAAGGCTATTGATTCAAATTATAATAACCAACCTGATAATGTGGCAAACATTTGGAATGTCAGAGGAGTGCTTAATAATGCATTTGACAAAATTAAAATCAAAATTAAACAATGAACCACCATAATTATGAAAATTCTGTTTTGATGCATGTAGTTAATTTTAAATGGTTACAGATGTATTGTGTACAATTATATGTATAGGTATTTTTTTATAATATTTTGATTTTTTATTGGATCTTTTCAGTTCTCTTTACTCACAAATCGTTTTAATAGCATTGAAACAATGTATTAATTTTTTTCATTGAAATGTATTTTATATTTAAAATATACATATTGACATTATTACTTTAGACATTCCACTTCTAATGGATAATTTTATATTGTAATATTATGTACTTGTAATATTAATTACTTTAGCAATGAATTGATTAATGAGAAATCTGGTGATTTCAAAATCTGTAGTGCAAGGAGGATCAGTGAAGTATTTATAATCTAGTAGAAACCTCGAGAAATGCGTAAAATGGTATAGTAAATAAAATGAACACCTTTCTCTTTGCCCCACACTTCTTGAAAATTCGAGGAAATCACTTTGAGTAATTTTTCTTTCTATAAATTTATTTTAACTATGAAAAATTAAGAATTCAAGCAATGGGTAAAATTATTAAATAAATAAAATATCAAAAAAAGGACGACATCTGTTATGTAGTCCGACCAGTATAAATCGACAAATCAATAAGGATGACAATAGCTCGAACAGACAATTACCAGGTGTTTACTTAAATCAAAATTTTATTATTTACTAGCCGATTGGCCCGGCTTCGCTCGGAACCATAATTTAGTAAGTATAGAATTGTGTTGATGTCTCTTATTGCTAGTTTCGGCATCTGTGATTGGAACCGTCTTCGCTATACCAAAACATCAACAGATATTTTAGCGCACATAACTCTAGAAAGAACCTTTCAAAACTTTCTAGAGTATTCCGAAATCTTATAGAACTTTCTGGAATCTTCTAGAACTTTCCCTTTATAGAATCTTCTAGACCATGATAATTCTTTCTGGAACCTCTAGACCCACCCGGCGCACTCCTCCACTCAGTTTGAAATCTTATAGATCTTTCTGATAGCCTGTAGAACTTTCTCCTTCCTTTATAGAGAATTCTCGAACCCTCTAGAACTTTCCGGAACCTTTTAAACTCGCCGTCACACTCTGCAATTCAGTTTGGAACGTTATAGAACTTTCTGAAACTTTCTCCATCCAGAACTTTCTAGAGCATTCTGGAACCTTATCTTAATCTACTGGAACCTTCTAGACTCACCGACACACTCCGCCACTCAGTTTGGAACCTTTTAGAACCTTCTTAAACTTTGTCTTTCCAGAACTTTCAAAAGCATTCAAGAGACTTCATTAACGTTCTGAAACCTTCTAAACCTCCAGGCACACTCCACCTCACTGTTTGTAATGTTAGAGAACTTTCTGTAGAAGAATAAAGAATCTTCTAGAACGTTCTCCTTTCAGAATATTATAGAATTTTATTAAACGTTCTGGAACTTTCTACAGTCCCGACACACTCCGCCACTTGGTTTGGAACCTTATAGAACTTTCTGAAATCTTCTAGAACATTCTCCTTCCAAAATTTTCTGGAACTTTATCTAACGTTCTGGAATCTTTTGGTCTCACTGACATACTCCGTACTCAGTTTACAACCTTATAGAACAATTGTGAATACTCTAGAAGTTGTATTTCCAGTAGGGATGGGCGTTGAATGGATGGACTAGTTGAAATCAACCGTTGACGTTGCATCGATGCGTCAACGGTTTACGTTTATCGCATGGACTAGTTGAATTCGTAGACGGTGGACGACGGACGCCGTGGTCGGTGGACGATTCGAGATTCAACGTAATGCAAAGCAACGAGCGAGAGCAAGACAAAACGTCTCCGTTTATTTCTCTCTCATCTCTCGCTGTCGACTTGTAGATGCCATAGACGGCTCGACGGGTAATTTCATTTCAACTCTAAAGTACACGAACTATGACAGAGACTTGAAATTTGAATGCATGCGTAGGGCGAGATAGGCTTAATAAGCTATTATCTATTATTTTTTACTTGATTTTTTGCTATGTGCACGTGCGACGTTTCGGTGAATTCCCAATTTTACGCTGTATAAAATAAAACAATTCTGTTTAATTATTTTATTTTGTATTGAACCAATATTTTACTGCTTACACCTGATATTATTGTGTATAACTACTTCTTTCTTTATTATATATAGAAAGAAGTATATAAAACAATATGTAAAAGCCTATAATTCGCGTAAACAAATAAATAATATAATATTTATTTTTACATATAAGAACAAGTAGCGGTTTTAGTTTCCCCGAAACTATATTCCTTCGAACTTCTTTAAATTTTAAAAATGAACGTAATAAAAATAGCCAATACGTCGAACCGTAGACAGTTGACCATCGTCCCGATGTTTAGATAGACGGTCCGCGACGTCTGCGTAACGAAGTTGACGCGTCAACTAGTTGATCGTCTCGTCGATGGACGGACGTGGACGGTCTCGTTTCGTCGACGGTAAATACGTCGACGACTCATCCCTAATTTCCAGAACTTTCTACAGCTTTATCGAATGTTCCGGAACCTTCTAGACTCACCGACACACTCCGCTAATCAGTTTGGAACCTTATAAACCTTCTTGAACGTTTTCCTTCCAGAATCTTCTAAAGCATTCGAGAACCATCATGAACGTTCTAGAACCTCTAGACTCACTGACACACCTTACCACTCAGTTTGTGACCTTATAGAACTTTCGGGAATCTTCTAGAACCTTTTCCTTCCAGAATTTTCTAAAGCATTATCAAACATTCTAGAATCATCTAGACCCACCGGCACACTCCGCCATTCAGTTTGGAACCTTATAGAATGTTCTTGAACTTTCTGCCTCCAGAAACTTGTAAAGCATTCGAGAACCTTCATGGACGTTCTGAAACCTTCTAGACACACCGACACACTCCGCTACTCAGTTTGGAACCTTATAGAACTTTTAGTAATCTTCTAAAACTTTCTCCTTCCAGAACTTTCTAGAGCTTTAACGAATGTTCTGGAACCATCTAGACTCACAGACATTCTCCGCCATACTTTTTGGAACGTTAGAGAACTTTCGGGAATCTTCTAGAAAGAAAGGGAGTAAAAAGAAACCCGTGTTTCCCTACCCGCCAAGTTTTCTCCACAACCAACCACCGGTGGTTATGGTGGTAGATAGCCCTTGGTGTCTACCACCATAACCACCGTGATTAACTCGTGGCGTCTGCTTGCTTGACGAAAAAACTTTGGATCGATTTGTAACCCTTTTCTGTGATCCAATTGAATTTAAACTTTGCAAGCAGACTCGTGGCGACGATCAAGAAGATCTGTCAAATTGTCAAATTATAGCTGTTGGTAACCGGCGTTGCACGGATTAAGGATTAAGTTGAAAATAAATTTGTGGGGGGAAACAAAGGTTTGATTCGAATGGTATAGATTTTCATCGATAATATACCAGGGGGAGGCGCAAAGGTAAAAGGGGAGGGAGGAAATATAGCCTATAGATTTGTATAGGTAGGTATAGATTTGCATCAAAAATATATCAGCGGAGGGGAAGGGTTATAAGAGTAGGGGGGAAATGTCGCAAATACTACCCGCCGAGTCCTTAAGAATAAGTTTCCAAATTTTGAGTCCGATCGGGCAAACGGTACAGATTTACATCGAAAATATGTCAGGGGAGGGGAATGGGCAAACTAATAGGGGGGAAATATCGCCTATGTTACCTAAAGAATAAGTTTCCAAATTTTGAGTCCGATCGGTCGAACGGTACATATTTGCATCGAAAATATGTCAGGGGGAGGGGAAGGGTTATAAGAGAAGGGGGGAAATGTCGCAAATATTACCCGCCGAGTGTTTACGAATAAGTTTCCAAATTTTGAGTCCGATCGGGCAAACGATACAGATTTGCATCGAAAATATGTCAAGGGGGAAGGGGTAAATTAATAGGGGGAAAATATTGCCTATGTTACCCGCCGAGTCCTAAAGAATAAGTTTCCAAATTTTGAGTCCGATCGGTCGAAGCGTACAGATTTGCATCCAAAATGTGTCAGGGGGAAAGGGGTATAAGAATAGGGGGGAAATGTCGCCTATGTTACCCGCCAAGTCCTAAAGAATAAGTTTCCAAATTTTGAGTCCGATCGGTCAAACGGTACAGATTTGCATCAAAAATATGTCAGGGGGAGGGGAAAGGGTATGAGAATAAGGGGGAAATATCGCCTATGTTACCCGCTGAGTCCTAAAGAATAAGTTTCCAAATTTTGAGTCCGATCAGTCAAACGGTACAGATTTGCATCGAAAATATGTCAGGGGGAGGGGAAGGGGTATGAGAATAGGGGGGAAATGTTGCCTATGTTACCCACCGGGTCCCAAAGCATATGTATGCAAAATTTGAATCGAATCGGATAAACGGTGTGGATTTGTATAGAGAACAGACATTGGGTTTTATAGGTATAGATTTTGGATTTTTCAAATTTTTAATGGTTTTTCGGAAGGCTTATAAGAGTAAATTAAAACTCCTTTCCAATATACTCGTAATGTAGCAATATCCTTTCAAATTTTCATACGCATGATACACAGGATTACGGGATAATTTTTGCGACCCCTCATTTGATTAGGTATATTCCAAATATGTTTCCATAAAAAGCTGAATGGCAGTTCAGTCAACTGAACAAAACTCATCTCTATCTAGGTTCTTGAACGAACTATCCTTTTAGAACAGTTCACTTTACTGAACGAACGAAGGTCATAGTTCAATTTTAGTGAACTATCGTTCATTAGTTTGTTTTGTGTGCGACGTTCCGATAGCGTTCATAATTTCTAAATAAATAATCAATTCCGTAAATTAAAACTGGGTAGGGGGTAACTACAATGATTTTGGAGGTTTGGTTATTTCGAAACAAATGTATAATTACATATTGTGTTGGTATTCCTTTCAATCCATAATTAACAATTGTACATATGTATGTGGAGACAATGACGAAGGGGTTGAAGACTTCGCTGGCAACATCTACACCATTATGGCTGACCAATCAGAGAGCAGATAGGAAGAGATATACCCCATCCAGGTTTCAACTCAACTTCCTGGGAGGCTGCCCGTTGCATATCTGTCGTAGTGTCTGTGTATAGTGAGTATAGTACATTATAGTCTGTGAATAGTGAATTCCGCATGCCCGGCATGCAACCGCCGGACACGCAAGTGCAGTAATTGAAGGAGATTGCAGCCAGCTCTGATGAAGAAGAATGCCAATGCGAGGGATGCCAACTAGAACTCCTTCCAAGCGCCGGCCTGAGAGAACTTCCCACTTGCATCAGACGAGCTTCTGAACAACCATGCTCGGTTCGACTCGATGCTGCATTCATCTACCTGGATTCGGAGAGATGTGAAGGTCGGAAGCTGGATCTCCTTGACGCCGCCGACACTTGGCGACCGACTCTGTCCATGAGGACACTTGATGATTTCCGATGAAGGACGGCCCGTGACGCCAATCACCAGACGATGTGGTGGTGAAAGAAGAGAAAAGATGCGAACAAGTGTGAAGTGAACAACGCTGTGAAGGCGTAGATTAAGTTTATATTCTAGAAATAATCAGAACGCAAATAACCCGTTACATCATTTTTAAGTTTAATTAGATTTTCTATGTCAGCGTTGACATTAAATATGTGGACTTTAATTTATGCTTTCTTTTTATTTGATTCCCGCCTCCCCTTGGCAATTTATATGTGTTTGTATGAAACGTGTCTGAAGAAGAAAGACGTAAGTTCAAGTTCAATAGGTGGAAAAAAAATCATTCATCAAATCGTAAATGCAAAATCGATAAAATCTTTGGCAGATATTTTTTTCTCCACTTTGGGGAGTGAAAATTTTGTGGCGGTGTAATAATTAAATTTTACTAGCAGGTAAGCAATCGGCTGTCGCCGGTTGCTTTCTGCTAGACCCTGCGGGCGGCTACTATGGCAGCTGCGCGGCCAATTGTGTTTGCTATGCAGAAAAAAATAGAAAAAAAAAAAAAAAAAAGAAAACAATCTAGAAACGCCTGTGTAGTAGAGGTTGCCTTAAAAAAGGCAAAGAAGATCCAGAGAAAGTCCAAGAGTCAGCAGGGTCTTGTAGGTAGAGAGAAATTAAAGTCTGGTAAAAGTGGTCCGATAGGCTCTTAAAGCACCTTCAGGAGTACTGAATTGCTCGCCGTTAATTAACCGTTTTAATAGAATTATTACAAGTTATGTGCAATCAGCTAGTACATTAAATTCCATAAAAAATACTTATTGAGTTATCACATGAATCTTTGTATAATAGTTACGAAGTATATTTTATAAGGCGTCTTTTGACTATAGTTTGATGTGTGGACAATCAATATTACGGCAGTAATAAACAATTTTATCAAACAAAATTCCCCTACGTTTCTGATGTAATTTGTAGTTGTGAATATATATGTTTTGTATAGATATTTACTAGAATACAGATTTAGAAGAATACAATAATGTTTCAGTTTAATTGGACTGCCGTAGCGGCCAATATTCGATTTCGACCGAAAATCACCTTTTTCGGCACGGTATCGCTCGGCCGGTGACGCCGCTATCAACGATTGCGCTCGTGTCTCGTGGGTTTTTTACTTAGAATTTTTTACCCTTACGAATTCATGTAAAATATATAAAATACATAATGTTTATTATAATAAGTAGTTTGCAAAAGTGTTAAAGCTGTAGAGCTGACGCACTTGTAGAAGTAAAATAGGCGGTCTAACCGCATGTAGAGTACTCAGCGTATCGTAGACTCTCAGGAATTGAAAAATCGCGCTCATGTAGGGACACGATATCGAATAGAAAGTATCGATACTGTACTCATGAGTAGTATCGGAAAAAAAGTATTGTACTCGTAAAAGTATCAAGTACATCGGGAAAATATCATAATACCATAGGAAAATATATATCTGTACCTGAGAGCCAACATGTCTTAAGTCCAAAAAAACCATTTCGAGAAAAAGCCATTTAAAGGTGTTTTGATCAGTTTTTCTTAGGAGATTTTTTTTACTTTTTAATTTTAAAAATGTAACAAAAATATAATGTTGTTAATAAATAAGAACCCTTCTTTTAACAATTTTAGTTCTGTTAAATGTTAGCTATTTTTCAATATAATGGATTTAGGTTATGCTGGCTCTCACAAATTTGCTGGAAATCTTGACTTAAGATAAATAGTGTTGATAAAATTTGGTCATGTTTATGTTGATAAATGATTATAAAATAGCTTTTTATTCTTATGTTTTATTCAAAATCAATAAGTATGAGGTAAGAAAGTACAATAATCAATTATAATAGATTTGACGTCGGGTTCTGTGATCAAAATAGAACTTCCCCTTCACTGTCGGTCACTTCCACATGAGGAAGCCCACGAAAATAATATCTGTACTCCTCAGATATCCACTGTAGCATTGTGATCAGGTCGCGATATTTTAGTTTTGATATTGGATTTCTTTGGATTCTAAGTTCAGGCAGTGTATCAGGAAAATCAACAGTTCCTCTTCAACCACATCGAATTCATTTTGGTAAAATGATGTCTTGAAAAATTTATTTTCCGAAATCTTCTCTGCGTACCTGAATCCACACCATTTTCGATATGATAACACTATTTCCAGTTATAGACTTTTTTCTAGAAATAAATGGCCCCCTCGCTTTCTCATACAAAGTTGAAAAAGAGAAAAAGTTTTGTACAGACATTTGAATAACATGAAAAGAATTTCCACAGGATCTCACAAAATTACACCGATCATTACATGTGAAAATTGACATAGTTTGTAACCCTTTCTTTTTCCTTTCAATAATGCTACGGCATGTATCGATTTCCATGTGTGTATGTCCTCTTAATAAGAATTTATGATTTATCGTTTTCAATGAAGGGTATCTTAGCAGAATAACAAAATAAAGCATTACCATTATCATGTTTATATTTTGTCCTGGGCAATTGTCCGTCCATAGCGTTAAACATGGGCCATCTCATTCCCACCTCTTCCTCCATTGACTTCATCCCATATCATGCAGTATGTTTGTTTATCGATAGAATCATAGAATGTATAATTCAGAGTCCACAGTTTAAATAAAAATGTTGACTATTCGTCAAATAAAGTGTTGGCAGACATTTCTGACAATTCTTTCAATTGATGATTTTCCTGGGCTAACTGCTTATCTTCTGATTTGAGCTTGTATCGACTAGATTAACGTTGTCCAGATGTATTTTTTTCAAATTGTCAAATTGAAGATAACCTCAAAATGCCTCAAAAGCCGTTTTCCATAGACAAAAAATATCCTAAGTCGCATAGTGTTTTTGAGAGCCAAAATGTCTCATCCGCATTTAAGTTGTTTTGGCTCAATGTAATACTGTATTTACGACAATGTGGCACTGGTTATTTCTGTAAATATAAGGAATACACTCTTGAAATTTTTAGGGATTAAAGATTATGACGTTGGTTAAACAAAAATGTATTCAAGTAATTTGGCCGAAAATGGACTTAAGACATGTTGGCTCTCAGGTACAGATATATGACCAAAAAAAAGAAGATCGCCAAGAAAAAAATGAAAAAGGTAACCAAAAAAATGTCGTCAAAAAATAAAATGAAAAAATTCCCAAAAAAAGGTCACCAGAAGAAAGATGAAAAAGATACCCAAAAAAAGTGACCAAACAAAGGTATCGAAACTTGCCAAAAAGTACGCATTGTGTAAAAGTATCGAGTACAAAAGTATCGGTATCGAAAGAAAAGTACTCGATACTACACAGTATCGATACTTTTTTCGTGTCCCTACGCTCGTGTTGAGCGTATTAAAAAAAGGCCCATTTTGGGGCCACTATTTTTTAATTTTTTTTATGTTTTCTATTCGTTTCTCAACTTTTCTGTATTTTTGATAAAAAATATTTTTTGACAAAATTTTAATATTTAATTTATATTTTGTGTGTACGGTGCTCCACGCCCTGCTCAGTAATTATGCTCCTCCGCCAGTCTACGTCCAGGAGGCCGAAGCACTCGGTCTTGTGCGACAAGACTCGTCTGCGGGCTGGGTCCCCGCATCTCAGACGCAAGCGATACGGGGGCGGTTACTCTGCGGCCCGCCGCCCCACTTCAATCTTCGGAATACCAGCCGGGCGCACCCATATGGCTGGTTCTCGGAATTATATTGACCATACCAGTCTCATAAATCTAAATTATCACGCCTCGTAAGCGAGTCAAAATCCAGAAATATTCGAAAATCAATCAATATCCGCCAAGTTTTCTTCACAACCAGATACTACCACCCCCTGGTGGTTATGGTGGTGGATAGCCCTTAGTGTCCCATTGAAAATGTGCGTGTTTGGTGGGAGCAGCTGAGCATGGGTGGGAGTGGGTGACGAAAATGTGCATTTTAGCATATTGTTTTGTTATGGGAAGGTCGCAAATACTTCAAATTGTTCCAGAATGGGCCCGCCGACTGTGTCGGTAAGTCTAGAGAGTTCCGGAAAAATCCGCTCTAGAAAGTTCTGGAAAGAGAACGTTCTAGAAAATTTACAAAATTTCTATAAGGTTCCAAACTAAGCGGCAAAGTGTGCCGGTGAGTCAAGAATGTTTCAGAATGTCCAGTAAAGCTCTAGAAAGTTCTGTGTTAGAAGTGTTCTAGAAGATTCCCGAAAAATCTATAAGGTTCCAAACTAAGAGGTGAGTCGAGAAGGTTCCAGAATGTTTGATAGAGGTCTATAAAATTCTGGTGGCGGAGTGTGTCTGTGATTCTATAAGGTTCCAGACTGTTCGATAAAGTTCAAGAATGTTCTGGATGGAGAACGTTCTAGAATCACGAAAGATCTATAACGTTCCAAATAGTGCTGCGGAGTATGTCCGTGAGTCTAGAAGGTTCCAGAATGTTCGATAAAGCTCTAGAAAGTTTTGGAAGAAGAACGTTCTAGAAGATTATTAAAAGTTCTATAAGGTTCCTACGTGAGTAGCGGAGTATGTGTCGGTGTGTCCAGAAGGTTCCAGAACGTTCATGAAGGTTTTCGAATGCTTTACAAGTTTCTGGAAGCAGAAAGTTCAAGAACATTCTATAAGGTTCCAAACTGAATGGCGGAGTGTGCCGGTGGGTCTAGATGATTGTAGAATGTTCGATAATGCTTTAGAAAATTCTGGAAGGAAAAGGTTCTAGAAGATTCCCGAAAGTTCTATAAGGTCACAAACTGAGTGGTAAGGTGTGTCAGTGAGCCTAGAACAGAAAGTTCATGATGTTTCTCGAATGCTTTAGAAGGTTCTGGAAAAAAAGGAGGTTCCAAACTGACTGGCGGAGTGTGTCGGTGAGTCTAGAAGATTTCAGAACGTTCGATAACGCTGTAGAAAGTTCTGGAAGGAGATCATTCTAGAGTATTCCTAAAAAATCTATAAGGTTCTAATTGAGTGCGGAGTGTGTCAGCGAGACTAGAAGATTCCAGAACTTTCGATAAAGCTCTAGAAAGTTCTGGAAGGAGAACGTTCCAAAAGATTAACGAAAGTTCTATAAAGTTCCAGATAAAGTGACGGAGTGTATTTGTGACTCTATAAGGTTCCAGAACGTTTGATAAAGTTCTAGAATGTTCTGGAAGGAGAACTTTTTCTTCTTCCAGGAGAATCTTCTAGATTCTTAATTCTTCTAAAGAATGTTCTCTTACATTCCAAACAGTGTGGCGGACAGTGACTGTGAGTATAGAAGGTTCCAGAACGTTCATGAAGGTTCTCGAATGCTTTAGAAGATTCTAGAAAGACAAACTTCAAGAAGGTTCTAAAAGGTTCCAAACAGAGTGGCGGAGTGTGTCGGTGAATGTTCGGTAAAGCTCTAAAAATGTCTGGAAAGAGAACATTCTAGAAGATTCCTAAAAGTTCTATAAGGTTCCAAACTGAATGGCGGAGTATGTCGGTGAGTCTAGATGGTTTCAGGAAGTTCGTTAAGGTTCTCGAATGCTTTAGAAGGTTCTGGAAGGATTAGTTTAAAAAGGTTTTATAAGGTTCCAAACCGAGTGGCTGAGTTCATCGGTGAATCTAGAAGTTTCCAGAAGATTAAGAGAAGGTTCCAGAATGCCCTAGAAAGTTCTGGATGGAGAAAGTTCTATAAAGTTCCAAACTGAGTTGCAGAATGTGTCAGGGAGTTTTAAAGGTTCTGGAAAGTTCTAGAGGGTTCGAGAATGCTGTGAAAAGTTCTGGAAGGAGAAAGTTCTGCAAGGTATCAGAAAGATCTATAAGGTTCCAAACTGAGTGGTGGAGTGCGTCGGTGGTTTTAGAGGTTCCAGAAAGAATTATAATGCTTTAGAAGGTTCTGGAAAGGAAACGTTCTAGAAGATTCCAGGAAGTTCTATAAGATTTCGGAATACTCTTGAAAGTTTTGGAAAGTTCTCTCTAGAGTGTTATGATTATGTCTAGTCTGTGCAATTATTTTTTAAAACAGTTTTTATTCGCTTATCAGAATGTACTAAACGTCTTATAGGATAGCGACGATAAATTCAATTCACTACTATATTTTGTATATTCACTAAATAATAAGTCATTGTTTTCCTTTATTTTGAATGTGTTTTGTAAATTGTTTATCCTTTTGTATTGTAACAAACTAAATGTTTTTTTATTGTGAAATTTATTTTATTCATTATGTAATTGTCAGTTTTCTTTGCCAATTCTTTTTCTGAATCTTATTATGGAATTGGCGGATTTGATGTAAATAAATATTTAATTCAAATTTATCGTATTTTATTTTAAAACCTGCTTTACATTTTCAGGAATTTATATTAATTTATACAAATAAATAAATCAAGCTAAATGTATGTGACGGTCGCTAGATGAAGACTGTTAAAATCATAGAATTCATGAGTGCGCGTTCTTTATCTTGGGTCTGCTCCAGCCGGGACCCCATTCTGATGATGCCGCATTCATCCAATCGTGGCGTCATCGGGTACAGTCGGCTGGTCTTTTCTACGACCTCTCCTTTCTGGAGGGCCAGTATCTCTGGCCCAAAAGCGTCAGCCTGTGTGTATTTTATCCAAGTGCGCTCTTTTATTTTTTTTATTTTATCTAAGTGGCCTCTGTTCTTTCATCAATCGTAAAAAAGGCAAAGAAGATCCAGAGAAAGTCCAAGTAGTCTGCAGGGTCGTTGTAGGTAGAGAGAAATAAAAGACTGGTTAAAGTGGTCCGATAGGCTCTTAAGGGGGGTAAGGTTTTTAACTTTTTTTTTTTGCATTTTATTTTTAATTTTTTAAATGAATGTATAACATCGCAAGAATATTGTGTCAAAATTTCAAGTCAATCGGAACAAAATTGACGAAATTATGAACATTTGAGCGATACTCAGACTGATTTTCTATACCTGCTCGGGCAGCTGAGAGACGCGCTCACCTGAGGACTACCGGACTTATTGTATTGGAAGAGTTTTGTGAAGACAAGGACAAAAAGATGCTGATGATGAAAGCTCTTTGCTGTGTGAACATGGCATCGACGATTATGTGTAAGTATAAAATAAGTGTTATATAAACAGTATGCAAAACTTTAAAGCGTTTTCCCCACATCACACGTTTTCAAAGTCGGTGTCCATCATTACTTCAAAACTACTGCACCGATCCTTTTGAAAATTTGAACACTATTTCTGTACATAATTTACGAGGTAACGCTGGAGACTTTTTTTCAAATTTGTTATTAATTTTTATTTTTTAATAACAAATTAGTCGATATTTTTCGCAAAAAATCGCGTTTTCCCTTCAGTGTTCCAAAAAATTGAAAAATTGAAATTTCAAAAAACCCTCCCACCGTTACCTGAGAAAATCTATTGTCTAACGAATGAACTTTGATTTTTTGATTTCAGATGATCTAGCACCAAGTTATGATGGACACCGCAATTCTCCTTTTTTCCGAGACACGTCCGAATAATTGCTGCCATTGCCGTATTTTTTAATATTTCGTCTTGAAAATTTTACACAATATTCTTCAAGTGTCATACTTTAATGTACCATTGGTTTAAATAAAGAGATTTTAACTCTGTCGTCACAAAAAATTCACAAAAACATGCCTTTTTTTGTAAGAATTAACCTTACCCCCCCCCCCCTTAAAACACCTTCAGGAGTACTGAATTGCTCGCGTTATGAAAGCTCGCTCTGCCGATTTCAGCGCTCGCGCCTCAATCTTCGGAATACCAGCCGGGCGCACCCATATGGCTGGTTCTCGGAATTATATTGACCGTACCAGTCTCATAAATTTAAATTATCACGTGAGTGAGTCAAAATCCAGAAATATTCGAAAATATTTCCATAAATGCCGCGAACGGCTATTCCAACCGAGTTTATAACGCCTCGTATGCGGGTCAAATTCCAGAAATATTTGGAAAATATTTCGATTTCCATACTGACCATATTATTTTCGTTAATGATGACTTAATATTTGTTAATTTGTTTTCTCTTTCAACTCATATGAAGCACGGCATCCGCTACCGCCGCCGTGGGAGTTATCTATACACTCCTGCTATTTATTTATTTGTTTATTATCTTACTTGTATTTACTTTCTCCTTATGTATTCCTCTTTACAACACCGATTTAATTTTTTTTTCTTTTCTTTTGTACTTCTACTTATACACATTGTAAATCACATTGTAAATGACTCTTGTATTTATCTGATTCTTATATTTATGCATTTTTACTTAAAAACACTGCATCTGATGTGAATGTATCTACCATGAAATATGTATGTAATTATGTTTGTTTTAATAATAAAGATGATTCCTTCGACGGGGACAGTGAATGGTTTGTTTCTGCGGCCCTGCCCCCCGCAAAGGTTTATACGACCTGAGCGGGGGAGCAGGGACTCGCAATTTAGTTGAAAGAAATGTCAACCTGGCGATGGTTGAGTAGGACCGATATGGAAGCTTTTGCTCTAAGAACGGTCCTGGGTAAGCGGTGGGTACCATTCACTGACCATATTATGTCAGTCAAAAATGCCGCGAACGGCCAATTGCTTCGAAAAGCGCATCATCCATCGCTTTGCAAGCGATTTACTCTCTTTATTAAAAAATAAAAGATGTGACAAAAAATCCATAAATATTACATTGTACATTTCAAATTTAAATCTATAATAATTAACATTATTCATAGAGTCCAAAAACAGTGTGTCACATAAAGTCTTTTATTTCATCTGTCACATACACAACTGGCATTGTTTCGTGATGACGCCACTGTCTCACGGCGATTGTGTCGAACTATTGAGCTCGCTATGGTTTTCAGGGCTGGCATCTGATTCCTGTCCGAAACAGGGAAGTGTTCTACAATACCAGAACCCTATTTAATGAGCCTGGGGCCAGGCCGCACCCGCGCGCTCTAGCGCGACTTTCCCCAGGGGCCACGGACGCACCCGTACGTCCGGAACGTAATTTATTATTTCTCGACGGCCACGTATCGAATTTTAAAAACGTGATTTTTTCCCAGTAGAGAAATCCCGTGGTGACCTGTCGTTCCATTTTCAACTCAAAAACATCGCCGATTATAGCTTAAATCAACAATCAAAATAGAAGTTTTCTGCCGTCAAAATTGTATAGGAAAGTTGTAGATGGCGCACCGAACGCGTGTTGTGCAATCGAAATTCAAATATTCTATCATTCAAGATCACGTATAAAGTGCGCGGGAAATACGATTTATTTTTTTCGATTTTCGATTTATTTGTACACGTATACACAAATAAATATATACGATACGTTTTGCGAAATTTGTCGGTTTTTGTTGATTTATAATTAATTGAATACTAACAGTGATTTATTAACAAAAATACACGCGATTATGTTGCGTGTATTTCTACCGTGCCGTGCAACAAAATATATAGAAGAAGATTATTAGGTAGGCATCAAATAATAATAGTAGTGTTATAAATAAAAATAAATTATTATTTCTCGTATAATGTTGCGCTGGCGACGTTATCGGAATTGAAAAAAGGATTTTTTTTACTTAAACGATAAAAAAATCTCTGGCCTTTGCCTATATGTTGATTGGAATTTTTCGCGCACTAGACAGGAGATCTTATTAACGAAAGACAAAATATATACAGCATTACGTTTGAAAAAATCCGCTACATCCGTTAATCGCGTAGTACTTCTGAAAAATCGAATATCCATACTGTTACAAAGTTAATAGAAATCGATAATCGG
Source organism: Agrypnia vestita (assembly GCA_016648135.1). Classification (NCBI taxonomy): domain Eukaryota; kingdom Metazoa; phylum Arthropoda; class Insecta; order Trichoptera; family Phryganeidae; genus Agrypnia; species Agrypnia vestita. The sequence continues at coordinate 43,269 of JADDOH010002177.1, forward strand.
CCGTATTCTGAAATAAGCAATATTTCTTTTTTTTGTATCTTGACAGTTATTGTATAACATTGTGATGCTGCCAATTTTGACTTTTTAAGTTTGGCTGGTTTGAAAATAATGAATTCAATCAATCAGAATGCTGGTTTGAAAATAATAAATTCAATCAATAGATGGAAACTGAAAGCACTCCCCCCCTCCCTAGGTAACGAAAATTTTCTAGCGGGAGAGCCTCGCCTTATTTTTTTTGGGTAGTCGATGTAGATGAAATGAGGTTTTGCTGTCCTACCCCAGGTCAGATTTTATCTTTTGATGTAGGTAAAACGAGTTGAACGACAATTCAGTTAACTGAACTTAAATTCCCATCTCTACTCAGAACATTCGCCCAGATCAAAGATGTAGGCCATAGAAAATAGAAATAAAATGTATATAAAAATATACGCATGATATAGTCCGTCTAACTTATCTGAAGAATGGCCAAATTTGGAACTAACGACGCCATATTGGATTATCTACAGCTGACAGACCTTTGACAGACTTTGTTTACAGAGGGGTTCACGACTGTTTCGATAGTTTTTTAAGAAAATTTTAGATTGTCACCATGCCAAAAACCATCAAAAGCGGTGTTCGGGAAATAATCTTGAAAATGCACACGTTTTTTGAAGAGGAACAACGTCTAAAATCCCCAATTATACCGTTTGATTTTGTTCATAGACTTATTGCCGCCACTTCAGGTTAGTGCTGCCATGCAGTTATAATGATTTTCCCATACTTAGTTTTTTATTTTACTATTATACAATTTCTTCAGGTATTTCTGAATCGGCAATTTACAAAATAGTTAAAGAAGGTAAAGTGGCCGTGGAAATGGGCATTAAAATATCTACACCCGGAAAAAAAGAACAAGGATAAGTGGAAAAATTTAATTAGAAGCCGTAAGATGAGAAAAGTTTTAGAACATATTTTATTCGATAATTTTTTACATAGAATTTTTATTATTTATACTTTTTATTACATAATTCATTAACGACTTCATTTGTATAAACATCTTTTTTCAAAAATAAACTTTTTAATTTATGCACATTAAAGACTGATTGCATCAACTTACTTTATAGCAATAGTTCATTTAAAGCATAGATTTTTACGAGAGCGAGTTGTTTGATCGGTGGAAAATGCAAAATATCTATGCTTTGAACGAAAGATTACTATAAACCAAGTTGATACAACGGCCCTAAACCGATTGATATCCTTAGGTGTTACTGAATTAAACGTGGTGGTCATGATCATTAGGTATGAGACACCGAATAAAACCGGCGGACACTGCGCGGATCTTCCGCCACGTCTCTTCTGTCGTGGAACATCGCTACATTTCTTTCCATACAATATGCGCTTATTAAACACACTACGCGGATGATCGGTCGATCTATTTGCTTTGCCGATTTGGCGCAACGGAAAAAACGCAGCGGAAGATCTGCGTTTGTTTTTTTTTCCTGAAAATTGTATTTTTCTTTGATTTTGAAAAAACGCCATTTTGTGACGTTGTGTATTTTACGAATGTATATTTTGATAAATTTATTTGTACGTTAGTTTACATTTTTTGTTTTTTATCGTCGTATACTGCTTAATAACTTGTTTAAGAAAAAACGAATTTGCATAAAATTCCCTATAAATTAGATAATTTTTAGACTATGGGCAGTACCACAACGATTGGGACGCCCTCATTTATTCTCCAGATAAGTTGGACGGACTATAAAGAGACTCGAAGAAGAGAAAAGATACTCAAGTGTCTGTGTTTAATGTTTTATTGTACTAGAGATGGTGATAGGAAAAAAAATCTGGAACACCTGTTCCAGTTCTAGATCCCGATGAATATCGGATCATTTAATCAGTTATTTTCGGAACACGTTCCAACTTACGAAAAAATACATAACACTTTATAGTTAACCAATAATTTGACTGGGGGATTGCTTTGAAAAATTTGTTCTCTGTAGCTTCTCAATTTATAAATCTATTTTTATATTTTGTTCAATTTGTCGCAAATGTACTCAATATGTTGAGTCATTTAAGTATCTATAATTTATGGTATATATATCTGCTTACCTTGATAATAAAGTTTAATTTGGAAACTACCGGGAATATTATATATATATATATATATATATATATATATATATATATATTATAATATATAATAGAGATGCGAACACGGAATACGTGTCACATCAATATTCTTATTATTTTCAAACTAACTAAACGCTTGTGCTATGAAAATAGGACTAACTTGCTGAATCAACACTGACTGAGCATTTTCTGGATACCGGCCATCGTTTTGGCCCGTATTTTAACTGAGTTGACGTCTTCAATTATATACACTGGAGAAACATCAATATCACAATTTGAGAGGTGATTGGTTCAGTTTGAATTCTATTCCGGAAGACTGCAAGCCGGTTTCATTTCTGTTTTGGAAATATGAATTTGATTGGGCTGGTGGAACGAAACCGATCATAACCAGAATATCCCGTGAAAGCAAATATATTAGATTCTTGTAGAATTAATTATTACGAAATCGAGTAACTGGGTGTTCCGGTGACTTAATAACCGATTAAATAAAATCACCGGTACCAAAATAACCATCTCTATATTTAACATATTTTATATCTATGGAAAGGTATGAAGTTTTGGTTTTAGTTGTGACATATTTTCTCGGTTGAATTTTAATTATTATTTATTCAAATATATAAGCATAACATAAATGGATTTTTCGTCATCTTCTTCATTGCCCGCAACGGCTTTAAGCGATAATCAGGATTATGGTAGCATTGCATCTAATATTGATACATCGCAAGATGGTACAAAACGCAGAAGGTAGGCCTTTCTTTTATGCTCGATTGAACATTTTATAATATTATTGAGATCCAATTATTGAGAATAAAACGTCGTACCACCTGTTAATAGTTCCTCCCGATCCATAAAACGACGCCGATTTGATGATGAACTCGTGGAATATAGTCTTGGACTGCCCGGAGCATCAGTGTCCAAAATGGACCGCCGCATCCGCACACAATCCTACACCAGCCCCTATTCGGAAATGCTCGCCGCTGGCAACATGCAGGCGGCTATTGTACCCCCGGCGCCATCGTTGCCCGAGGCCAGTAAGAGGAGGCCCGCGGGCAAGCCCCCCGGCACAGGTAGCTCAAGCAAGAGGTCCAAGAAAAAGGCACAGATGAGCCAACTGAGCACTAAAGACCTGGGACGGTGGAAGCCAACCGATGATTTATCTCTCATTATTGGAGTTCAGCAAGTAATGTTTTTGTGTTCATTTAACAGTATTTCTTATTTCTGCTATAACAGTATGATGCGAGGTCTGTCTGTTTTATTTATAAATAACAGACCGTTTCCACAATAATTTTAATATATTTAAATAGTAGATAGCTGATAAGTTCAATATTTAATAAAAATAGCATTAAAAATACACAATATGAAATATGTCAAAAATACATATAAAGATAACATCACTCTCCTAAAGTAAATCATTTTATTTGGAGAAATGCTTTCAATTCAAAAATATTAATTCTAAACCAAAAAAATCGTAGTTCCATAATAAGAAATTTTGTGTGAATTAAAGGTTCATTGTCTTAAAAACTATAAACAAATTCCGTTTATTGATTTTGAATTTGGTTGCGCTGACTTAAAAAGTGGACTCATTTAATTTAATTTGTTTAATGTTTCTATTGTGAGCAATTTGATTATTATGACTTCGAAAACATTGTCTAGTTTTCTTTTAATGTGATTCTTTAGTCCCCACAATTTCACCGTTACGGCGATCATTCATAAACGCAAGTGAAATTCAGCGGTGACAAACACCTTTTCTCACAGCTTGTCTTCCATTGTACAATAGTTTTTCGAATGGAGAGTTGTCAAATTAAAATTAATTGATCGATTGAGTTCTCTACTTTTTAAAGACATGTGTTTTTAAAACTACACTAGCAAAATTATATATAGTTGATTCTGTTTACTTGGAACACATTGAGCATAAACATTTTGTCCCAAATAAGTGGCTGGCTCTAATAAGTGAAGTTTAAGGTAAAATTAAAAAATAACATGTACATATTATATTTTTTAACTTTATTATATTATCGAAAAAATAAAATAATCAATATTACAAAAAAAAATTAACAACCAATTAAATAACGTACATAATACATTCATGACAATAAAAAATTATTTCTGTATTTAGCCTGTTTTGTATTTTTGTTACAAAATCAGCATAGGCGTTCAGTGTGGATATTGGGCTTCCATCATTGCCCACTTGCATAAAATAACATTGTAGTATGATTATAAATTTTTTGCATCTTGATTAGTTACATGAACAGGAGGATATTTATCATCACTCTCATCATCTTCGCTTACTCTTTAATGCTTTGAATTAATGAATTCAACTATTGCATCTGCACAGTCTTCATTTTCATTGCAACGTACTAAATTGTCATCTGTTACAAAAAATTCCAATCAACAATTGTACCTTGTAAAACCTCTTCATTTTCTGTATCACTCAAAGTTTTTTGCATCTCCAAATGTTTTAAGCCAGAAGCAGCAGAGCAATTTCGTATAGTGTTGGAGGGTAATTTTAGCGCTAACATCTCTGGCTGACGAGGGAATTGTGAATAAATTATCTTCAATTGATTCCAATATTTTAATTCACTGCCCCAATTAAACGGAATGGTGTCCCAGATAACCAAAGTAAACTACTATTAGTTACTTTATTTGTTTCACTTACTTGGGATTCGGCCCAAATAACCGGCTGTCCCGATAAACCGAATCAACTGTATTCTAAAAATAAAGTATCAAACCATTGTTGTTTTTCACGATCAAGCAGAATCAACTGTATTCTAAAAATAAAGTATCAATCATTATTGTTTTTAAAACTGAATGAAATTGCTACACTTTCAAAACTATCAGCTTTTGCATATGGTAGTATTGCATCATTTGCATATGGTAAATAGCACATAATCAAAAAGCCTATTTCGTTCCTACTTCCTATGAGTTGAATAGAGATAATTTTTGTAATATCAAACTGTGATGTGATGATTTATGAATTCTTATTCACGCACTACTACAAAATTGTCTATGTACATTTATCATCATGCCCATTCAAACTCTTGAATAAGTAATGTTGGATAAAAAAAAATTATGAGTGCACAGATTTATTTTTCTCTTATTTATCGAGAAATTTTCTTTCAGACAAATGACTTGCGAATGGTCCACCGTGGAATAAAGTTCTCGTGCCGCTTTACTGTGAGTGAGATCCAGTCTCGCTGGTACGCTTTGCTATACAACGCAGAAATCAGCCGGGTAGCCGTAGCAGCCATGAGGAATCTGCACCCCGATCTCATCGCTTCCATCAGGAGTAAAGCTTTATTCTCAAATGGAGAAGAAGAATTACTTTCTACTATTCAGAGTGTGAGTTTGCCCGGATATATTCATTTTAAAAGTCAACACATTTACTGTCGCCTTTTAACAGTGTAGTATATACTTTATAGTTAGGTTGTATACCAAATTCTTATATAAACATTGTCACATCTAATTAATCTTCTGAAGCCTTGCATTTTAACGCCTGGGTCTTTCAATGTGGTATAATCCACCGATAGGTATGGCTGGCTTCTGTCACAATTGCTGCGGGCCAACTCTATTAATTGGTGATAGTCAGTAAATATTCCAATCCAAGTAATTAGCGCAAATCTGAACTATCTGCACATATCAAGGCAGCCAACCGAAGAAAGCATTAACAGGATCTCGCTATTTTAGAGATTGTTAAATAATATGTATATGTTACAGTGAATCTGTATTTCTAGTGAGTCTATATATTCACTGACTAGTGATGGGTCCGCTCTGTACTCACTACTACAATGTAGTACTACACTACATTGAAGTGCACACTTCGCACATTTTGATGTGTAGTGCACACTACAAACTATAAACTACAAACACCAAACACCAAAGTTATTGAAAGTATAAACTTCAAATAGTACACTTCATTTCAAAGTGAACACTACAAAGTACATACACTTCAAAGTTATTGAAAGTATGAGAAACACACTTTAAATAGTGCATTTTTTACGTGAAATTTTTGGGAAGTTGATGTAGGTAAACGAAGAAATCTCTGGAAACTGTAACAACATGGTATGAAATTTGGCTGGCGACTTTTTTTTTTTTTTTTTAGCTCGCTCAAATTTTTATTTGGGAAAAAATACTTCACTTCATTTAAAAAATTACTTCACTATTACTTCATTTCATTACTTCACTTTATTATTATTACAATTACTTCACTTCATTTACTTCACTTCAATTCCTTCACTTCAATTACTTCACTTCATTTCATAGTACTACAATTACTTCACTTCAAGTAGTTTTTACTACAATTGTAGTGTACACTTTGTAGTCTTCAAACTGGTGAACTTGTATGTGTTGTAGTCTTCATTTTGAAATGTAGTTTTTCCCTTCGCTATCACTGGCATTTTAGAGAAATTATATTCAAGGTCATTCTTATCATTTCCATGCAGATTTTCACCAATAGAAATTAATACAATATTTTAACTGATATCTTACTAATGAAGTTATATTTGTTTCCGAACTGTCATTAATGAAATTTGACAGATTGTTTGCATTTCTCAAAGCATAGGACAGCATATCGGTGAAACCATCTATATTTTGCACGCGAATGCATGCAATTCTCAAATCATGGAAAGTATAAAGCTGGCACTTCACTTCGCAATTATTGTTTGATGAATTTAAGAATGTTATATACGTACGCACAACCAGCATTGCCAACTCTACGTATTTTACGTAGATCTATGTACTTTAAGCTTTTCCTGAAACCCTACGGTCTTCAGTCCTAGAATCTACGTATTTTGTATCAATTAACAAAATTACAAATTGTACAATTTTACAAAACAACAGCTCATTAGGCTGAATGTGTATAATTTCCTTTTTATTCGTGAAAAAAAGCTAATAAATATTCCGTTTCGCTTAATTTATTTTATAAACAAAGTTCCCATTCCATAGAGCTGTGACTATGTAAAACGAAATGCCTTGTCTCGAAGGGAGAAACTTACATCCAACATACATACAAAACAAAACATACAACAAACATACAAAAGTGTAATCTAATCTGTAAACTTAACCTAAAAATAATGAGTGGTTTTGATTTCTATCTTCCGATATTGTTCAGCTTTCTGCTCAATTTAATTGAACTCAATTGTGGAGATAAGCAGTGACAGTGAAGAAGAGCAGAATGTTACTCCCACTAAAATAAGAAAGCTACACTATGAACAAAAATATTCACACTTGTGGGAAACAGACAAAAAATTTACACTTCCCCTTTGAAGATGAGCAGAGGTAAAGGCTGAAGAACTTAAGGTTTATAAACACTGAGACATTGCTGGACCCAAATTCTAAACGTTTTGTACCATCTGTAGCTCATTTGGGGCAAATATTTCCAAGTAATATTTTTATCCTTAACTTTAAATATTTTATTAATGAGTCTGCTGCACTTTACTTAGTTTTCATTTAACTATCCTTACTTTTAAGATTATGTCCAACAGACCTGACGGAGCTAGACCGGGAATGAAGCTTAGAAACACAAGTCTCCTGTTTCGAGAGGAACAGATAATTAAACCAGATGATTTTTAGCTTCATGTGTCTAAAATAAAGAAAGGCGATTCGTTGCAAATATTTCCATTATTGGCCCAATTTGCTAACAATTTGCTCAAATTGTCACATAGCAGTGCAAACGTCGAGCGTCTGTTTCTTATGAAAACTGACATCAGAAATAGACTTCCTGCTGAAACTAACAGGCTTACTTCACATGAAAAGTGGCTTAAAAAAAAAGCGATCCTTCGCAGGAACACATTAAATATTTTAATATTAACTATATGTATAAATTTAATTAATTTACCTGAAACTAATAATGAAAAAAATTAATAACAAAACACAAGTTTTATTCAGTTTTACCTACCCTAACCTCTTCTTTTCATCCAGCAAATAAAGATGTAAATCTACGAACTTTTTACAAGCAAAATTTACTAATTCTACGTAATTTTCTAATGTGGCCTACGCCTTTTTCAAAATCTGAATCGGCAACACTGCGCAAAATGATATCATTTGATAACAAGACAGATATTGGATACTTTTGGTTTAGATCCAGATTGAAATTGAACTAAGTACATAACTTCAATCGAGTTCTCAATTTCACGGATACGAGTTTCGTGGACAGAATTTTTATGAATTTTGCAGACACTGATTATTCTAGACAGGTTTTTTTGCGGACTTTGGTTATTCAGGACAGGATTTTTGCAGGCCAGATATATTTTTGATATTATATTTGAAAAAAATGTTCATGGTATTTGGATTGTTGATGTTTTAAATGCTTACTTATACCTAATGCCAAAAAGATTTCCGTGAAAATCCTGCCCGGAATAATCACCAAACAATAGATAATGTTTACCTAAACGAAACCAAATTCCATAATATTACAAATATGCATCCTGTCTCATATGTTATATAATTGTCAGATGTCTGATAAATGCTCATGATATGCTCAAATTTAATATCTTTTATTGTGAAATCTATTTTTCATTTTCAGCAATAAATATAATTTTATTTTTCGAAAAAAAAAGGATTTTTTGTTCCCGCAGTCGTCAGTTATCTTAAAAACCCAGAGGGCGCGATCTTTAAACTGACATATCTCACTTTGCGATTCGTATTCGTTTTGCAGTGTCGAAGACCTATTTTAATTGAGGAGTTAAAATAGGACTGCAAAACGAGTACGAATTGCGAAGTGTAGTTCCGGCTATATACTTTCTATGCTTTGAGAATTTCGTGCGTTTGTGTGCAAAATATTGATGGTTTCACCGATATATTGTCTATGCTTTGAGAAATGCGCGCGTTCGTGGACAAAATATATTTTCACAGATAATGTGCAGTGAATCCGTAAATTCATTGATTGACATCACAGAATAGAGATATTGACATCTTTTCACTGCCCCCACTCTGCCCGACCGGGTAAAATACATTTCTACTAGTGAAAATATAGTCTGACAGGAAATAAAAATTCGCTGTAACATATAGATAAAGGGGATTCCGCAAAGTACCACAAAATATACAAAGGACACCACATGAGCGCAGGCAATGAAAAGCCGCGCACATTTAGTTTTTTACAAATTGTAAAAAAATTCAAATTATGTCACTTAAATTGTATTGATTCATTGCGTCAGGATCTATAAATTATTTTGAATAATAATTAAGGGGTTTTTGAATTATTGGGGGTTATTATTAATTAATTAACGTTTTGGGTCTTGTGTGGTTTAAAAATGTTGAATTATCGGGGTTTTACAGTAATTCCTTTTACTTATTTTTTTTATGTATTTTGTTTTCAGAATTCTCAGCTATCAGTTGAAAAGTTCCAAGAGTTGCTAGAACAACATCCATCTGTTTTTTATCCCACCCGGACTGCGAAATCACTTTTAAATCATTGGCAATTATTGAAACAGTACAGCCTTCTTCCCGACCAAACGGTTCAGGCTCTTCCCAGAGGTACACTTATATAACTTTCTTTAAACTTTATTGTACTTCATTCCTCCCGAGGAGTTTCAATTCTTTCTGCCAGAAGTAAGCTTATTTACTCATTTTAATACATATATGTAAAAGATTTAGTTGTGACTATAAATTTTTTTCATAGGTGATAACGCCCTAAGCTTTTCGGATGCTGAAGATATGGTCAATGACTCTGAACTTCAAGAACCCAGGGATGAGGCAACTGAAACTGAACTGGCTGTAGCAGACAGGTACACCTTCCAATTTAACATGACATTTTCACAATAAATTTTGTTTAAAGTTATGTACAGATATTCAGCTTTGAGAATTTTGTTGCGTTTTTTTTTAAATTACTTATAAACTTTGTTGTGTTTGTTTTTAAAAGTACTTATAAAATTTTATTAATGACAATAAACTTTATGTGTGATGATTTTTTTTGAATTGGTATTTATTGTCATTGTACAGTAAAACCCCGTTAATTCAAACCCCGATAATTCGAAATTTTTAAAACCCAAAATACGAATTTCATAGTAGATTAACTCCGATAATTCGAAAACCCCGGTAATTCGTAATTCAAAATACTTTTTAGCCCCCTGCGCCATAAATCAACACATTTTAGTTTGCGTAATTTGAAATTTTTTGAAATTTGACACAATTGGAAAGAATATTTCGATTTTTTTCGCAAGTGAGAACAACAAATATGTCAATATCGGGTACTTTAGTAATAGACATGTCGCGATCTTTGTATTAGCATAATATTTCATGAGTTTTACGGCTCCTGGCGAATTTCACAATCTACATGGTACCTTATGGAATGTCATTTTTCTATACATATTGTGTCACGATCCCTAAAATTAGGGAGTCCTGTGTATTTTTTCTTCAGTTGACTGTCTTGATAGGTGCGGATAGTTTATTTTGCAGCGTTTGCGCTAATCCTCGTACCTAAACACAATTTAAACTGTTTTTCATGTTTTTAAATTTGTCTTTATTTCGATTTTTTTCTAATAACTGTTTGTGTTATTACAATGTTTAATTTTCTTTGTAAGATGTTATTAGTGACTTATCTTATTATTTTATGTAATTATTGATAAGTGTATTTCTAGTAACTGTGCATTGTTGGATTGAGATGGAATTAAAAGTTAAACTCGTGTGAAGATTGAAAAAGCATTCCATAAATTCAAGTATAAGTAAACATTTTTGATTACGGTCATTCAGACGTGATGGAAATGGAAAAAAATAAGATTTATTCGCAAGTGAGAATGGCAAATTTGTCAGTATGTACTTTGGCAATAGAAATGTCACAATATTTGCATTAACATAATTAATATTGCGTTTTCTAAATGATTTCTGTAGATATATACATAAATTTAACAAAATTAACAGTTTTTTCAAGAGTTTTGCAATTTTTGGTGAATTTCACAATCGCATCGTAATTTTTTTTTTGTACCTAAAATTTAGAATTAACGGGGTTCCGCTTAATTCAAAATTTTTTTTTTAGGTCCCTAAAATTTCAAATTAATGAGGTTTTATTGTGTACGCCTTTCAATTTGTCAAGATGCTCAACACTTTATAAAATTTATGCTTATGTGTGCCGTTGAAGAAGAATGTAAAGAATATAAAAGGATTTATAATAGAATTATGTTCTTCTTGTGGGTAAATAAAATAAATAAATAAATCTTCTAAAATAGTGTTTCGGGGTTATAATTTTTTTGATGTTATCACAATATATTTGTTCATATTTTTTTAAGGAATTGCTTCAAGAGTAAATGGATCTATCATAATAAAATTGATTAAAAGCCTGTTTAGCTATGGGTTTTGCAAAATGATTTAATAAGTTTACGTTAAATTTAGCAAAATCGAGAGCAAATACGAAATTCGTGTACTGGGGCCTCTTAAATTTTGTAAATTCCCATGTGACAAAAGTGCTGTGTTAAACATTTACATGAATTTTATAACTGAATTACGAATAGATTTTTTGTGTAAACCCTCACCTAGATAAATTTACTTTTCACTTCAAATAACTGCAATTTACATGAATCTCCGTTTTAGTCATCAAAGTCTTAAGGCGATCGTCTAGCAGAATGAGCAAATTTCACAATTTTTTCTCATATCTTCTCTTTCGTTTTTTATCACATTTTTGTAGGAACATATCTAATTTAAAAAAATTATTCATCAGGTTACATATATTTTAAATACGAATATTTTATTAAAATGTCATAAACTAAATTAAATAATTGATTAAGAAATTACCAAACCTTCGATGTTTTAAAAATGAAGAAAATTGCTCCACTTTGTGGGCCTTTTATGACTAAACGGCGTGTGAGATGTCTTTTTTATTCAATAATATTACAAAGTTAACGATTATCTCAAATTTTTTGTGTGTTTTTTTCGATCCTTTTAAAATAGTTTATAACTTTTTTTCTTTAATAAATTAAAGGTACAGACATTTTTATTTTAAAATTAATACAAAAAAATCAAAAAATTATTCTCGATTTCAGATTTTAGCTATTTAATCAAGGCACTGCGTATTGTGTCATAAATACGTTGCGTCTTGATTAAATATCTAAAATCAGGAATATCGACAAAAATTTTGATTTTTTTTTGTTTTTATTGTAAAATTATAATATCTATTCTTTTGACTATTGAAGTAAAAAAGTTGTCAACCATGTAAAAAGAGTTGAAAAAGACCCACAAAAAAATAAAATATTTTAAAAAAACAGTATTTTTTAAAACATAAATTGCATGTAAACGTATTAACAGATTTTTCTATAATTGTAACAAATTTAAGATAATCGTTAACTTTGTAATATTATTGAATAAAAAAGACATCTCACACGCCGTTCAGTCATAAAAGGCCCACAAAGTGGAGCAATTTTCTTCATTTTTAAAACATCGAAGGTTTGGTAATTTATTAATCAATTATTTAATTTAGTTTATGACATTTTAATAAGATATTCGTATTTAAAATATATGTAACCTGATGAATAATTTTTTTAAATTAGATATGTTCCTACAAAAATGTGATAAAAAACGAAAGAGAAGATATGAGAAAAAATTGTGAAATTTGCTCATTCTGCTAGACGATCGCCTTAAGTTGCCTTATTTCAGTATGAGTAAGAATTTCAGTCTCAGTTTTATATATTTTACTAGTCTCTTTATATACGTATAATATATACACATACATATAAGAGGGGTTTAGAAACAAAATGGCCACTATTTAATAGACAAAAAATTTAACAGTTGAAAATGTTTACCTGGAAAAAGTGCATCAATTTTAAAATCTCTGTATACTCTGGATATAAAATCTGTTAAAAGTATGTTTTTTTTTCAATTTCGTTAATTTGTTTCTGAACCCCTCGTATTTTGAATTTCATTCTTGCATATTATAAGACAGTATTTAACACGCTGCTTTTGGCCATTAAATTTTTTCTAAAAAAAGGCTTCATTAGTAAATTATTGATATTGTTCAACCACGCATATAGTCTTCTTACATTTTAGGTGGTCTAAAAAAGAAATACGCCTATTGGAAAATTCTTTAGGAAGATGGCAAGTGCTTGTTGACTCCGTAGTGGGTGGGGGAGGACCCGATTTCGACAAACAAACATTAGCCGTGCTACGCGGTCGTTTGGTCCGTTACCTAATGCGCTCAAAAGATGTAAGGCTACTTTATTTTCTATCCATATTATTATTTTATCAATCACAATTATTACTGGATTTTATTAGGATAATCGTTGGCGTTGTGTATAATTTTAACTTTTATGTATCATTATCTACAAAACCAATATAATATTATGTGTCAAGTTTTATAAACAAAACTGTTAAATTTTAATTTATAATATCCCTCGTAGCGTATGGGTATGACACTGGCTTCCCATACCGAGGGTTCCGGGTTCGATTCCTGGTGAGATCACAATCTTAATCTATGTGATTTACTCAAGCCTGGGTGATTTGTGATGTATTTCGCTTCTATAATTGGGCCTCCTGGCCTGTTAAAGCGTAAAAAAAAAAAAATAATAAATATATGCATGTAAATTTGGATTCTTAATAAATAAAATAAAAAAATCAAAGGATAGACATTTTTTTTGTTATTGTTTACGTCTTGTATTTTAGTGATCCCACATTTATAGCTGTATTCTGAAATAAACAATATTGCTATTTCTGTATCTTGACAGTTATTGTATAACATTTAATGCTGCCAATTTAAACGTTTTAAGTTTGACATATTTGAAATTAACAAATTCAACAATCAGAAAGCTCTAAAATGTAATTAAATCATTCACAATTATGAGCTTTCTAATTGTCAAACTTAAAACTTCATAATTGATGACATTATAGTTTTATACAATAACTGTCAAGATACAAAAATAACAGTATCACTTATTTCAGAATATGGCCGTTAGTCAGTATGGAAATTTATTTATTAAAATAAAACAAAAACTTTGCTCCTCCTCAGTCAATTACTATTATCGAAAATTGCCAAAAAAAACATTTTCATATTTATCAAATAAATCTCTGTACTTTGTGAGAACACTCAAACAATCTTTTTTGGTTCTACTGATTCAGTTATAATGCAATGTTGTTTAATTTATTTTTAATACAGTTTTTGTGTCCTGCAGATAAGTATTGGGCGCAGTACCAAGGATCACGTTGTGGACATAGATCTCAGTCTTGAAGGTCCGGCAGGAAAGATTTCAAGAAGACAGGCTGCTATTCGGTTGAGGAATAGCGGTGACTTCTTCTTGGCATCAGAAGGAAAGAGACCCATTTATGTAGATGGGAGGCCAATATTACATGGCAATAAAATTAAACTGAATCACAACAGTGTCATAGAGGTGATTTTTTTAAAAATATTTTATTATTATATTAAGTAATTTAAATATAACCTATCTATGAACTATGTATGAATAAATAAATATTAACAGGAATACCAAAGATGTCCTCGGCCTGACACTGTTCATTATATATGTTAATTATACATAACTTAAAAATACATAAATAAAAACAAACTTTAAAAAAAAAATTTAACCGACTTCAAAAAACCTCATACAAAAACTCACTACCTAAAAACACTAAAAAGCGAAAATATTATTATAATGTGTGCTAGGTACCTACTGATCCGTTTGAAGTCAGTTTAATTTTTTTTTTAAAAGTTGATTTATTTTTACATTTTTAGTGTAAATAATCGTAGGTATGTAGTAATTTCACTTTCTATTGAAAAAGGAACCACAATGACATATTGTAAAATGAATGGACAACCGTTGAAACGGGAAAGGCGTAAATGGCGTTGCATCAAATGGCTAGCAGTAGATGAAATCTCAATGGTTTCCTATGAAAATTTTTGTATAAAGTTACGGGTATACTTACGAGTTCACTCCAGAGTTGCGTTGAGATGCAACATTTCTGTTACTGAGGGCCTGGTCAACGAGGCAATGGGAATCGTGTCCAAGTTTAAATAGCTTGCCCTTCGCCGTGATCAAATAGAATCAGGCGAGTTACCCGATTCAGTTTTTATAAAATTTGATGACGACACTATTGGCACAAAAGTGAAAGACAGTGATGGGTTAGTTGCCTTAGCGCCTGTGTCAACAAATTATCAGGCAACTGAGGCTACAGGGATGTTGAATGCTACCGCTAATCCGCAGTTGGGCGGCTATGTTGCATAAACTCCAGGGCACCACCCTAAACAAAGCCGTGATTGATTTAGGCAAAAAAAATTGCCATGTTTACGCTAAGTCGCATAAAGACACTAGACGGTATTGCTCTTTGTGACTTAGAGCCCAACAAATTGCTTAAGAAATCGCATGATGAAAAAGCGTTGCGCGAAATCCAACGATTATGACTTTTAAATATCTGAATTAGAACACTAAGGCAAGCTCCAACTTTGGGAAAGGTTAATTGAAGAATCCAACCGTCAGTTTTTCATGTCTTTTCTTTCCTACAGAATACAGATTACTATTTCGACAACTTAAAGTATCATCTTACTCCTAACCGTTACAGAGTTTTACCTTCCATCATCAGCTCACCTAAATAACCTGAAAGACTACCACTATTGGTCTATTTGTACCTATGATATTTGAAGAATTTTCTTCCAACTCCTAACCGTTAAGGAGTTGTACTTTCCATGACCAGCTCATCAATATGAGATGACCATACTACTAGACGCAAATACTTGAATATCTTTAGAAAAAAATATGAAACATGTAATACATGCTTATAAAATTTGAGGGTTGCCCTCGATTTCCCTGGGATTCCATCATCAGATCCTGACTGTGACAATGGGACCACATCAGGAGTATACTCTATTGAATAAAAAAAGAATATTGAAAATCGGTCCACAATTGACAGAGAAATCGGTGAACATACATGGAAAAAAAAATACGTACAGTGGAAAAGTAGACTCTCCTCCTTTTTTGAAGTCGGTTAAGGCGGTACATACATTTTTCAAGCTGTCAAAGTGGCGATATGTGTCGGATAGATCATGCTACTTCAATACGAGATCGAGACATGAACAAACGTCATATCAGATAAACCTTGCAAGAGCGTATTTTTTACGTGCCCTTGTGAGATAGAAAGGTTGCGAGGTAACGAGACAACCATATGGAGTACCGACGTTTAAAATATATGGGAACGCAAGTCATGCCGCATACTATTATTAGAATTTTAAATGTTTTAAGTCTAGAATTTAAAAAAGCATATTTATATTTCTCCAATAATTTAGGTGTTGTAAAAAAAAAGTAAACAACAATTTTTCTTATATCACTGTTTTTTAATTTAAAACTTTTGTCGAATAAGCAGATTTAGATATTATTTTGACTTCCGACTGAAATGTCTAAACACCTGTGAAAATAATTGAATTTAAATAATTTTTATTTAAAATAAACAAAAAACTACTACAACAATATGTATTGAATTAAAAATAAAATTAAAAACCATTTATCTATATTTTAAAAATTATCTCGTAAATTAATATCTTACTTGACTTTCAAATAACAATGACATCAACACGAATATAGCGAGTAATAGCAAGTCAGCAAAAATGACATGCGTTCAATGTTAGGTTATGAGTAGAAATGCAATTTAATACAAAACTAGTTTAAAAAAAACATTATTATCTGCGATGAATAGATTGCTTTCGAATATATAATATGATATTATTTTGAACTAAAATCAAATTTGGCATAAAAACACGTTTTAAAGTGATTTTTTTATGAAAAAATGATTGGACTACATAAGCGCGTCCGCCTCTCCCGGCTGGCGCGCGGATTGTGATCTCCAGACTGCGTAATTTTTTGACACATTTCATACTATAGAATTTTTATTTTTAAATATTAAGTAACATGTTTTTTATAAAAAAATTGCTTTTTAAAAGTGAATGAAGACTCAAAGTGCGAATATAGATGCAATATGTCGTTTAAAATCATCTTTTTATATGAATAAACAACATTTGAAAATGACCAAAAATCGTAAATATTTAAGCATGTTTGAAAAATGATATCTTTTTTAATATTGAATATTTCTTAATTTTCTACGTACGGATTCTAGATAATTAAGTAAACTTTATATGTATGAAAAAACATATTATGCTTACATACAAATTTTAAACGAAACACTCTTTGCCCGGGAACATTAAAAACTTTTTTTTGCCGCGGCCTGTGGATTAATGCCTATATTTTTCTTAATTATTGTAAATAATGTTTAATTTATTACTTTTATATAAGAATAAAGGTTCTATCTAAGTTATCGCCCTAAAAAAATTGCAATCTATCATATACATTCTGATATAAATGAATAATAAAAACCCACATTTTCGTAAAAAATGCCGAAATATGCATTTGCAGTGAATGTACCATCTTAAAAATAGCATTAAATTAAACTGCTCCGCATTAACCGGAGCGCAGATCTGCGAGAAAACTTTTGTACCCTCTATGTGCCGGAACGCAGATCTGCCCTCCCTAGACACATTCGCTAATTTGGCCTATTTTACCTGCGTTTATGGGTTTTTAAAGCTTATCATTGATTGTACCTCAAGTTTTTGAATAAATGAACGAGTCCTATTTGTCAAGTAACCTCATTTGCTGCGCAAACCGGACAAAAAGTCATTCGAATGTCATCTTCGAACCGCACACTAATTGTGTTATTTATCTGTTAAAAAACGTTTTCTTTTTAATAAGAAAGTGTTAAAATTAAGTATTTTTATATTCTTTGATATATTTAGAACGAAAATATTGCAATGCAATATCTTAAGTGTTATTGCTTCCATGGTTTTATTCGATAAACATGTGTGTACATTTCCGAAAGAAAATATTGTTACTTATTTTCATAATTAATCAGTATATATGTTACAGCGAATTTGCATTTTTAGTGAGACTATACTTTCACTAGTAAAAATGTACTTTTTCCGGTCGGGCAGAGTGGGGGCAGTGAAAACATCTAAATCAACGAATTCTCAGATTCACTACACATAATCCGTGAAAATACATTACTCAAAGCATAGACAATATATCGTTGAAACCATCAATTTGTACACGTAATTCTTAAAGCGTAGAAAGTATAAAGGCGGCACTACACTAGGCGATTTTTATTCATATTGCGGTCCTATTTTAACTCCTAAATTAAAATAGGACAGCGGCACCGCAAAACGAATACGAATCGCAAAGTAAGGTGTCGGCTGAAAGATCGCGCACTCGGGTTTTTTATGATATCTGACGACTGCCGGAACAAAACGAGGTTATGTCACCATGTAAATATTGGGGGTTAAGGGAAAATTTTTATTAATGAATATGTATTTTGTCAATTAAGTTTATTAAATATGTTTTTTTTATAACAATACAACAAAAGTTTATTTCTTACAAATATAGAAACATAAATAAATATACACCCGGTATTATTAATTTTAAATGAACCTTTAAAAGTGCGTCAAGTAACAAACACTCAATGCGAAAAATACAAAAATCAAAGAGATTCTAAGTCATCATCACAGAATATGGTCATCATTTACGTTTGAATTCATTCAGATTCTTCCGCATTTCCAATTTTCTATCTTTTTATCAAAAATGTGTCTAATGTCGTTTGCGTTTCTTGTTTGCGCACGTGTAAAGCACGTGTAAGCACGGGTGGTAGACGTACAACATAAAGTGCGCGGTTTTTAAGTTCGCAAACTTACTCGGCTCGACGTCGGTGACAGACGTGAAGCTTGCTCGCACCGTATCATTTTTATGAGTTTAATCGACTGTCTTTTGAATTATAAGATGATCAGAATTTCGTAAGTGTTCGCGATTAAAATTTTAAAAATATATTACGTTTTAGTTACCTACCTAAACTAATCATTGAATATCAAAGACCAGTCCAGAAGTGTGACAGTTCGAGAAACAGAACTATCGCCACAGAATAGAGAATATGCTATCGCTCAAAGGATAAAAATTAGAAATACTGTCGCTTTGTGATGACTTTGGACTAGACTAGTGTAGAATGAGACACAAAACGCAAAATAAATTTTGAAAAACAAGGTCCATGTGCCATTAGAATCTTGTTATAAAATCATATAATGAAGAATTGGTGCAGACGAAACTTTCAACACTTCAAAATGACTATTTTAATAATATCCGTTACCTACATAATGTTGATTTGCACAGAAGAAATTAATAATGCAGTAAGAACCTTGTTCACGCAATGACTTATTAAATTGTTATTCAAGGCCCGGTTGTTTCAATTTGGATAAATAAAAGTTCGTTTAAAAGCATAGATTTTTACGGAAACGGATTTCAGACTTGTCAAATTTAATTTTTGACAGTTCGGAAACCAATAAATTCACTAGTAAGTGCAAGTTAAAATATTGTATTCATTTCTATTGGTGAAAAACTCTTTGAATACCCACCCACCGCTAGTTGTGGTGGTGGATAGCCCTTGGTGTCACATCGAAAATATGCGAGTTTGGTGTGGGTCGCTGTGCGTGGGTGGGAGTGGGTGACGAAAATGTGCTTTCTAGCACATTGTTTTGTTATGGAAAGGCAGCTGACTGTGTCGGGGAGTCTAGAAGGTTCCGGAAAAACCTGCTCTAGAAAGTTCTGGAAGGAGAAGGTTTTAGAAAATTCCTGAAAGTTCTATAAGGTTGTAAACTGAGTGGCGGAATGTGTCGGCGTGTATAGAAGGTTCCTGTACCTACATTCGATAAAGACATGTATTCACTAGGGGACAAAGCGCGAAATATTCT
Organism: Agrypnia vestita; assembly: GCA_016648135.1. Classification (NCBI taxonomy): domain Eukaryota; kingdom Metazoa; phylum Arthropoda; class Insecta; order Trichoptera; family Phryganeidae; genus Agrypnia; species Agrypnia vestita. The sequence goes on from JADDOH010002177.1 coordinate 63,055, forward strand.
GCACGGCATGTCGCATCAACATCTACGTTCATGTTTCGGGGATAATGACGTGGTCATTTGACGTGCACACCGGGACTCGCATATCACTTGTCACGGAAATGTCGCCGATGAGGTTATGATGACAGCTGCGTATCTATTTACACTTGCCACCCGATAAGGTTATGATGACAGCTGCATATCTATTTATTTTAACGAGTTTATCGAAATGTAAGAGGAGAAAAACGTGGCAGGTGCGAATTTATTTACTCCAAAGAGAAAGAAGGATGGAAATTCTATGCGATCTTCGAATGTCTGACGGATCTTTTATCAATTTCACTCGTATGACAACAACTGATTTTGACAATTTATTACAAATAATCAGGCCTTCCATAGCCAAGCAAGACAATATTAAGGAACACTGTTGGCCCTCAGATAATTTTATTTTTATATTCACGGTTTGAAGTGTCCCACAAAATTGTACGGCTTTGGAGAGCGCGATGAGTTGGAGAACAATTTCGTTTCCCCACATTAATGTCATGTTGACGGATACAGCGCACGCGCATTCACTTGTAAACATGCACATGGCAACGTTGCCGCAGCACGTAGAAATGCCCCGCAATGTTGCAACGTCACGTAGACTCTATGCCGCTCGTGATTTTGAGGGACAATTTGTCCCCTAGTGAATACATGGCTTAAATTTCTTGAAAGTTCTGGAAGGATAATGTTCTAGAAGGTTCGCGAAAGTTCTGTGACGATCCAAACAGTGTACTAAAAATCTACGCTTGTGAAGCCGTGCGGGCACAGCTAGTGAATAAGTAATTATTGTACAAGTAATTATTGAAGTCTGTATGTTGAGAAACAGGAAACTGCAACTTCTTAGCGATTATTGTTCATGTTTACATGAATATAACCATCACAAAAAGTGTCTAAAAAACAGCAATCGTGCGCGAAATTGCGCGGCAGTCAGGGTATATCCCGCGTTACGTGCGGCCAGCATATAACCGGTTAAAAAGACCAAATTAGCCAAACTGTTAGCAAAGTAAGATAACTAATTTATGTTCTTTTTAAAATCTTTTAAATTCTTTCATTGGAAAACTTAACTTAAATTTACCATGCTATAGTGCAAGCATATCTTCAATACATTATAATCAGCAGGGAAGTGATTTATAAAGCAAATCTCCTCCCGATTGAAATTGTACAAAATCTAATAATCAAAGCAAATGTAAATTTCGACACATTTGGTAGTTTGCAAAACTGTCATGTCCAGCTTTAATAAATTTCAAGATATGAATTTTTTTTATTCAATTTATTGCGGCAATTCTAACCAAATTATCAATTATTGCACAATACACTAAATAAATATGCCTATAATATTATCAACAAATAAATATTTATCAGTTGTAGTCTGAAGACTTGTTCTCTTGTCTTATCAAGTATTATGTGGAAGATAAATAATTGAGAAGCTAATAATATAACATAGTATGCCAGCACATTGCTTATCATTTTCACATACTTCTGCAATTATTGAGGCCCAACCATTTTTGTAAAACTGGAGGTTTATAATAATTCCAATTTATTATGCCTCAAAACTTATTGTTGTCTCAAGACTATAGACACTAAAGTACACTGAATGTGGTGGAAATGTGGTCACTATAGACGTACCAATATAAATTGGCATGCGAGGGAGAGCGTCCCTGTCGCGTAACAGAAGTTGCCAGGGTGTAAATTTATTACACAATACATAATGTACAGAATGTCCGGTGACCGGTGTCGTAGCCTTTAACAGAAATTTGGTCAGGCAGTACTAAAGAAACCAAGTAGTAATGGCGGCCGTTCTATCTGTCAAACTGTCAGACGGTAATATCGGTCCATTATTTTCTTTTTCAGCTTCGCAAAACTTTAATACTTCATTGGCAATTGTTCTTGCACCATCCCGGACTGTTTAGGTTATTTTGAACATAATAATTCAGTGTATATTGATAATCAAGATGTCACAGCTCCCGAGCAAATACAAAATTGGACTGAATGACAGGGCGAGGGGTTACCGCCGGGTGCGGGCGGGGCGGGTTTTAGTTCCAAATTCGCCGCACGCCAATTTACTTTGGGCAAGCAATAAGGTGCATGTTGGATAATATTTGATTGATAGAATGAGTAATAATAAAAACTTAAAGCGAATGTAATGCTGGCTGTAGCAAGGTAGTTAGAATAAAGAAAAGATTGCTGAGGTAGTTTGGTCATGTGGAAAATATGTGTGGAGAATATGATTAAGAAAATATATGGGACAAGTGTTGAAGGTAGCAGGAACAGATGGTGTCTGCGAAAGATAAAGATGCTAGCATGATCGGATACAACAACTATTGGAGAATGGCCCTCTTAAAAGCTTCAACAACTGTAGAGCGTGCATGAGAAGATGTATGAAAGTGGCTGAAGCAAAGTGATGTACTAAGATAAAAGAATTTGGCATTCTATCCTCTGCCCATCTCTGCGGAGACACAGTGTGATGGCAGTTAGTCATACATTAGTTAATATTCTGACTATTTTCAAAGTAAGCTTTTTATGCTATGAAAAATAAAAAAAATAATTTACTTCCCTCCCAGGATGACGATCCAAGCCCCAATCTTCCCATCATAATGCTAGATAGTGATGGTCAAACCGCTTACAAATGTTACTGTTATCTGAGATTTGTATCTGATTATATTGATGATTGGTAACTGAGGTATGAGTCATCGAGTATCAAAATATACCCAGCTGCCATTTATTTTTTGTTTTATTTGTATATCAATATATTTTCTAAGTTTTTTTTTTTAAAATTCTTTATTGGAAAAAAATAAATACATGTTACAGTGACAGTGAGTATTACATTTTTTATATGTGTTTAACTGTCCCCAGAAAAGTTAAAACTTGTGTTTAGGGACAGGAGTACATGATGCATAATGTTAAGGCGGTACATTCACTGCAAATGCATATTTCGGCGTTTTTTACGAAAATGTGGGTTTTTATTATTCATTTATATCAGAATTTATATGATAGATTGCATTTTTTTTTGGGCAATAACTTAGATAGAACCTTTGTTCTTATATAAAGGTAATAAACTGAACATTATTTACAATAATTAAGAAAATATAGGCATTAATCCACAGGCCGCGGCAAAAAAACGTTTTTAATGTTCTACGGTAAAGAGACATGTGTTAAATATTTGTATGTAAGCATAATATGTTTTTTTATACGTATAAAGTTTATTTAATTATCTAGAATCCGTATGTAGGAAATTAAGAAATATTTTATATTTATAACGTTATAATGTTTCAAACATGCAGTAATTTTGATGATTTTCAAATCTTGTTTAATCATATAAAAATATGATTTCAAACGATATATTGTATCTATATTCGCACTTTGAGTCTTCATTCACTATTGAAAAGCTACATTTTTTATTAAAAACACATTAATTATTATTTTAAAATAAAAATTCTTAAGTATGAAAGACGACATCCTATACGTCAAAATGCCTTTCATATGCCGTCTGGCCGCGGCAGAGGTCAGACGTGTTTATGTGGCTGAATATTTCTCGTCATTTATTTCACTATTAAACGTACTTCTACGCCAAATTTGACATTTATATGAATTATTATTATATAATACGCTCAAAAACAATTGATATCTCCCATATATTAAGTTTTTATATGGATTTTCGAACGGTTTCATCCTTTTTAAACTCTGAACATGCGTCACATGTCAGTTTCGGTATTATCCTAATTATCCTAATTTCAACAATTGTTTCAGATTATTTGAGGTATCAAGAAACATACTGTACGCGCCGTGCGTATGCGCGTTCACGTCTCCCATGTATTTATTTCTTGTTTAATATTAACGGTATTCATTATGATATGAAAAGTATTTCAGAATTATTAATATGTTTTTTAAATTCTATACAGTAAGTAATAATTGGACGTAAATAAAATACGGGAATTTGTCGGTAGATAAAATAATACATTTTGATATACGCAGTACGTTCGTGGGGCTAGGTAATTGTTTTGTTTTTGTCATATTACGATATGCATTGATTTAAAAAGGAGTTCAGAATTATTACTATGATTCTTAAATTATTTACGGAAAATAATGAGTCGACTCGAATAATATAAGATCATTTGTCTAAAGTTAAATAAGTAAATATTTTGATACGTGAGGTACTTCTGTGGGGATGCCTGAGGCGGACGAAAGCGAAGAATATATGACCATCTCTTTCTAGCAAAACCTTACTGTTTTAGCAACGTATTTACCATAAATATGTAACGAACGTGTAATTTTTATTTGATTTGCGCTCAGATGACATGTCGCGCACGGCTTGAAAGGACATGATCTATCGATGTAATTTGACAGGTATGCATGTTTGTGAATCGGCTGTGCCGCCTTAAAGCATGAATGATAAGTATGTATAAGTCAATACATAAATGGAAAAGTGTAGAGAAATATAAACATCATAAAATAAATATTAGTAAATCAAGAGTATAAATTATTTTCAGAGTACAGTTATTTTTTAAATTCTAACTATTTTTTATTTTGATTACGTATTCTTTTTGTTTTATGTATTCCTTGAATTTTGTATATTGTTCTTCAGTTCTGATATTCATTGGTAAATTATTGAAAAATTGAACAGCTAGATAAGGTAATGGTTGTGTGGATGTTATGTTGTATTTGGGAATGTTTAAACTTCTATTATTTGCGCTTTTTGGCTATGAATATGAGAATTATGAGTCTGTGGTGTATTTTGTTGAATGAATGTCTATGTATTTGTAGTATTGAAGCGTTTTTGTATAAACATTAATTTCTTTATAAAGGTAAATCTGTAGGTTTTTATTATTTAATATTAGTTAATGAACTATCATATTTTTAAGAAGTTATTACATCAATGTATACATAAAAATCTAGTTCTGTTCTGAAAAATTTGGACATACTCAAAAATATTCTGAAGTTATTACTTGTTAAAAATCAGCTTGTTCAAGTTACAAACAAGATGAGAAACTGTTTTCTTTCATTTGCCAAAAAAATAGTGGACCGAGTTAGGTAGGTTTTGATTTTCAACTACTCATAACAGTTATCCAGTACCAATAGTTGCCCGTAGAATTGCCAAAAATCAGTTACCAATCATCTATGCAATCAGATACAAATCTCAAATAACGTTAGTGTGCCACCGTTTCAAATACCATCACTACTGCTAGACTAAAAACCATGAGTCCTATTTCCTCAGGCCACAGCTTTGGTTTAGTTTAAAAATACACATGTTAGATTTTTGTGCTTATATCTTTATTTATTTTAATGTCACAAATCTTGTAGGTTTATTATCAAGTCATAGAAAGAGAATAAGAAAAATTTAATGTCATTACACACTTAACTTGTTGAGGGCCAAAAAAACATAGAGAAACATAAATCACCAAGGCAGATATTTTCTGAATTTTTTGTGATTTTTCTTTTTACGAAAAAACCATGAAAACATGCGTATATTAAAAAAAAAAACACACACATTCATATTATTTTATCGTAATTGTCGTAATGAAATAATTTTTTTTATCTTTAAATAAAAAATAAAAGTAAAATTTTCAATTCCGATAATGTTGCCAGCGCAACATTATACGAAAAATAATTATTTATTTTTATTTGTTTATTAGAGAACACTACTAATTTATATTTGATGCCTACCTAATAATCTTCTCCTCTACGTTATATTTTGTTGCACAGCACAGCACACAACGGAACATCGCACGCATAACATATAAATATGATACACTTTCACACACACACATATTTCAAATAAACGCAACATAATTGCATGTATTTTTGTTAATAAGTACCTGTTAGTATTCATTGAATCATAAACCAATAAAAATATCGCAAAACATATCGTATATATTTGTGTATACGTTTACAAATAAATCGAAAATCGAAAAAATAAATCGAATTTCCCGCGCACTTTGTGCGTGACCTTAAATGATGGAATATTTTAATTTCGATTGTGCAACATGCGTTCGGGGCGCCATTTACAACTATCCTATACGATTTTGATGGCAGAAAAACTTCTGTTTTGATTGTTGATTTAAAATATAATCGGTAATGTTTTTGAGTTAAAAATGGAACGACAGGTCACCACGGGATTTCTCTACTGGGAAAAAATCACGTTTTTCAAATTCGATACGCGGCCGTCGAAAAATAATTAATTTTGTGCCCGTCGGATACATCCGACGTGGCACCCTGGCCCCTGTCGTTCTCCGTCGGACAGGTCCAACGTAGCTCCAGAGAGAGATTAAATGATTTTATTTGCTTTGCACCCTAGTTTTTTTAAAATAATAATAAGTTTTTTATTCATTTCTTATTTTGTATTGTGTTACACTTCGACTGCCTAACTAAGGATTACCTGCTTGAAGGCATTCGATTCCTTACAGAAGAGAAGAATATAGAAAGCAAAAATAAGAGTATATATATATATATATACATGTTCAGAGAAAAAAGAATTCAAGATATACCTACTTTCATACGCATTACAAGAATTTTTTAAAATTAATAAATGTATAATAAATTTAATTTTAATAAAATGATAATACAAACTTTATTTTAAATTGATAATTTTTCAATTTTTGCACTGCTGAACAACGTGACGCCTTATGTGTGCAGATCCTCATTATTGTGATAAATTAATCTTAGGTGGAGTAAGGTTATCAGTATTGCCACTGTTACACTCTGGGCCAAATTCTGACCAACTACTTAACAAAAGTTTTCCTTTCCATTGCCTAATATATGTCATAAAATACAAATCATTTTAAAATAATAATTAAAACTTCTATCTGTAGATTAGTATCTGCATATATTTTTCGACTATTCAAGTTTTCTTTAATTTCATAACTGATTATTTTTCATTCCCAGCTCGTCAAATAATGTGAACCTGCAATGATAAACTATTTTTTGTTGTAATCATCATTTGTAGAACTTGTTGTTATCATTTAGTTAGCATGTATAACAATTATTTTCAGTATTTCATTAATATCACTGATTTGATTTTTCACAATCACTTATAATGTTGTTGGTTATAATGTCACATATACATCAGAGTGTAACAGAGCTAGCCCACAATACTTTACAGGTGGATTCCTACCTTGATTATGAGTAATCATGACCCAATTTCAATAGTTATGGAGATGTGCAACATCAAAGTTCCTTTTTTTTCAATATTTCCAATTTCTTTTTTTATAAAACGTTGGACTAGCATTACAGTAACGATGAGTAAGTAATGTGAAAAATTCATTTCAAAAAAATTCAAACAAAAAATGCAAGTCAAATAAAATAATAAAAATCTCTTAATTCCAACTGGAATTTCTGCAGGGTTTTTATCATTTTTTAAACTTGTATTGAAATAAATAAAATTTTCATAATCAATATAAGTCACTAATAATAATTGTAATATAATAATAAATGTAATAATAATTCAACATTTAAAAAAAAATCAGAAATATTGGAAAAAATGCAAACTTGGATATTGCATAACTATTGGTTCGTGGTTGCTTAAACATTTTCGACTCATAACTAAGGCAGGAATCAGGACTAGTTCTGTTATACCATGTATGTAGTATGTAAGACGCATCAGATGCATATTCATATTGTTTTATATAAACATCAAACATTTCTGTCAATTGTGTTTTTTTTATTCTAGATTTCTGGATTAAGATTTGTCTTCTTGATCAACCAGGACCTCGTTAATGCCATCAGACAAGAATGTGTGAAAATAAATAGTGCTACGCCATAATTATGTGAAATAATAAAACAAAATTATAATATCAATAAGAACACTTTATTTGGTCAACGTATACATATTTATATATATGTATTTAATAAATTGTTTAAAATATATTTTTCATTTATTTTCGGCAGAAATAAATGACTTGTTTCTTCTTAGGTTCACGTGGTAAAATATATATTTAATTATATTACAAATCTTTAGTTTAAACAGGAAAACAACATATTGCACTATAATAACACCTTGCACTAATTGTTTGCACTTAAAAAATTTAAAAAATAATTAGAGGTAACTTAATTATAGGAAAATAAAAAGGAAACAAATATTTTATATCTTTGTAATTAAAAACGCTTAAATTACCCAATTACTATGTATACACACAACACGTAAAAAATACTTCCCTTTTCAAAAGTAACGTGGTCAAATTTAAACTAAAATATTTGTTTTAAAAAAAAATAGGAAAAGGCAATGGCTCTTCCAGGACCTGTATCCCTGTACCACCACCCTCTAGAAGTGTGTGAATGATTACAATTAAAACTGAAAAAACAGTATTTTCAAAAAATTCAAAATTTTCACATTCAAAAGGCAAACAGTGAAAGATGTTTGTAAAAGTAACATCGCACATTACAACACCCTGGAAAAAACAGCACACTGACAAAGATTAAAGGAAATAATTTATATTGAAAGATAACAGAATTGTGAGAATAGCTTCAATTTGCACATTTAATTAAGATAAAGGCACTCCAGTCAAACTGTGCAAACAATTCATTGTACTTATAGAATGCCAAAAGTACAGTGTAAAATTACATTCAAATACGCTTTACGTACTAAGTGGTACAGCGGTGAAAACCAACAAAAACAAAGTTATAAAAACAACCAAAATCAAAAATATACTCCAAATAAATCAAAAAATCCAAATAGACTGAATGTGGAAACAATTTTGGTACTGTACCAAGTCGAAATTTCATTTTTTAACAATTCGAATATGGGAATGTTTAGTAAACTACTGTCTGTAGCCCCTACTTTGTTTTATATTCAATTTATTTTATTTGTAATAGCATTGCATAATTCTTTCCTTTATAACTTTGACCTTTAATCGCACGGAGAGTGATTTCTCAACCGATAAAATGTTTTTACAAAGCACATAAGCAAAGTTTCTCACCAAATGGCAATTTATTTTATGTAATAAATGTTTTGATATGAAATGTTGGAAATATGCGTAAAAGTAAATGCCTACACATCTTGTGAGGAAAATCAAACAATAAGTTACTGCATTGGCAGGCATTATTTAATCCTATTTTCATAGCACAGGACACTTATTTAAATGTTTGCACATATACAATAAAAGAATTCAAAATTTTTGGTAAGTTTAAAGGTAATTTAAATTCAGGCAATTTATAGTATCACAAGAAAATGGCAAAGCTTGGTTTTCAGCATTCAGCTGAATAAACAATTTAGCAAAAATAAATTTATTGACTGCTCGAAGAATATTTTTTCTTCTTCTGTATGAAGGCTTGAACTTTGTGGTGACATTATTATTAAAATAAAACAAAAATTACTTTGTTTTCACCACTATATTAGATTAAAAAATCTACATGTTTCGAGAACAATGTTCTCTTCATCAGGATTACTGTGTACTAAATTTTAAGATTAGTACACAATAATCCTGATGAAGAGAGCATTTTTCTCGAAACATGTAGATTTTTTAATCTAATATAGTGGTGAAAACAAAGTAATTTGTGTTTTATTTTAATATTTAAATTTATTGACCTAAGGAGCATGAAAAAATATTTATCAGATTTTTAAAATGTTTAAATGACACCTAATAATAATATTTCATTATAAATAGTACACTCATTTGGAGGCTTGTACTAGTAATTTTATTAAATATTTAGTCGATTCTTTAAGTAAATGTAAATCCTTGATTTTCTCTCATGGTGAAAAAAAAAATTACAAAAATTATAGATAAGTATTTCAAAATAAGCTCAAGTTTATAATTTTGTGTATGAATTGGGATTCTTCCTGTTTTCGTACCCTGGAATTAGCAATGTGTTAAATTGCAGTTTTTTACTTTTTTTGTTAGAAAAACTATAGTGCATTAAATAACAAAATATATCCTGAGGTTAAACGACTACAGACTACTAAAATATGCCAAAAATAAACATTCAGTAGATACATACTTATATGTCATATTCAATAACAAATTTTACCAACTATAAAACTTAAAATATTAAAAGTACGTAATAACAATTTTTAAAAATTATACATTCAAATGAATAATTAAACAAAAAGACAACATGAATAACAATGAAAACAAAATATTTATTTTTGTAGAAAGATTTCTAAAACATGCACTGTTTTTATTTTTTATCTAACTAAGCAGTTACTCACCCTGCAAAAATTATTTAAATTAACCCCAAAATCCCCAAACCTTTTGAAGAAAAACAATCTAAAAATTGTATAAAATCTAAAACTTGCAGTTTTTTTGGATGTTTACTTACATCCTTGGGTAGCCAACCATTTTTGAAATTGAAATTATGAAAAATTAGCAACCACGGTCTCACCAGAAAGGGACCAGAGATCCGGGGCCACCGCATGGTACATGTTCAAAAATATCAACCTGAACACGTAGTTGTTATAAAAAATTAACTAAATTGATTGAAAACCCATTTCTTAGAACATTATAACACATCGCTTCTAATTTTTTTAGCAAATGTTAAACATTTGAAATTAGTTTTAGCGCAAAATAAACAAAATTTGAAATCAGTCACAGTTAAAAATGATTACAAGCTATGCTATAAATTGTGAATCAAAATACAGTATCTTATACCAGTAAAAAAACCTAACCTATTTAATAATCCACAATCTTCCTCAGGCAATAATTACATAACAGTTCATCTATATAAGTGTAAAATAATTATATATATATATATATGGAACAACGGTAGTTTTTTTAATCTTTCGTGTTTCCTGTGATTGGTAATAGTGCTCGCGGAAATCTCAAACAAAAAAAAATATATATATATATGTATATATATTTTAAATTATGTTTCCAAGACACTATAGATAAAAATATTTCTTATTAAACTAAATACTATACATGTGATTATCAGGAAACATTAAAACGGAGCGACAATTGGACCCCCATCGACATAATCAAATTCTTAAAAATGATAACAAAACATATTTATATTAACCTTAAACAATATTTAATATAAGATTACGAAACATCATATAAAATGTTAAACCTTTCCCTTGCGTACTTACAAAAAGTACATGTCTTTTTTGCTTTTTGGAAGAAAATCTCACTTTGCAAAAATTTCCTTACGATGAACCAATCATGAAACTATTATACTAAATTAATTATGCACACAGGGTGAATGCAGAGCGGTACAGACCACTCCAAGGCAACGGTGACTAGATACAGCTTCATCAAAAATTTATAATTTATTCATAAAAAGTTTTAGATTTTGAAATATGGTAAATATACTGATTTCTGTGTGTAAAACATGCACTTGTATATGAATAATCTTTAAATAATTTGTACATGTGTATAAAATTAATAAATATACGGTTTCTTCACAGAAACCTAATTATATCATTACTATATTTTCAATAATAATAGGAATGTTACTTTGGAATAGGTGGGCTACTTGACTGATAAATTAAATCTACATTTGTACCATTCCATTTTCAGTTATGGCTTACAAAATGAAATTATAGTTAGGCAGGCTTTACAGCGGGAAAAAATTGACTTTACTGAAAAACAGAATTAGTATGTTTTATCACTGTTATACATATATGTACATATCTATTGTACAACCAAGTACCAACAAGCCAACCTTCTCAATGTTACTACCAGAGGTTTTTGTTTGCTAACATATTCACCATTACAATAATATTGCACAATCTGGATGTTATAAAATATAACTCAAAGCTCGACTAGACGATAATTTGGGCGGTCGATCTTTGTTGCATTTTTTTGTTGTTTTAGAATTGTTACATTTATCATTATCACTCTGACAAAATAAAGTGTGTTCCTTATTTTGCGGTGAATAATTAAAGAAAATAGCTCGCAGGCTTTTTGTCTTTACCATTTTTTCAATGCTGATGTTTCTTTGCAAACAAACCCAAGGTTGCCACTTGTTTCCAGTTAGGTCAGGCACGTACGCCTTCTTTCCCGGTATGCTTGTGTAATGACAGCCCGTTTCGTTTTTCTTTATTATCATCTTTGGTATACATTTATTGGAATTAAGGCATCTTTTCAATTTCTTCTTGGACCATGAAATATTAGTCTCATCAATTTGTTTAAGCACATCTTCAAAATTAGGTTTATAATTTTTTTTTGGTAATTTATTGTTTTGGCTTCTAGTATGTTTGTCTACTTTAATGTTTGTTTTGTGTCTGGATTCATTACACCTTGCATTTCTTAAATTGTGTTTACTTAAAGACATCAGTATGTTTTCAGGAAGTGGTAACTGACATTTTAATTTATGACTGTATGTGTCCTCAGGTGGTATATATTTTTGGGCTCCTTTTGTTATCAACTTTCCTTTTGAAAAAAGGTTTGACCTTGTATTCAGAGATGGGATTTTCTGGATCTTTTCAACACATTTGCTAACCATCGTTTCTTTGAGGTTAGTATCATCCAGTTTAATTTTTTTTCTATTTATTTTGTTTTTTTCTCTATCATGAATTATGACTGTGGGATGATTTCTTTTCTTTGTAGAATCAGAAGAACTAACATCTAAAGATTTTAAACATCTTGTTTTTTTACTCTGGATTTCAGTAAAAGATTGTAATCCATGACATTCGTCTTCCTCATATTCATCAGGCAATTTGAAGAGTTCAAGTTTACAATTTTTCAAAATGAAATTACTGTTTGAATCTTTGAATATTTCCTCGGTACAATTTAGTTTATGCTGAATAGAATAAGGCACGGATTCATCAGCTTCACTGTCTGATGTATTTGGTCCCCATGAAATCTCAGGTGAAGCTACTGTTGCTATTTCGTCTTCACTTTGAAAGATGGTTTCTTCCGATATGACTGTCTCCACACAGGCAATATCTTCTATCCAACAGCCTCCTAACTCTACTATATTTTCATCTATTTTGGGATCTTCTAACACTTCATTAAGAGCACTTGTGTTGTTTTCCACAATGTCTCCTTCGTTATATGTTGTTGAGTTTGTAACATATAATGATTCAACAATGTCGCTATTGACAACATTTTCCATCACAGCGTCGCATTGAGGAGACACGGGTGATTGGATTTCATATAATAAGACACTTTCATTCGCTGAAACAATCTCATCTAAATCCTCTGGATCTGATTGGACCGAAAGTTCAATAGACTGCAGTTGTGAACCTAATACAATATTTTCAATGTTGGATATGCAGATTTCTTTACGCGTTTCTAAAATAGATATTTCCAGCAATGTATCTGTCCTGTTAATGATATCTTCAGATTCTTCCACATTGAATGCATGGTCAACTGAAACCAATGCATCCCCAGAAGGTGGTGATAATGATTTATCTTTTCTGCACTCAATATCTCCAGATAATATAAGAGATGAATCTGTTTCTTCAAAATATTGTGGAGGAGATGGTGTTTTTATTTCGTGATTAGAATGTATCAATGCAAGTTTTTTGTTTTCTTGATACATTTTTTCACAATCATTATCTTTTTTCTTAAAAGATTTATATTTTTTATATTCATCTGAATCGTTTTCAGATGTAATTCCTGTAAGTTCGTTTGTGTAATTTTCAGATTTGGATGGAACCTGATAAAGGCTATTTAAATCATTGTTAAATTCCTTATTTAAGACTGGGTTCAATCCTATACTCTCCAGTTTGCCGTATTTTCTTTGTGATATATCATATTCTGCATCATTGATATATAAAGCTTGCTTTGAAATTACATCTTCTGTAATGTTCATCGTGTCTGGAATATTATAACATGTTAACTCATTTTGCTTTGAATCAGGATCAGTTTTGGAATCGTTGATTGAATTTAATGCATATTTTACATCTTTCTGAATATTGTTAGAAATGTTTGGAGTAGTTTCGCCTGTTTTTTCAACATTTGTGATCTTTGGTTTTAAAATTACATCTGGTTTTCTTATTTCACATTCAGCTTCGCTACTTATTGGTTCATCTGGATTAGAATCAATATTATCTACGGTGTCAGAATCACGTGCAATCGATGCATATCTTATATTTTCCATTGGTCTATCAGATATGGTACCCTCTGTTTCTTCAACATGTATTAAATGTGACTTTATAATAATACCTTGCGTTTTCATTTTATTTTCATTATAACTTGCTAACTCTATTATGTTGTAATCGACTTTGTCCAACTGACTATCAGAATCATGAATAGGATTCAACTTATTTGTTGCATTTTTTTTGTCTTTAGTGTGAATTAAATGTGACTTTGAAATGATATCTTGCATTTGTGATTTATTTTCATTATTTGAATTAGAATTAAAATTACTTAAATTTCTGATTGAATCATAAGTGGATTTGGATGCATTTGTTGTCTCTTCCTTTTTTCTTCCAGACATGGTATTTTCTGCTTCCTCAATATGCATCACGTCTTGCTTTAGAAGTACATCTTGGGTTATTCTTTCATTTACATTATAACTTGTTGACTCTTCTGTATTAGAAACTGGACTAGCAGCATCTTTGTCGGGATCATTAATAACATTTGGTGCATCCTTTGTATTTTCCTTTATTCCGTACATTGCTCCTTCAATATTAATCACATCTTTCATTTGTGTTTTAGAAACAACAATATTTGTTAACTTGTCCAGATTACAGTCATCATCAATATTAGATGCATAAGTTATATTTTCTGATATTCTGTCAAACACGGTCTCTTCTGATACTTCATTAGGAATAGAATTTGGATTTAAAATTACATTTCGAATTTTTTTTTCGTTTTCATTATAACTTGTTGATTCCGAATTAAAATCAAGATTATTTAAATCATTATCAGAATCATCAACAGGATTTGATACATTTTCCTGTATTTCATCGGATGTGGACTCTTCTTTTCCTTCAATTTGAATCAAATATGGTTTTAAATTTATATCTCGCATCATTGTTTCACTTTCAATACAACTTGTTGAATCATCTGGGTTAGAATCAAAATCATTTAAATCGGAATCATGGTTAAACCTTTCATTCTTCTGTAAACTATCAGACGTGATCTCTTCTACTTCTTCAATATGAATCAAATGTGGCTTTATAATTATATCTTGCATTATAATTTCGCTTTTAAATTCATCTTGATTAGAAAGAAGACTGTTTATTTTATTGTCAGTATCAATCAAATTGGATGTGCATCTATCAGATATGATTTCTGCCGTTTCTTCTACAGAAATTGGATGTGATTTTAAACATATATCTGGCATTTTTGTTTTATTTTCATTAAAACTCTTTGACTCGTCTGGTTTAAAATCAAGATTATTTAATGTGTAGTCTTCCTGTGTACCAGAAATGACCTCTACGATTTCTTCAATATGATTTAAATGTGGCTTCAAAATTTTATCATGTACCATTGTTTCATTTTCATTATAACTTAATGACGACTTGTCTGGATTAAAATCGAGATTTTTTAGAATGCTGTTGGAACCAATATTGGAATTGGATGCATATATTGTACTTTTCAATATTCCGTCACACAAAGTGTCTTCTGCTTCTTCATTATGTATTGAATCTAACTTTAAAATTTCATTGTGTAATGTTGATTCTCTTTCATTATAATTTATGGACTTCGTTGGATTAGATTCAATATTATTTAAATCACTGTCAGAATCCTCAATAGAATTGGATGTATGTGCATATATTGTACTTTTCAATATTCCGTCACACAAAGTGTCTTCTGCTTCTTCATTATGTATTGAATCTAACTTTAAAATTTCATTGTGTAATGTTGATTCTCTTTCATTATAATTTATGGACTTCGTTGGATTAGATTCAATATTATTTAAATCACTGTCAGAATCCTCAATAGAATTGGATGTATGTGCATATATTGTACTTTTCAATATTCCGTCACACAAAGTGTCTTCTGCTTCTTCATTATGTATTGAATCTAACTTTAAAATTTCATTGTGTAATGTTGATTCACTTTCATTATAATTTATGGACTTCGTTGGATTAGATTCAATATTATTTAAATCACTGTCAGAATCCTCAATAGAATTGGATGTATATGTTTCATTTTCCTGTACTCCATCACACATAGTATCGTCTACTTCTTGAATATGTTCTGAATGTGGTTTTAAAATTTCATTGTGTATTATTGTTTTGTTTTCAATATAACATAACGATTTGTCTGGATTAGAATCAAGATTATTTAAATTGCTGACCGAATCTTCAATAGAATTGTAAGCGCAAATAATTTTTTCCTTTATTCCGTCAGACTTGGTCTCCTTTACTTCATTTTCATCAATCAAATGTAGCTTTGAAGGTAGATCTTGAATTTTTGCTTCATTTATATTAAAGTCTGTTGGCTTTTTCAGATCAGGATAAAGATTATTTGATTCACTCTCAGAATCATCAACATGATTCAACGTACATGTTGTCTTCTCTTGTATTCTGCACAAGGTCCCTTCTGTTTCTCCGTTATGAACCAATTGTGGTTTTGAAATTACATCTTCATTATAGCTTGTGGACTCTTTTGGATCAACATTATTTTTATTTAAATCACTGTCAGGAACGCCACAAGTTTCCCATGAATACCTTTTAATTTTCTTTAACTTTCCAGACACATTTTTTTCCACACCTTCAATGTGAATATAGTCTGGCTTTGGAATTACATCTTGTGTTTTTGATTTCTCTTTATTGTTATTTGCTGACTCACCTGTATTAAAATCAAGATTATTCAGGTTGTTGGAAATCTTTGTCGAAAACGATTCATGCCTTTTATATTCCTTTCTTCTACCAGACATCATTTCCATAGACGTTTCTTCAATATGAATTGAATGTGGCTTCAAAATTACATCGCTCAGTTCTGATTCATCGTAACTCATTGAAAGATCCAGCTCATAATGAATATTATTATCAGAATCATTTCTTGTATTCATTATGTTAATCACATTTTCTTGTTTGCTGACAGTTACACTTGATCTGCTTTTTTCTATTTTTTCAGCTGGCAAAGGTACATCTTGAATATCTATTTTCTTTTCAAATTCATTATTTACTTTTATATCTGCACTGGCGAAGGGTAGGTTAGATTTTGTATCTTTTATCACAGATATACCAGAAGTATCCAATTGATCTATTTTATCACATTCTATAACATTAATTATTGATGTTTTAATGTGTGAAATGCCGTTATCCTTTTCAACTCTATTTTTTGGAGATAGAATACCTTCATCACAAGATTGCTTCATTCTTTCTTTATAGTTTAAATAACTCGATTCCAATGATGGATTCAATTTTGAAAGTAAATCACATTCTTTATTGGTATTTATAGATATGGTATCTCCGAGACACACATTTAGAATTGGTCTATTATGTGATTCCATATTACAATTACGAATTTCAGAGTTATCTACACTCGGCAAGGTATCTGCTTTTTCTGATAATTTGCTTTCTTGTATATTTAGGGATAAATTATCAGTAACAGTAAATTTTTTACCCAACATAATGTGTGATGCAGATGCTACTTCATGAGCTTTATCTAATACTGTAAGACAAGAGGCAATGTTTTCTGTTTTTTCTTTATAAATATCTATAATAGGCTGTGTTGATTTATCTGGAATAGGTAAAGTTGATTTCAAAATTTGGTGTGTTTTTATGGAACATGGAACGGTTCCATGAAATGGTTCCATCAAAACCATTCCTTCGGTGTTTTCTGAATCGGTGTGAATATTAGGCAAATTAACAAAATTTAATGGGCCATGCAATTTTTCAGACATTAAAGGTGATTTCTTATTTTCTTTGACAACTTTATCTTCAGGATCTTTAACTTTCTCTTCTTCCTTGGGTGAAAGATTAAGTGCCTCAAGTTCTTCGGGAATGTCAAGTTTTTGAGATCTCAATTGGGAGTTTTTTGCTTTATTATCAAAGTCAATTGTGTTTGCAACTTTAACAATATCACTGACATTTAAGTTATCTTCCCCTATTTTTGTCAACTCTTTTGACAAATTACAATCCATTTTAGAATCACTGGGCTCAAATATTTTTTTTAAATTTTTCAAAGGTGATATGATCGGGTCATAATTCCTAATTTCTTTATTTTTTTCTGAAATGCCATCAGGCTTCAACTGATTGCCTTCATAAATGTTCCCCAAAACTTTATTTGTTTTTAATTTCAGTTTTTCCAGAAATCCTTCATATCCTTTGGGACATGTTTCTATCCCAACATCTATTTCTTCTTGACTTTTGTGATGCTTTTTTTCTATATTTTTAAACTCCATGACACCAGTCAATTCATTATTTTTTTCCAAATGAAATACATTTGGAGAACTTATTTCAATTAAACTGTTTTCTTTATATGTTCCGAGTGTACTTGAAATAACTGATTTTGAAGGTTCCGATTTTTTTTCAATTTTACGATTCGCATCATAATTTGTCTTATGTAATACAGTTTCCCTGTTTTCATTAGCACAAAGTGACTTCTTGAGATTTTTATTTGGAGAATGTTCTGTTAATGCTACGGGGGATTGTGTTGATGGTAATGGAGTATCAATGCAACAGGTCTTACGAACAGTAAAATCATTCACAGGCATAAAAGGACTGTTTCTCAAGTCCACAATAATTTTATTATTACTGTTACTATTATTTTTTAATACCTTTTCTTTGGATTCATATATGTGTACAAATTCCGAAGTTTGCATCTTATTTGTATGATTTGCCTTTTTATTCACATCTATAGAATGGTTATTAAAATCGTGCTGGATTTCAATCTTCATTTGAACTGGCCTCCCTGGGCTGCAGGGTTTTATTTCAAAATTACATCCAACATCTTTATGAATTATTGACTGACTTATTTTTGCTTCTACATCAACTAATTCATTTGTAGGTATATTATACATCGACTCTTGTAAATCGTATGTGGGTTTTACGTTACTATTTAATTTGTCTTTCTTTACATTTAAATGATGCAGTGGATTATTGTTAGTTACAGATTGACGATTTAATTTAGAAATAGTTTTTTTTATATTATCTGCTTGATCGCAATCTTTTATATTTCCCGGAAGTTCAGTAACTTTCTGAAGATGTTCATATTTATGTAAATCACCATCGGCAATATTAACTTTATCCAAAACATAAAGCTGTTCCGATAAAGGCAACATTGGGTTATCAGGAACATATTGGGTACAATTTGCGTACCCATTATCAGTTTTGTTATTTGCTTCCGAATGGGTTTTAACAACTTTAGAATCTTCAAATTCTTCATCCCACATTTCCAAAAATTGTCTCAAATCCATGGATGACTTCATACTTCTTGATTTTATTGAGGATTTGTCACATTCTTTTTCTGGATTATTAGAAGTGCTGAAATTAACCATATTAATCCCACGACGATTGGAGTCATGATAAAGTTGTTTATCGTTGGAGTTTTTTATAAGCTGGTAATCTGCACTTTTCCCGCTTGTTGTAGAACATTGGCTGACGTATCCGCCATCTTCTTGATATAGTTGATGGGAAATTGTATGTAAACTATCAAAGCTGGTACTAGATTCAGTAGGTGAAATTATATTAGGAGAAAATTCTGTTGGTATTTTGGCAAGCGGGTTGTAATAAAACTTCTGATTATTCCCCGCATCATATTCATTCACTCTATCAGATTGTTCGTCCCCTGGCTTTTGGTAGTTCACATTATTTAGATATGAATTGTTCACATCAGGCGGCTTCATTGGATACGCATGCATATTGTTTTTATTACAACTCTGACTCTGCATATTCTCATTTAAGAACTGTGTATCAGGATACGGTAGGCCCCTGTAATGGTTGTAGTAGTCTAACCTTAATTTGCTTGACTCGGGGATAGTTCTTGGATTCACAGAGTATTGATTATTTTTATCGCATATATTGAAGCCATAAACCTTCCCTTGTGCGGCATAAGGATCGATGGAATGAGCAGGAATGTCAGCGAGGTGATGATATTGGCTTCTTCTAGCAGAAATTTTTGGCCGGAAATCCGAATTAGGTAATAAGGTATGAGCCTCTATATACTTCTGAGGCATTTGATAATATTTCATGTCAGGTGGTATAAAGTTTCGTTTCCTCAAATCATTGCACTTAGCAATAGAGCTGTAGCCTGGAGGATACTGATTAGAATATGTGTAGGGATAATCAAACCTCGAATGAACGTACTTATCCTTGATGGGAGGATAAGGCTCATACCGCATGTTACTCATTCGAGAGTATTTACTTCCTGGATACTCATTTGCCACTATAAATGATGACTGTTCGGGTAATTTTTGATAAATTTGATTATTTTTGACTAATTGGATTCCGGGATTTTGATACTCCAAGGGATACCTTTGAAATTCGGGAGGATAATTGTAAACGTTGGAATATGGACTTGCGGAAGCATTGTGGATCTTGTTGACTGGATATCCATGGACTGCATACTGAGGAACAGCAGTCCCTTGCACTTCATGTCTTAACGGTACATCGTTACTCCTGTTATACTGAGAGCGTATGAGATCCACTGAACGCGGATTAACCAGAACAGATTCATCACAGAATTTGGCATCTGGAAGAATATTTGGTTTTGAAGATTCTGGTAAAACAGCAGGACCACTTTGTGAAGCCGCACTATAATTCCTATATTTAGCTTCTGAAGGTGATGGAAAAATTATCCTGTGCATATTTTCCTGAAACGTATGTCGAGGCGAAATATTCCTCGGTGGGTATGCACGATCTGAACAGAACTGCACCTGGGGATGGCGATAGTATGCGGAGCTGCCATCATTAGACTGTGGCCAAATGTGAGGCATATAACCGTCTACTCTGTATGGTGGAATTACTCCTGGACCGATTACAGCGCACGGCCGTGGTATATCTTTTCTCAGTATTACATTCTCTGATGAATATGAATGTTGTGATGTAGCTTGGGGAACGCCAGAATCCTTAAATTTGTCATCATCGCCCGGTATTGGATTCACTGTGTGATGTCTGTTATTTGAGCTTGTTTCCATTGCAGAGCTTGTTTCTCAGACAGATTTCCATGTTAGAAAACTTGCATACCAACTTACATATTTGGCAATCTGTGCCAATGAAAAGAATTTCAAAATATGCGTTGACGAATGCAGATTCTGAAAAAAGTAAAATTAAAACTAAATTAATAATGGTCAGATATCGGTGACAGAAATTTGAAAAAATGACATATACTTCAGCGAGTTACAAGTTTATATTTACATGTAAGTAAGAGAAAATTAATTCAACAATAGACGACGACAATAAGTTTTCAAGTAGAACATTTATTCCTACAATAAACAAAAAAATAAAACTCACTGTCAAAAACCAAAACAACACTTCGATTTGACAACTTGGATGGAATGTTGGTTCTTCAGCCGAGTAATTATCAGTGGTTGCGTTTACTCCGAGGGTCTGGATCGTTACCAGGATTTTTAAATATTCTTTAAATACGAGCGACATAAGTCTTAAAGTACATAAAGTTAAATTCTATTTTTACTTGAAATATAAATGAATGTATATATAAATGTTTATTAGATATCATTATATGGATTATCAATCAAATGCGAGAAATACGTACATAATATATGGGTGATTCTGTCGTTTCATGCAAAATACATTTCCAAGCTATTTTGATAGAGAAATTTCCATATTTTTATCAGTCTTTATGCACATAACTATTCATTATTATTTTTCTAAAATGGTTATTTCACGAATTATCACAACAATAATTAATTATCCACCCGTTCCAAAAAAAATATCACATATTTTCATTGTCCTTGATAGGGCGGTTTTATTAATTTGTCTTTATCTATCAATAAGTTGCCTTGTCAAGGAAGGTGGAGCGGGAATTTCAAACACTCCGGCGGGTTTATATACATTTATTGTAAAAGAAAAAAAAATTAAACCTTACGTTCTAAAGCACTATTACTAATTTTATAACTAATCCTAACCTAAACGCCAGCAGTTCGACCGTCACAGAAGTCCGTCCTGTCCTTTCACATTCTGTTCAAACAAAAAAAATCACAACACACTATAACACGTGTCCACTATCAGAGGCCCTCGTGGCCGCCATCGGCCGGCATCCAGATGCCGCGGGTGGCTCGCCGCGTGGTCCAGACCTGGCGCGTCCGGCGGCGGGATCCACGATCGGCTGGAGGCATCTGGCCGGAGTCTCCAGAGTCGGCCAGAGTAACCCGCGGGAAGCGCACGTGGTCCAGGCCGCGGAAGCACGTCGGTCCCCTCCGGTCGCTGCTGGGGCCGAGCTGCAGAAAAGCGTCAGGCCTTCCTCGGGAGCCCGCCGAGGTGAAGCGGCCATCGCCTGGAACCGTTCAGAGCGCTGCAGGCCGCCTTCTCCTCAAGCGACGTTGACGGCGCCGCCCCGCGTTCTTGAACACACGTGGCGCCGGCTCAGGGCCCGCCGCCGAAGGGGCGGCCGCGGGCGAGGAGCCCGAGCTGTTGCGGCGGTGGCGGTCGGAACGAGACAAGGGGGCGTTCTTGGCCCGCCGGCTTCGACTCTCTGTGTATGCGGGGGAGGGGGGTAGCCTCCCCCACCCGCAATGGCACCCTATCAACCCCTGGCGGTGCGGGGTGGCAACCCGTGGTGCCGCGCGAAATTTAAAATTACCTAAACCTATTTTAAAATAAAACTTATATTATAATTTAAAAAGGACGCGATGCGGAACGTCACATGCAGGTCGCGGACGCATCAAATGCCCCCCCCTTTTTGTGACGTGTCCGTATCGCGTGTGATTAAAATAATATTCTAAATAATATGATATACTTATACACTACCCTCCCGCGATAACCTTTAAACCTAGTCAGGATTATAATAGAATTTCTATTGCCTCACTTATCTTACGGCGCGCGCGTCTCGTATGTACCAGCCCTCCTTGTAATCATAGCCGTCGAAAAAAATCCAAAATATTCCACCTTCTCACGTGAAAAAAAAAATATTAATCGAAAATACCGCGCGCCCGCGGTCTACGAATAATGCAGGTTGGCGTTTTGATTCGTGCTGTCGCCGCCCTTGGCAACAACGGCTTCTGCCTACATGAATCTCCACCCTCCCCGAATTAACTTCGCGTTCCCGCATGCTACTGACTCTACCCGCGCCCCAGAATCCTTGTATACTTTCCTAAACGGATATTCTGCGTATCGTCGTTTTCGTTCGTCTTTCCTCGTCGTCGTCCTCCTTGTGCATCCATATCGGCGCCCTGCCGATGATGGAGCCGTGCTCATGACCGCTGCCTGGGTCCTCCGTCGTCTCACGCTCGTCTCGCTTCGTCTACGTCGGTTCCGTGTCGCCCTGACACCGGAACGATTCTCTCTCGTTACCCGTATAGGCTCGTACACAAGGCTCACTTACGAAAAAACATTTACCCCGCAAAATTATAAAATCGGCTATGATAAAAAAATAGAATTAAAAAAAAAAACACTCAAACTCGATCGCGTTAGAAAAAACAAAACGGGCCGTTACACACGCGACATACGGTTTTTTAGCGTATGTACCTATAAGATAAATAAAGCACGTAGAAATTGTCCATTATAAGGACCTGGATATTCTAAACCTATCTTAGAAAATATTACCTACGGTCTAATACTTGTGCAAATGCACGTGGTGTGCTCGACCCGGCTCGAAATTCTCGGTAATGCCCACGCTCGGCGAGGCTTAACCCATCTGGTTGCGCGCTGCCCTCGGCCGGCCGGAAATTCCGAGAAGTGCCCCAAATTCGCCCTCTGACCACGACCACGTGCGTTTTACATCAAAACTTTCATTAAAATCAATAAAACTAAAACTATCCTAATCTATTGTTGGGCACCACGATTTTTTTTATATGTATTCTAATTTACACACTATGAATTTAAACCGGCACAAGATTATAAAAAAAAATCGAAAAAACTAATCTCGCGGTTCTCTATATACTATTTCGCGCCGCTCCGACTTTCCTTGACATTCTGACCTCAGGGTAGGTTCGCCGAGAAACACTTTCTCGGCGCGTCCTAGCAAAGGACGCGTGCCCTCACGTTGCGGGGCCATTTGATAGGGCGGTTTTATTAATTTGTCTTTATCTATCAATAAGTTGCCTTGTCAAGGAAGGTGGAGCGGGAATTTCAAACACTCCGGCGGGTTTATATACATTTATTGTAAAAGAAAAAAAAAATTAAACCTTACGTTCTAAAGCACTATTACTAATTTTATAACTAATCCTAACCTAAACGCCAGCAGTTCGACCGTCACAGAAGTCCGTCCTGTCCTTTCACATTCTGTTCAAACAAAAAAAATCACAACACACTAAAACACGTGTCCACTATCAGAGGCCCTCGTGGCCGCCATCTGGATGCCGCGGGTGGCTCGCCGCGTGGTCCAGACCTGGCGCGTCCGGCGGCGGGATCCACGATCGGCTGGAGGCATCTGGCCGGAGTCTCGGTAACCCGCGGGAAGCGCACGTGGTCCAGGCCGCGGAAGCACGTCGGTCCCCTCCGGTCGCTGCCGGGGCCGAGCTGCAGAAAAGCGTCAGGCCTTCCTCGGGAGCCCGTCGAGGTGAAGCGGCCATCGCCTGGAACCGTCCAGAGCGCTGCAGGCCGCCTTCTCCTCAAGCGACGTTGACGGCGCCGCCCCGCGTTCTTGAACACACGTGGCGGCGGCTCAGGGCCCGCCGCCGAAGGGGCGGCCGCGGGCGAGGAGCCCGAGCTGTTGCGGCGGTGGCGGTCGGAACGAGACAAGGGGGCGTTCTTGGCCCGCCGGCTTCGACTCTCTGTGTATGCGGGGGAGGGGGGTAGCCTCCCCCACCCGCAATTGCACCCTACCAACCCCTGGCGGTGCGGGGTGGCGACCCGTGGTGCCGCGCGAAATTTAAAATTACCTAAATCTATTTTAAAATAAAACTTACATTCTAATTTACAAAGGACGCGATGCGGAACGTCACATGCAGGTCGCGGACGCATCAAAGTGTTGATGCGAATTTGTGTTTTCAATTTTCCGCCTTTGCCAATTTGTACTGTAATATTTTCCTTAAGTTTAATTCATTTTGCAATGTTTTTTTTGGTGACGGGATAGGGATATGAACAGTGAACAAAGCGTTCGTGAAATAACAAAGTGTTTAGGCCTACATACCAGAAAAGCATCGAAATAAGCTGCAAACTGGGAGAACAATAGGGGACTGAACGGAGGCAACATTGGGTTCGGTAACCAATAGCGTCAATCGGGACCTGGGAGGGACCGAGGGAGACGAATGAACGACGGAGGCGGACATCGAAGGAGCCAATCGGCGAAGGACCAACGAGGAGCTGGAGGCTTCCCCTCGAGCCCCCGCGACCACACCCTGGGTCGCCGGGGAGAGAATATAAGGCGAAGCCAGCCGCCAAGAAGGCAGTTGAGTAGTGGAGTAGTTGAGTAGTGGAAGAGTTGAGTAGTGGAGGAGTTGAGTAGTGGAGGAGTTGAGTAGTGGAGGAGTTGAGTAGTGGAAGAGTTGAGTAGTGGAGGAGTTGAGTAGTGGAGGAGTTGAGAAGTCGATAGTGTGGAGAAGCTAGAGGTTCTAGCGGTGCCCGTAACAACGGCATCGCCGATCACTCTAGTAACTCCTGGAGGAGCAAAAGTTCGAACGGTAACAACCGCCATTCGCTACCGAGTGCTGTGACGCACTGCCACGACGCCTAGGTATCAGAGCCGCCGCGACGCCTCAGTGTACCACCGCGACGGAGAACCGACGCTCCGCCGACGACCGCACGAGTACCCCGACGACGCCAGAAGCCGTAGAAGAAACCTGCATCCACAGAGGAGGACCAGTAGAAGCCGCCGCCGACCGAAAGAAGCGGCGCGAAGAAGACATCCTTCACGTTCTCCGCGAACAGGTTTACCAGCTTAAAGACGTTTTCTCCCGCTCGCCTAGTCTACCAAAAGGGTTCTCGTCACCACCCGTTTTAACTTTAAGATAAGACTCTGTTTGTACTTTGCTTTTTTTGTTGTTTACTGTTTTGTTTCCCTCTCTAGATTAAGATTCATTTAAATTCTAAACTGACTACCACTTTGCCTCGTTTTATGTAGATCATTTGCTACTTTGCTCAATATAGAAACTTGTAAAATTGTTTCGATTTTATTATTTTTATATCCCTTCACCCGCCTCGAGATATCAGTGTCCCAGTCAGTCACCTGACGTATTGATTGTACCTAGGGGAGGGCGTAACCGCCGGCACACGTAGATCTGAGATCTCCCGGCCGGTTTATCACACAGGGATTTTATATCACCTCAGACCCCACCCCCCCTACTCCGGTACATCAACCCCAATATAGTAATAATTGAAAAATGCGACGAGAACTTTATTTTTTAGCGGTCGTACCTACCTATAATTTTTTATTATATGGCAATCGAACCGGCAAATAACATAACCATAGATAAGATAATAACATAACCTAAAATTGACATGCGCAATGCGCATTTTTCCGTGTGTCAAATAATTGCCGCAGTCGCCGCGTGTTTTAGTTTCAACTTTTAAGTATTTGTTTTCCTCACATAAACTTCGTTCGGTTTTATCAGCAGAGACAATATATCAGTCAAGTCTTATTGTAAAATCAAAATGGGTAAGAAAAATAAGAAACAAAGAAGTGAAAACGGAAATAAAAATGTTGAAACCACGCAACGGAAAGGTGGATCCGCGATCGCTAAGGACCATCAGAAGGCTGTCGGCGGCGTAAATCAACAAAAGATCGCCAAGAAAACTCCCCAGTCGCCCCTGCTAAACAACAAAAAGGCCGCTCCAACAAAAAAGATCGATGAAAACCAATTGAAAGACGCCGTCACCAATATTGCTGGCAAAAAGAAGAAAAAACACCAAAAGAAAAAGAAAAGCGCTGCTCCCACAGACTCCCCTCTTGTCACCCCCGTAAAAAAAGAAATCGCGGCCAAAACCACCGAAGCTTCGGATAATGAGAAGGAAGATGACAGTGCGGTGACCCTCACTAAGCGAATCAAGAACAGATTGAAGTCCAAGATGAAGAAAGAGATTATTCTCAAGGGGAAATCCAAGTTGGGCCTCGCGGATCCTAAGCTGGTGGCCAGAAAACTGGCTAAACTCAAGAATAAGGCCGAGCCGCACAGCAAAGCGGCTCAAAGAAATATCTTGATGCTAGAAAAACTTCTTTCTAGGTGAGAATTATTAGTGAAGATTAAACCGTTATTTTAACTGGTTATTTTCAGTATAGTTATTTGGGATTTGTATCTGATTGTATTGATGATTGATAACTAAGATATAATTGTTGTCTAGTATCGATGGTTGCCTAACGAACTGCAAAAAATCAATTGCTAATCATCGACACAGTCAGATACAAGGCTTAAGTTAACAATATCAAGAAACACTGATTTTGTTCATTTTTTTCCTGACATAATAAAGGACCCTGATTACTTAAATGAAATCAAATTTAGGTGCTAGCAAATTTCAAAACACTAATTTTTTTCTGCAGTCCATCGTCTTTAAGCTTCTTAACACAAAAGCTACCTTGCAACTTAAATTGACTATTTTTCAGGTTGCTGAGCGCCGAAAAAAAGCAACACAAGAAAAGTTCCCTGGATACGTCAACAGCTTCCGCCAAGACTGAATCTGATGAATCCTTAGTCGACAGTGATGAAGACATGGAGGATGATTCCGATGAAGACGACGAAGCAACAGAGAAAGTAAAACCCGCGAAAAAGGAGAAGAAAGCGGCCAAGAGCGCCCAAAAGCAAAATGGAAAGGCGGCTGACGGCAAGGCCAAGAGGCCACCGAAGGATGACAAGTTCTTCCTGTTCGTCGGAAACTTGCCAAAAGAAATTACAAATGATGTGGTATGTTTTTATATTACTACAGGTCTCACGGATTATTTTCTATGTTGAATTTATCACTGAATTTATTTATTTGTTTTTTGCATACATACTATTACAATGAGTTTATTACCAATTGGCGATTTCTTCCAACCAACCACATCATTTAATGGAACAGTTGAAATACGTAGGTTTCCAAATTACGTTATTACAATAACAAAACTAGTTTCATGATCACGTGGAAATAAAAACACTTGTTTTTTTTTTCTTTTTCATTTTCTGAGACGCGTTTCGCCTTATAAGGGCATTATCAATCTCATCTTCTTTCCCTTATCCTATTCAGGTCGGGGACCCATTGCATCGACAAGACGCCGCCATTTGTCCCTGTCTTGCGCTGATTGTGCGGCCTCTGTCGATTGTAGTCCCATCCTTTCCTCACACAGTTTCTTGAGTTGCCTCGCTCAACGGGGCGGCCCACTGGAAGTCTACCCTCAGGAATCACTCAGTATTTTCCTAGGAATTCGGCCATCAGACATTCTTAGTACGTGCCTAAGCCACCTCATTTGTGATTTTTCTATGAAGAGTAGCAGTGGTTGGATCGTCTCAGATCGTCGAGTTTCTTATTCATTCCCATTTCGTAACCCCTGTCACTCCTCTCAAGTATTTAATTTCAGCCACATGGACTCTAGAGCATGTTTGTTCGTTTAGCATCCATATCTGGTAATCGTCGGGTTACATACGGTTCATTATCAATCTCAAATTGAGATTGAAAATGTAGTCATAAGGCAAAAGGCGTCTCAGAAAATTGAACTTTACAAACAAGTGTTTTTATTTCCATATGTGTGATTGTGAAGTTCTATTAACTTGCCTCTGAAACAATAAATTCGCTCCATGATAACAAAAGCTTAATTATCTGAATGACTTTTATATTTTCAGATTATTGAACACTTCAAATCAGCCGGCACCTTGCAGAAAGTGAAGATCCCAGTTCCCAGGAGAAACAAGACAAAGAGATTCGCCTACATCCAGTTAGCCGATGAACCCAGCAGACAGGTAGGAGCAGTATTCGTATTGTTTTCATGTTTCTCCACCAGATGTAGTCCAAAAATTATCTTTAAATTAGATTTCCTCTCAATAAGAGTGTGTGCACATTTTTCAAGAACAGCTCTGTTGAGGTACATTTTTTCACTCTGAGCTCTACAATAATGGGACGGAATCACTGGAAATAATTTGATATGATTACGGATGTTCTCCTTTACTTCATCATCAATTATTACTCCACCCTTTCCACGCTTTCCCCTTAAATCCAAAATCAACACTCTATTCTCATTATTTTTTTTGAGTGCAGTTTGAATCGCTGTATTACTTATATTTGGGCCCCATCTATCGCAAAATTGTATGCGTTGTTGGTTGTACGTGTACTCCCGGGAATTGGCTTTCATTCGGCAAATGAGACTCGGATTTATTCATTCTATCGACTATAAAGTAACAACAAGTAACGTTTTATCTCGAAATCTCAATAAGATAGTAATTCACGATTAAAAATTAAACCTCGGACACTTTAAAATACCTTTAAGTCGATAATCACCTCAACCGATTTGAGCAAGAAACTGCAAGCTATCAACTGGTGTGAGTTTTTTGTCTATGGAGCACCATAATTCACTAAAATATATTTCCATACAGCGATGATATCTCAAATTGTATTTTTATGGAACTGAGAGATTGTTTAATTTATTTAATTCCATATGAAAACATTTGTCTATAAATAGAAAACCAATATTTTTTCGAATCATACTTTTGTGTAACTGAAAAAGAACGATTTTTGAATACAATGGGTAATATAACTCAAAACTTCAATTTTTTTACTTATATCGTATGGAACTGAGCCATCGATATTGTCTCACCTGCCATAAACAATGTTTGCGCTGTATAAAAATTATTATTTCATTACAATTCTAAATAAATGTATAATTTTTTTATTCCAGAAAGCCCTTGAGTTGCACGGAAGTATTATCGGTGAGAAGAAGATAACGGTTTTATTCGCCGACAAGAGCAAAGGGAGATCTGGACTTATGGTAATTTTTTCAAATTCAAAAACTTTATTTGTTGACGTCTTACTCCTCAAAGAATTTTGTACTAGAATAGTCTTGTAGTACTTCAGTGGCAAACTCACTCGAACCTTACTCAATGATCAAGAGGATGACATTTTGCCCCCATCCAGTCAGCTGTCTCGACTTGCGCCTAGTTCCACAGGACTTGACACTTTGATGATTTGCAGGATGTGTCTCGGCCATTGCTCCATCCGTTCCGAATTTGAACCAGATATTTTTAACTGCCCTATAAGTGTCAAAACCAAATCTCTCCTGGACCCAGCAGATGCGCAGACTCGGCTAAATGCCGCTACTAAAGAGCGAAGATATAAGTCTGCCAAATCCGGCATTCTGTGCACCATGCGCTATCCTCCCTGTGCCCTACAATACCTGTTGACAAATTAAAATCAACTTGTGTAGCTTGTTGGTACAATGGTCATGACGCTCGTCTAGCGATCTGATGGTCGGTGGTTCGAGCCCCATTCCAGGACATCATCAAGTTAGTCCTATTTGTATAGCGCAAGCATTTAGCTTATTTTGAGAATAGTAAGAATATTGATGCGACACCCATTCCGTGTTCACATCTCTATTTAAAAAAAAAAATTAAGAAAATATTTTATTTTGTTGTGTCCAGTAAATATTTATGTACTAGCTGTAACCCGTCAAAAATGACGGTACATTTGCATGTCAGTTCCTAAGGACTAAGTAGATATTTATTTATATATAAAAAAATTACACAAAGTTATGGCGGACAGACAACGAAATTATTATAATTGGAATTGTAATTATTTTATTGGATAAATAAATACAGAGTGTAACAGAGCTACTCCACAATACTTTACAGGTGGATTCCTGCCTTGATTATGAGTCAAAAATGTTCAAGTCAATTCATAACTGACAAAAATTCATTTGTTTCAATAAGAATTTTAAATAAAATAATAAAAACCCCGAAAAAATTCCAATTGGAATTGGAAGGTTTTTATCATTTTATTTGACTTGTATTGAAGGGAATGAATTTTTCATATTAGATATAAGTTACTGTAATGATAGTTTTTCAAAAAATAAGTCAGAAATATTGAAAAAAAAATGCAAACTTTGATGTCGCATATCTCCATAACTATTGATATTATGTCATGGCTTCTTGAACATTTTCGACTCATAATTTAAGCAGGAATATAGTCTTGCGAGGTTGGTAATGTTTTCCAAATAACCTTGTATATTGCAAGTATTTTATTGAATACATAAATATATTACAGAGATATTCACGTAATTAAGAGTCAATGTCAACTCGTCACCAGGGAGGAAAGGTTTAGCATATAGCGTAGATTGTTGCAAAAATGATTACCAGCGTTCAAATAACCGCCCCTAAGAAACTGTTTTCTAATTAATTAAATTTTAAAATGTTTATAATCAATGTTATATAATTAAATTTTTCCCATTGCCGGTTCATCTATCGATTGTTGAGTCCTATCTCATTAAGCATCAGTTTCTATCTTTGTTTTTTTATTTGATTGAATATCTTCTTTTTTTTTAGAGTAAAAATGCAAAATTGAACGCGGTGAGAAAGCAAGCTACTTCCCCGGCGGAGATGGCGGCGGCCAAGCCTAAGAAGAATAAAAACAAGAAGAAACAAAAGCCGAAGAAGAGTGCATAAATATATTTCTGTAATATCGACTGGAAAATTCAAAATATTTTCCTTCTGTTTTAAGCAATTTCAAATTGAAATAGCGCAATAAGTCTTATTTTGTGATATATTATGTTTGACTGGTGACATAAAATATTTTAATGATTATATATATGAGATTTTTTCATTTTAACCCTTTTTCAAACATTCCACAATCGTCTGGCATTTTGTAACGTGCCAACACATATGTATTGTTCTTTGGATACTCCATCATGTCTAATGAATCTACTGATCTTTGCGTGTCTAACTGCTTCAATAATTATTTCATTCTGCACCAGAAAGCAAGTAGGTATCTAAATCTCCGAAAAATTTATTTGTAGAATTGATGAGTGTGCCCCAGTGTTGCCCACAGTCTAAAAATTATCACATTTTTTGGTATTTTTTTCTTAATAAAGTTAAACAGCATAAGACGTGAGACAAAAATATACAATGCCAATCATCATTCTTATAAATTTATCAAAATGTGCATGTTAAATGTTAAGCAAAACGGTATTTATTTAAAAATCAAAGGAAAATATACAATTTCAGGAGAAAAAAACACAAACAACAATTATCTCTCATGCTTAGGGGTCATGCTCACCGCCATCATTCTGGCGCACATCTGCTCAAAATCTACAGTAATCTACTTATGAACTTGTTTGATCAATGGGCAATAGCGACGGTAATGATTGGATCAGACAGTACGATTGGAGCTTTGAGATCCTTTTCCAAAAACATATACATTTTGAAAATAATCTGGATATCACTTTTAATAGCTTTTGGGTTGGTAGCAAACAAAAAAATAATCAAGACACTTGTGAACTCGCAGCTAAACAGAATCTGACAGCTGATATGTATCCAACATGACAATGTTAGTTCCACTTTTATCCATTATGCAGATAAGTTTTTAAGGCTATATCAACTTTTTTATTGTTAAATATTCTAATTTTAGTTTTCTGTGTCCATGTCGTATGAATACTAAAACTGAAATAGGTGTCAGATGGTAATGGAACTCAAACCGCCGACCACTGGATCATTAGGTGAGAGTCTTTACCACTAGACCAACCTATTCTAAC
>JADDOH010002178.1:0-207422 GCA_016648135.1 Agrypnia vestita
TATTAATTTCTTTGGGGGTAACCCGCGTCAAAATCTGGTCCTCAGAAGGACCATTCGTCAACCGACGTTTCGCCTGAATCACAACAGGCATCTTCAGGGTGTCTTGTTAATAAATTTTCGT
Organism: Agrypnia vestita; assembly: GCA_016648135.1. Taxonomy (NCBI): domain Eukaryota; kingdom Metazoa; phylum Arthropoda; class Insecta; order Trichoptera; family Phryganeidae; genus Agrypnia; species Agrypnia vestita. Next base: position 122 of record JADDOH010002178.1, read on the forward strand.
TACGAGGGGCAGTGCGAGCACGTCCGTTCGTATCGGAAGCTTATTACCAAGTGAGGTCTGGTAAGTAAAAATCTAAATTTGGGTATTTTGGTCATTATTGGCCTTAATGATTTTTGGGAATTTCGTATTAAATATTAGGTGTTCCCGGCATGTAATCAACAACAGAGATGATGGTATACGTCTCCCAACGGCATGGAAAAACATTTTATTCAACAGTAGATTTCATAGTAAAAATAAAATTTTAACGCGCAAAAATCAATTAAATATAACCACCGACACAATAGATGCAACATCGAGTACAAAGCGCATCACAAGGAGCCAGACAAACGCCAGTGCGTTCAATTGTTTGTTCCTAGAGGACACTAGTGTCATTTTAATATTAATCAAAATTATAAACATACCATACATAAACAGCCATAAACAGTGTCACGTAACGTAATGTATTTTTTTGAGTTGTGACACTATTTGAGCGAGAGTGCGATATTGTCATTTGAATTAGTTTTTAATAGCCTTTAAATGTTGTGTGTGTTATTATACTTTCGCTTGTAAAAATAAATATCCAATAATAATAATTTCGTTGTGTGTCTGTCCGTAACTTTCGATACCGTTTTCAATTAGTATTTTTTTATAATAGCTTTAAGATGATTATTTTTTATAATAGCCTTAAGATGTTGTGTTATTATACTTTCGCTGGTAAAAATAAATATCCAGTAATAATAATTTCGTTGTGTGTCTGTCCGTAACTTTCTATAACGTTTTCAATTAGTATGAAAGCTGAACTCTCAGTTGAAGGGAAATTATTAAAATATAACCATTATTCCGTTTTCAAAATGGGTATGATTTCAAATGGTACGCATAAAAGTTTACATTTTAGATTGATTTCCCATTATACTTTTTGTTTTGACTGATAAATATATAACTTATTATTATTTTAATCTTAAGTCAATACAAAAGTAAAAAGTTTGTCATTGTTGATGGGTTAAAGCTAGTAAAATGAATAATTTTAGTACAAATTAACAAGTTACGAGCTATAAAATTACCGTACAAATATAATATACTGTAATAAATCTAGAATTGATAAATATCGCGTATTGCTTGTTTCTAGACATAAATTGCTCCAGTATGCTTTCTGGTTTACTCATCTCGTCTTTATTTTTTCCACACAATTTTTTTCATACTCATTCATTTATAGTCCTTTAAACATTCATCTTAATGAATACACTCCCTCTATCTGTATCCATCCTCTTACAACATATAAGAAACTCTTGATGTATGAAGATTTATGAGTTACATTAGTACGTATTTTCGTTATTTGATTGTTTCTGTGTTATCAGGACCGGACTAATGTATTAAATTTTGTAACCATACACGGGCATAACGCAGTTAAAGGTACACATTCCAAATAAATGATGAATTTATTTACAGAGAAAAAATAAAAATAATAATAAAAATCGTTGGTTAACAGAATATATCGACGGTTCCTACGTATACTGTCAAATCTGCAAAAAATCTATTTTCGTTTTATTATCTTAAATCAACTAATTTACTCTATATTTTCCGATTATGTTGAAAATAAGTTTCATTTTCATTTAATATGTGCTTTCTTTGAAACGACAATTCATTTTTTTTAATGTTGTCAAAAATATAGAGTAAATTGGATGGTTAAGAAAGTAAAACGAAAAAACATTTTTTTCAGATTCGACAGTATACGTGGGGACCGCGGATATTAAAGAATAAAATAGTATTTTATAAGTGTATTTTTATATCTTTGTTAAGTTTATTTTCTTATATGACTTCACATAAATTCATAAACTATTTATGATTGAAAGTGTTTTAATCGTGTGAAATCCCAAATACCTACTATAATTGCTTGGACAGTTTTTTTTTAAATTTATGTGTGTTTCCATAAAATTCTTTGTACATAGAACCATATTTTGTATCTGTAATAAACTTATGGTGATGACTTCTGTTGGCACAATGGAGGACAATAATGTATATGAACACACCCAGCGGACACGGATTGCACACAGCTCCATCACTTTGTCATTCTCTTCATGGTTTTGAGCAAGTCGACTGTGACACGTACGTACAACCCACCCTCTTGTGTAATTAAATACAGAAAATAACCCTGTAACTTACACGACTTAAGAAAATGCCTGTACTTTATGGCTTGAAAAGTCATATGGTTATATGGTGATCTCATCGCAAACGATCTCGGAAATCCCTTGCCTAAGAAACACTTACCGCACCCACCAGACTACAATTTTCTCTATTATCTGTGTATCTTAATGCTTCAAATGTTACGCAATGTAACGTTCCCCATTCCACCCGTGATAGACTGTCACATCTATATAACAAATTTTCGAACATGTATATAAGTCAATCTTGCATAACTTGTTTCATAAGTTCGTATTTTACTACCTGTGGATGAATTGTCATACTTCATTTATTTATTTGTTCATTATAGGTTTTTACATAATATAAAAATGTTGTAATATGCAAATAAGTATATAAAACAATATTTAGTATAAGCAGTATACATAAGATATAAAAATATAAATAATAATGCCTATAGCAAGTATTATATAAAAAATAGAAAAATATTAAATAACATTAAATATTTATATTGCACAATATAATGTATGGACAGTAAAATATAAAATATAAAAATATTGAATACAAGTATAAGCAGTAAAAGGTATAAGCATTGAAATGTGAGTATAAAAATATAAAATACAAAGCAGTAATGTGTTTAAAAAAAATATTACATAATATATCATAACTTGTATATAGTAATAGGGGAAGTTAGAAATGAAATAATAAGTATTGTATCTTTAAGTGTTAACTTTATTCTCACTAGATTGTCATTGAAAATGTCAACCATATTACCAGTCTTTAATATTCTGCTGATCACAGAATTTGAATGGTAATTAGTTTTGTGTCATACTCATTAACCAATCTAGATATTGCCGTTAGTAATTAGATGTCTATATTTTTATAAGAGTTTTATTACGGAGTTAACGCTATGTCGTATATACCTTGATTAATGATGCCCCCCCCCCCCCCCCTCAGGGATTAAATCCAATTTTCTTGAAAAATTTAAACATACTCAAAATATTCTGGATAAAAATGTCGGATGTTTTTATATCAATAACGCCCGATAACACATTTTTACCGTTGCGATACTGACATAAAATTATAACTTTACTCTTCGAATCTATTGAGGCGGCGATGCCCGCCCTGCATTCGGCCCTGTAGCGAGTATTTGAATTGATCGGTTCGAATCGGCCCGAATCGGATTCCAATCAAGTAGCAATCCATTCCCGCTTTTACGGACAAACGAACGACGTTTAGCAATAACAACGATGGTCCTAAATCTACATTCTTTTTTTTCGGAAACCCATGTTGACAGTTCTATCGGCGGCCGTTTTTAAAACAAACCTTTTAGCTTTCTGTCTAAAGCTATCAAATTTAGCTTTACAAAAAAACACTTGTCTTTAGATTATTTTCTGGGAATTTACTTCAAAGACAAAACTAACATTGTATCATTAAAATAGATTTAATATAACAGCTGTTTTTTTTTTAATTAAGATAAATTTTTAAAGTCTCGCAGAGTCGCGTGTAATATGAGAAACGTTTGTGTAAATCTTTTTATTTGATGACCCAGGGCTTCTAACTTGTATGAATTGGCTTAAGCGATCTCTCAAGCAATTCCATCCCGAGAACATCCACACACTATCAAATTTTGAAAGTTCTACATAATATGTTTAAATCTGAGAATCTTTTGTTTATTTGATTAGACTACACCAGAGATATATATAGTATTTTTTCATTAACCAATTACATAGATATTCGCAGCTGCTAATGATACCTTTATATTTCTTACTGTGAAGTAATAAGCAATATAGATTTTAATGTATACATGAAATTCTTACGAATTTTTTTATGCCATCGTATAAAAGGACTTCCACAGGCTTTTCTAATATTCATAGCTTTGTCTCTGTAAGACTTCTATAATTAAGCGTAATTAATTAGTCATCCCTCTGGGAAGTAAGTCCAGAATCTATGTTCTTAGAACATACCTATATATAAAAATACTGTATTTTTTTTATTTGAGTTAAATTAAAATTCAATTTTATAATAAGATTAGTATAAAATAGTCTCGAGGATAAAAATATCTTTCATAGGCTGGTAAAGTACTAAACTCAAAATTTGACATTTAATATTGTAACATTATTTATAAATTCTTTATAGTAAAACTGTATTTTGTAACATACCTACTTACCCGAATTTTGACAAAATAGTTTACGTTGTACCTTAACATCACATTTTTTTGAAATATCTATTAGGGTCATAGTGACTTGTTGTAAATTTTTTTTTGTTTGGTACCACATCGTGGATTCATATTATTATTTAATTTATTTAGTATTTAACTTCTCCACCCCGCCATGCGTAAAGAAAATGTTTTAAAGCTTAGAAATAATAAGAAATTTTATCTTGGGTTATTAGCTTGACAACATCGCTATTACCATATTTTCACATCTCTTCTTTATATTTCCGTTACAATCACCCTTCCACCTTAGTCTATAAAGTAGCTTCGTCTCTACAGGACAAGTATTTTAATTAATGATGCCCCCCTGGAGATAAAATTCAGTGTTGTATTCGTGAAACTTTTGAACATACTCAAAATATTCTGAATATTATTGTAAAATTATATTTTTCTGAATAACTTTAAAATATTTTTTTTTATGTTTATAGCATTAACTCTGTGGTCGGACATGAATATTTATTTAAAGTAATAAAAAACCAAAGAAAGAAAATATTATCGAGATTTTCAATAATAAGATTGAATAACCTAGAAATATTAGAAATCGAGGAATGCCTGAACACTAAAGACAATATAATTATAACCAGTTAAATTTTGTGAATAGCCCATTATTTGATATATTTTCCATTTTGGTGTCAACTTGTCAATTACCCCCACCATAACTGTAATCACGCCCCCATTCAAAAATTATTTTTCTTACTCAAATAAGTAGGTAATGGATAGTTAGTATACATACGTCCTTATGAAGATACAGTGGTATCGAAACCGGTAGACGTAACTCATAAAATTTGTTACTCCTAGTGATTGATACAACGTTCTTAATCGATTAAAAATAATAACTTATTAAATATTTTTTCTCTTAGCACAAAGCTGTATTTTGTTACTATTTGGGTAAAAAAAAAATTCTGATTTCTGAATTTCGCATTTCTGGACACGAGTTGTTTTTGTCACAGTCTCTTCGAATGGTTCGATTTCCGTTGCGCAACTCTAGTAGGATATACGGTGTGGGTATCTGATAAATGTGTTGTGATTATTGCGTATAATAGGTCTTGATCAGTGTACTTTATTATTCCCATTTTGTGTTCCATGATCTAATAATGTCGTGGACAAATTTCGCGACTGTTGGAAATGGATATTTAGTACACATCTAGAAATCGGCCCGATCTAGAATGTTGTCTTACTTAAAGATCCCAAATCTACACCGTTTGACTGATCTGAACCAAATTACTCATTCTTTATGATCCTGCAAAAAACATAAGGTACATTTTCCTCCTTCTCCTTTACCTCACCCCCTTCACTGATATATTTTCAAAACATATCTATAACCTTTGACATATCTGTATTTTTTTTATTAAATCTGTAATCGAGCAACGTCGGGTATAGACCGCTAGTATTGCATATAAGTACCTATTAGCAAGTCCTAAAAATTTAGGATAAAGTAAATGAATGAATATTAATCGAATTAAAATAAAATTAATGTCTTTTTCGTGTATTTTTTAATATTTACTCGTCTATACAACGTCGCTTGAGTTTTGAATTAATGTATACTGGATATCTCGTAGCTAGTGACAAAAACTACGGGGAGTCTTCTTCATTCACTTTTTAAAAAAAACATTCTTAATTTAAGTATATGAAAACAGAATGGATCTAGACTGTTTGACTCTGAATGAGGAAGCAACGCAGGACAAGGGAATATGGAAGCACCTTGCCGAGTCTTTGGGCCCCCGACCCTACTAGGGTAAGGGGATGAAGATGATAATGATGATGTAGTCAGATTAATTATTCACCTATCAATAATAAATTCCGATTCTAATGCTCTTAAATATAAAATTATAATTTCACTCAAGTAGAGACAACAAAGTTTGTATTCTCCATCTAATTCAATGATTATGTAAAATATTTATTTAAAAATTTACTATAAAATAGAAAAAGATTTCTTTTTTGAATCACTTAAATTCAGTTACATGGCTTATTTAAAAAATATCTTCATGATATATCCTGTTTGTGAAGGGAATATTCCACAGCCTTATTATATAACTTTGTGAGTAGCTTAAGGCGGTTGATTTTCCTACCCCATGAAAACATTTGGCATAATTATCGTTTGACGTTCAATACATTTTGCATTTATTTTTTATTTTTTCAGCAAGCGTACGATCGCGAGACTTGTTTCTGAGAATATTTATTTGATATCATTTTCAAAGCGGTTTATTTATCTTCATATAAATATAAATACTAGCCCAGGTTGTCGTACATCGCTTATTTGCAGGCAAATTTGAAAGAAAATTATTGCATTTCAGCGAATTGAAGTGTAAATTTCCTTTGAAAATCAGTGTGGCATAGAAAACTGTGGAGAGTGGGATTTGTATGTGATTGCGGTATGAAAAAATTGAGCTCTACCAGTAAGATTAGACTATATGATTGGAAGGCTGCCTCCGATGTCAGCTATATACACTTGCTCGTGTATGTCGGTACGTCTACCGAGGTTATATGTCAGATTGGCTGTTAATAAATTTTATCACGGGTCGTGGTTTCGAGAGACAAATGAAACCACTGGAAATGAATTAACCTTATTATTCAATGGAAAAAGTCACTTAACACTATTTAGGTTTAACACTTGTATTGAAATAACATTATTGCGCAATTTATCACTCAACTATGAACTCTTTATTATCGCTGGGTAACACTTTATTTAACACTCGTTAGAATATTCGATTCTCGCACATAAAAGTCGCATTGTTTATTTCGCCAATAACTCTCTCGAATTATTTCGCTTGATAACTATCGCTCCTAAATTCCACTCCGAAACTGCGCATTGTCTGCGACTCACTTCACACCGAGCGAACTGTCAAAACACGATGGCTCCGCGGCGGTCTAAATTCGCGGCATTTAAAGCTGTAAATGTTTGTTTTATCGAACTTTCTACTCTAGTGGTTTAAACAAGATACCCGTCGCTTCTAGGCTGTTCCAGGCAACTCAAATAGGTTGTACATAATACGAGAGTATAATAGTATGTGCTTGAGGCTTCCATGTTACTGTCGTCATCAACATATTTTATTTTGTAAATTTTCATTTTGTAAATTTAGTTTTTGTTTAGATTGCACTTCTGGATACAATGAACGAATCTGACTCCTTTACCAAAAACCTCAGTCTTGTTAAAGAGACAGTGAATGTCTCATAGCTAGTAGCAAAAACTTTGCAGGTGAATTCCTTTGTTGATAATGACTTGAAAATGTTTAAACAATCATGACCATTAATAGTTATGGAGATGTGCAATATCAAAGATTATATACATTTTATGAATATTTTTTTTTTGCAAAAAGTTGAACCATCATTATAGTAACTTATATCAATTATTAAAAATTCATTTGCTTCAATACGACTCATATAAAATAAAGAAAAACTTTTTTTGCAAGGTTTTTATCATTTTATTCGATTTGTATTAAAGTGCATGAATTGATCATAATAGATATACGGTTACTGTTATAATAGTTCAACTTTTCTTCTTTTCTTTTATATAATAAAAAAACCAAAATCAGGGCGTATCCCAATTATAATAATTTCGTTATATATCCGTCCATCCGTCCGTCATAACTTCATGTAACATCCGTAACTTCTTTACAGGATAAAAACTTTTTTATAAATAAATAAAGACTTATTCTTTTGGTACTGACATGTAAAAGTACCTGAATTTTTGACGGGTTACAGTTAGATTAATAAAGGTAACAAAAGTTACAAGAATAAAGATTCAGAATGTAAATGCCTACTTACAACTTAAAAAAATGTTCTCACGGTGCAATTGGCAAACGTTGCATTGTGTAAAGTGATCACTTTAGCCAGCTCATACAGGCAATAAGCCCTGGGCTATTCTGTAAAGACTTCCATACACTTTACCCATATACATAACTTGGAAAAGTGTATTCGTCTCTGTGAGACTTTTATAATTTATCTCAATTAAAATACTTTATTATTACCTGCGATTTAACCAGAAATGGATAGGTAATATATAGTTGATGATGATGCTACTATATGTTAAATGTATAATTACTAACTGGTTAACAATGTTTGCCAAATCTTCATCTTTAAGCTGATTCAATAAATTATTATATCAAAGGGGAACCTATTGATGAGAAATGAACTTATACGCCCACCACTTCCGGACTTGTTTTCAAGATGTCTACCATATCCGGCTTACGTTATTTATACGGGAAAGGTTAACGATCGTCTTGACATTTAAGAAGAAGGCTTTGGTTGAATATCGGACATTAATTTTAATTAAAACCATAATGTCCTTATCAATATTGCCGTAGGTCCAATAAATTCACATTATAAGAGCAAATACTGTAAATACCTACTTAAAGTTGACTTAATATGATTATATAATTCTAACTTACTTATAATATTTATAAATTAAATTTTGTGTTTGTAATGTAAATGCTATATAAAAAAAAAATTGAAATTGAAATTATTAATGTTGTTGTACTAAACCTAGAGCAATGGCATTATGATTATTCAATTTGTTGTACCAAAAACGAAAACGAATTCGCGAACGCCGTCTTTTCCTGTGGTCTTCAACACTTCTGTTGTCTACATGACTATTATTTTATCTACCACACTGCAGCCACTATTACATTCACTTCTTATTTGTTCAATCCCCACTCTATCGACCAAATATTTTCCACACCAGCGCCTTGGTGACCGCATTTCCACTGTATTCAATCTACTTTCATTCCTTTTTTGATAATTTCAAGCTTCACTTCCATACATACATTTAGAGGTGGCATTAGAACGCTATTATGTACCGCTAGTCTTGCTTCCTTTGATGGATTCTTATTGACCATAATTGCATTTAAAGCACCATTTACTTTGTTACCCGTTACCCGATATCCTTCCGATATCGTTCTTAGTATTGCCGTCTCTACTAAATATACTTCCCAAATACATTAACTGGGTCTCTTTACTTTAGGATTACTTCAAACTCTAATTTAATGGAGGCGTATCTATAAAAAGGGTCTATATGCAAAAAAAAATTACAGGAGAAAGAAAAAAAAATTAAGTTTTTTTTATTTTCTTGTATTTATTTAACTGTAAATGGTTACGAATGTTTTATACGAACCATATGTTTCTCCAAGAAACGATTCTCGACGTTTCGTTGAATTCGTATTCAACGCCATCAGGAGGACGAAATGTACTCGCGGAGGTATAGGGCGGACTGATTAATGCGTGCGGGGACGTAAATTATATGCACTTTGTTTTGGAGTGATCACTTCATCTGCGATAGAGGTCGCCATGTACTAGTTACGTCGGCAGACTTTTCTGCGACGTCTCTCAAAGGTTGAATCAAAGTCGTAAGAACAGGCCGCCTAATACTTGATAGTTTGTAACTGTCATCTCTAAGAAGCACATATAGATGCGGCGTCCGACACGATCCGGATTTGTTCGGAAATTTTTGCGATTTCGTATGATGGATATTGAAAAATTTGTCAATTTTATGCATGACCACAAATGTTTGTGGGACTAAAGTGATTAAACTGCGTGACCATCAGAGCAGATCATGGCGGAGAATCTTCAAGAACTAAAAATACCTGTAAGTTAAATAATTTGATTTAATAAAGGTGGGGTATAATTATGTACTTCGAACAAAAAAACTTTTAAATATTTATCCGATGTTACGAGCTCTCGTTGCACTTCGATTCTCTCCAGCATTTGTGAATCTATTAGATAGGTAGTCATGAAATTTGTCATTATTTAAGTCTGACATAATAGAGTTTTCCAGAAGATACAGTTATTCAATTGGCACAAACGTTATTGGAGAAATGCGAAAAGTAACTGATCGTGACCAACGCAAGACGCAATCAATGTGCGCGCTCAATACGTACGGAAATAATCGTACGAATACGTACGTAATAATTCGTATCGTATATAACGTCACCGGCCTAACTCGACTGAGTTTTTTCGTGTGGCGGTAAATTAAGTCATAATCGATAGAATGATCCCCATCCTTCGATAGAAGATGGCACCATGAGAAGTAGAAGTAATATTAAATAAGTAATAAAACTTTTTTTTATCAATGTTATATTAATTATATTAATAAAACTTTAATTAATTTCATGTGTTCGTTTGTCTCCCACAGCCACGGTTCTGTGACACAATTATAATTAAATCTTTATATTATAAATAAAACGTACATTCTTTGACCGACAATAGAGCCTCTTTAAGTTTTCTTCTTCCTCTTTCTAATATATTTTAGAGCACCAGAGATTATCGCTGCCCATCAGATATACGATTTATTACAAAAGGATTGAAGATTCATTGTAGCAAATATGTAATGCAGATAGCGAAGGGAAAAACTACATTTCTAAATAAAACAACACACACACGTTCACCAGTTTGAAGTTTACTTCATATAGTAAAAACTATATGAAGTGAAGTTATTGTAGTACTACGAAATGAAGTGAAGTAATTGTAGTACTACCAAATGAAGTGAAGTAATGAAATGAAGTAATTGGACTACAAAATTGTGTTACTGGTAAACTAAATATTTTTTTCCCAAATAAAAAGTTTGGCGAGCTAAACAAAAAGGTCAACGAGAAAAATATTTAAGACAAATGGCACAAATGACGATATTTTCTCCGAAGTAACAGTTAGCGACCTAAAAAAAAAGGTTCAGTCCCAAAATTTTTCAAACCGTGGGGGGAGGTTGTTGGGTTGTTACAGTTTCCAGAGATTTCTTCATTTATCTACATCCAACTTCCCAAAAATTTCACGTCAAAAATGTACTATTTAAAGTATGTGCTCATATTTTCGATAACTTTGAAGTGTGTGTATTTTGTGGTGTACACTACACATCAAAACTTGTGAAGTGTGCACTTCAATGTAATGTAGTATTACATTGCAGTAGTGAATACAGAGCGGACCCATCACTAATGCAGAATCAAACATAAAAATATTTCATAATACAAAAAAAAATCTTCAAATCCACGACTTTTCATTCTCATATACAAAGGAAAAACTTTGTTTCAAAATTTTATTATGTGTAATATATTAAAGCAATGAATAATTTATACTATTCGTACTGCTTTTTATTTGAAATTTATTCACATTAATTTTTTATATCAATTAAGAAATCAATTCCATTGAAATTAATCACCATCTGCGGCTTAACCCACAGACCACGAGCGTTATTATCTTGAAATATTGCTCATGCGAAACAATAAAAGTGTCCTATTAATGTTAATTGATATTCCTCCCTAATCATATTGCGTGTAATAAATGTCCTGCTGTATATGAGAACGAGTATACAATACACACTCAAATGTTAATAAATAATTGCTTAGCATTCTCAGCGTTCATTTCTTTGTTAAATTTAATTTAATTATCTTGTTGTTTCAGGTAAGTATCCAGTCTTTTGCTTGAGTTTTGCTGATGATGATGGTAAGAATTCAAAGTATTATTATTTATACGAAAGCAAGAAATTATTGTTGGATTAGTACATATGTGGGGTATAAAAGCAAACGCAGCAATATACAACAAATACAAAAAATGTTTTGAATGCAGTCACCGAGGATTACTAATTTAAAATGTATTGAATTATAGATTTTATGTATAAACTTCTTATTCTTCTTCTACCCCTTTTCCTTTTGGGTCGGGGTCCCTGTACCGTATAAAAGTTCTATCTTTTCCTGTCTTGGGCTTGTCTCTCCACGTCAGCCGAATTCAATTGCAACCTCGCTTCGCAGCAGTCCTCCACCTATTTCCAACAGCTCCTCCTAGGTCGCCCACTTAGTCCTCTGCTTTCTGGTCTTACCTGAAATATCCGCTTTGGCAGTTTATCTGCCGGCATCTGCAAGATATGTCCCAGCCACCGTAACTGTGATTTGTCGATAAACTTCAATAAGGGTTCTACTTCGAGACATTACCTTATTTGAGTATTTCTGGTTCTGTCTCTTCTGGTTACTCCTACTATTCCTCGTAAAAATCCCATCTCGGTGGCCTGTAGCTGTGAGCATGTTCTTTCGGTCAAGATCCAGTGCTCGTGGCCATACACTAGGGTTGGCCTGAAAACTGGTTTATATACTGCCAACTTTGCTCGCTTGCTGAGCTCCGCTTTTCTAAGTACGGTATGATACAGGGATCGTGCTACCTTGTTGCGGCTCCTATTTTCCTATCCAATTATTTTTCTTGCTTTTCATCCTTAGATCCTATTTATTACATGGAGGTATTTGAAACTGTGTACCTGTTTTAGACATCTTTTCTGGCACGCTATGTACGCCTTCCAAAATCATGAAAATTACTAAAAAATTACGAAAAATTACTATAAATTTATAGGCTATGTTTCCTATAAAATTTTGAATTCAGTACATTACTTATTAGTAACCCTTGTTAAATGCGTTTAATTTTTTTTTGATATTGCTGCATTTGATATAAAAACCCACATTTATAATAATCATAATTACATTCAGTTTTCCAGAATTCTAACATTTAAAGCATTTCTGGTAACATGATTGTCAAAAGGTGACTATTGTTAACTATCACTTTTGACAGCTACCAATAACACAACGGACAATAACTGATCAATATACTTGCCATTGGAAAAAAATTATATGACTTTGCCACATAGATATATTTTTGACGTCATTAAAATCGGTGTCGGGTGTGGAAAGGTAATTGCCCCAAATGTGCGATAGTTTCAGTCGTAGTTATTTCAAATTTCAATAAACCTGCTTAAAATAGATATAACGCTGCTATATTTATCTCGTTTTTAAGAAGGAGGGTGAAAGTTTGAAAGATGAAAGAAAGGATGAAAGAAGTACTGCTTATTTATTTGATCGTGCGGTTATCGCGAATTGTGCAAGCGCAAAGTAAACCCACGATTTTTGACTCTCCGGAGTCACACGTGTCCATAAACTGGGTCACATATCAGTGACTTATTGTTATATTCTCGTTCTTCAATGTCGATGTCGGGCATCTGGATTCCTTATTCAAAAATCCTTGATTCTTCTATGTTTATATTTTCTCTTAACAATTAATCTGTCATTCTCATTTATGCCTACAGACGTTCTTCTAGATACATAAAATTTATTATCGTATTATCATGAGAAATAAATATTGTTGTAAAGAAGAATGTATTTTTTAATATATATTTTGGTTTCCAAGTATACAAGTAAAATTAAAATACTTTAAAAGACGCGAGACTGAGAATTTGAAAAATGTTAATGTCGCTATATAAGAGGGAAAAGTATAGCCATTGTTAAATTTAAAAAAGAATTTTAAAATTTTGGCTGGTAACAACTGATGGGACAAGTACGTAGAGCACTAAATCTTAAATAAAATGTTACCAGTAATGCTGGGTCCCATACCCAAAACCACGAAAATACTCCCTGTTATACTATTTTCACGAATAACTGCTGCAGTGTCCAACATTGCCTTCATTTTTTTAATGGTTAACGCGTGAACAAGCCTTAAAACTAAACATCTATTAAACCTGAAACCGATAGTTTGAATTTGAAGCAACAATGATGATTATATTGTATACCTTTATCGTATCATTATAATCGTATTACCTTTATCGTATTGTCATATAAAAATACACAGTAAATTAAACAAGTTGCTAATAATTGCGATATTATTTGAGTATATAAATCATCAAAACCGTATACACAATTATTATTTCCCGATATGAATCGGGGTAGATAACAAAATAAACAGCCCTTATTTGAAAAGTCTACAATTTAACCTTTTGTACTCTTAAACAAAGGGGTGGTGTTTTGCGAAAAGCGACCCAAACAGATTTTACTTTTTGCGCGCCCTCTATCATAATGACAATGGGCCGCTATCAGGCCCAGCAGATAAAATTATTTCACCTCTTAAGGGCGGGTTTCCCTTATCTCCGCACGGCACATTTCATTTTGAATTTAGCGGTCGACTTTTCGCGAATGAAAATTATTATAAAAATTTCCCCAGTCGCATTTATTACTGGCGGTGACTGTCGTCTTTTCTTCCCTTTTTAATTTATTCTCTCGGCCCTACCCAGTAATGTACATGGCAGTTTAAAATGATGGAAACACTATCAGGTGTATTAAGTACGAATTTTGAAAGAATTGTGGAGAAAAAGTTGTGTCGCGCTTAAGAATACTCCTGGTTGTATATGGCTGTGAATGTATTGGCTGCAACAATTAGAAAGGGAGATGAACGGGGTAAATGGGATGATTATAAATGGACTGTGTGCGAAAAAATTGAAAAAATAAAAGAAGCTTGATATACCTGCCGCAGTATCTTCTTATTCTTACAGTCAATGAAAAACGATGATCGACATACATGGTGACACACCTTCACAAACACCTACACACCTGATAGTACCTGGAACCCATAATATATTTTGATATCGCCCGATAGTGATAATGTCTCTTTTCGGAGGTGGTGATCGATTGATGTGCCTCTTGCATATCGAGAGATGATTTTGGATTTACGAAAAAAGTTAGTAATGAAAGGTCAGGAGAGAAGGGACTGTGACGTAAATGCCATTAGTCAGGCCAACAATATATGCATTAATTCCACCAAGTCTATGTCCACACTCAATAATATAGTAATAAATACTCAAAAAGGGCAATTAAACTAGCTTCGAAAGATTTTGTATAAGTTATATAGATAGTGACTGTTACACAATAACCGTCAATTGAGATTTTATAGATTAGATCATTTCCACAGCCAATCATCGGTTAAGTTATATCTCAGTTACCAGTCATCGATAGAAATTCTAAAAAAATATTACACTCACTAGGCGTACACCCATGAAAAATCACGGAAATTAATAATTAATAACGACCCTTGCAAGACCGCGCAACATAAGCCGCGCAAAATCATCTAAAGTTTTCATTCCAGCAAGTTACGGACGGACAACGTTATTATTATATTTAGATATGGCTTGCAAATGTCGATATTATAAATATTTAAACGAGGTGAAGCATTTCTTACCTGATGTTTGACTGGCTGGAGTACATTTCAAATATGTGTATAATAATACAAAACTCTCCATAATCGAACTCGACTTCCAGAAAACCGCAGCGCGTGGGATGCAAATTCCAGTAAGCCAGTGGTTCTCAATAAAATACGGCCTCGGAATCATTTTAACGTTTTTTAAATTACGTAGCCCCGCAGAGCGCTTTGGCGATGCCTTCCATTGGAACTACACAGGATTAAAGTCTGTATAACGCGTCATAAGCTTTAAGCCACTTTTTTTCTCGGCTGTGGCACTGTCGGCAGTGACACGTGCACACTACCTGTGTAAATTCATTTATGATCTGAACTTTTCTTTTCTGAATAAGCTGTGACAACTTTTGGAAACACTTACAATGCAAACAACTCATATACATTAACAGTAACCATATTTTTGTTCTAAATAGAGATGTGTGGAATAAAACAGAGTATCCGTGCCTACCGTTTGAAACACTGCCACTTCTTACAGAGTTAAGGTTAACACAATGATTTATACACAACGTTTTATACCACTAATTTGAGTTATATAAGCCTAAGCGCTGTCGATGGATACAACCATCATCTTCAGAGGCAATATTAGAACTAATTGTAAATCAATATGGCCGACAAATATAAAGTAACGGGATGACGGAGAGGGAGGGGGGGGGGCGAGGGTAGTTATTTATTGACATATACAACAGTAATTAATTTTTACATACAATAATACTTATTTTAACAATGGGGATGACGCAGGTATTTGAATGTTTATTAGGTTATTTTTATTTTTGATTGCTTTATTAATTTCTAGGCTAAAGCGCTTAGGCTTGTATAACTCAAATTAGTGGAATAAATCGTTGTGTATAAATCATTGTGTTAATCATGAACTTCCACTCTGTAAACGAAACAACGCTTAATTTATTAGATTTAAGGTTGTTGTTACGGTCGTTAGACATATTTAACTGTAACCGGTTACGATTTTTTTATACGAACCGAATACTTTTCCGAGAAAATAAGCATTCAACGAAACGTCGAGAATCGTTTCTCGGAAAAAAATACGGTTCGTATAAAATATCCGCAACCAGTTACAGTTAAACTGCCACATCTGTAATGCAACTAGACGGAGAAAAATTACCAAATATTGACTTATTTAAATAACTCTTGACAGCACCTATCTTTGACATGATACCACCACACTATACATTAACAAATACACACCCTACTTTTTTGATATTGCAAGTCAGTACTTCACCTAACGCAAACTAGGACACACAGATATTTTACAAAACCTTACCTTGGCGTGGTGGCGGTAGCAAAAATACAACTCACATACGAAACAAAGTGTGCAAGATAAACATATATACAACTTTTAAAAAAATTGATAGATGTGGTGTTCTATCACAGGTGGAATATGTAAAGGTTACATTGTGTAAATTGATCACTTTATCTATCTGTACGATAGGTCGTAAGCCCTATGAAGACCCAAAAAGATTTCCATACCTACTTTTCCATATAAAAAATACCTTCATCTCTGTGAGACATGTAGGTATAATATATCTTGAGTACTAACTAAATTATATTATTTACGTGCTAGAAACTTTATCCATTCAATTCTGTTATCACGCGATTTGGTCATTTTGCTGAAATTAGGGCTAAATCCGCAGTTCTACTATTTCGATCCGCTTCAAATAAAACAATGATCACATTTTTTATGAAAATATCTAGATTTCTGTTGTGACGATTTAATTTTAGAAAATTATTTATCGATATTAAAAACAAATGAAATGGAATCACTAACAAAAATAGATATGTTGTCAATAAAGTCGCATTTTTTACCTGTTTTAGTAGGAGAGTATATGGTGAGTCATTTAAAGTATATGGTGACCTGTTGTTACTTATATGATTCCACCTTTAAAATGTGATGTAGAAAAGCCCTAAGACATATTAGTTTATACTACATCAACATCACTCTTACAAACCCTAGTGTAACGCAGTGTGTATAATCTGCGACCGCGCAAGAAATAATCAGGACGTCTTTGACCCCCTAAGCGATAGAACACTCTCTTCATGATTCTTGATGATCAATACATCCAAACGGTTGGTATAAAATATTCATTGTTTCAATACTTAAATTCTTTTGACTTCAATATCAAAAGTTTATTATTTCAGAGGTAAGTATGAAGAACTTCATAATCATACACATGGAAATAAAAACAATTGTTTTTTAACCTTTTAAAACATCCGAAATGCCAATTTGGAATCCCTGCACTTGAAAATTTATCATTTGAAAATTTATCATTAGCGCTCAAACATTTTTTTTATTAAGAATAATGCTGTCTGGAATCCCCGCGTCTGAAAATTATCATTAGTGCAATATCATTATTTATTACCAAGAATATCACATTTATATCAAGTTGTAAATCTATCCTCACCTTTATATGTATTACTTGTCATTAGTGTTTGAACAGAATTGTTTCTTAGAATCGTGCAGAAATCCAAAAACTTAATCAATTCTTAAAATTATAAAGCATCTCTTTCTAATGCATTTAATATAAATACAAGTTGTTGAATGTAAAATATTTAGATTGATAATGCCCTCATAAGGCGAAACGCGTCTCAGAAAATTAAAAAGGTAGAACTTAAAACGATTTTTTGAAAATTTAAATGTTGTGTTATTCCTTAGGTGGTCAAACTCTAAAAGAAAATGAAACTAAAGACTTATCATTACACCATTTCGCTTCAAAGATAGTCAGAGATAATTAATTGTATTAAAGTTATGACTTAATTCAAATTCCATTCAAGAACAATAACAAAATGTAGATATTCCGTAAAACAATATTATATCAGCAGGAATTTCGCTATTCCACTATAAATATAGCTTGAATTTCCAAATTTTATTATCATACCATCTAGTTACATTCCCAATACTAAATCATGCACTTGCGGGCGTAGTTTTTTTCTTCTTCTTTCTCTTTTAGTAGATTTGTGTTGACAGGTGTCAGTCCTGGCTCCTGGCCTTGTGACGAGGACATCTAGTTTTCTCTCCTTCTCTTTGGTGATCTCCCTGGCGGTCGGCGCCCCTCTGGAATCTCGTGCATTACAGCTTTGGGAAGTCTTGTCTGATCCATTCTCTCTACATGATCCCTCCATAATGCCTTCTTTGCCAGCTTCATCGTACAGTGTATTCTATAACGTAGGTTATGCGGATACCCGCACTGAGTATTCTGTCTCTGGGAAGTTTTGAGAAGGTTTTTAATTCTCACCGTATCCACTCTTGTTTCGATACCGTAAACCATGATAGGTGTTATACATGTTTTATATATCCTGACTCATATGTTTTTCACTAGCGTATGTTTTTTGTCCCATACAGTGTCTCTTAGGCATCCGGAGATAACCGCTGCTTTATTTGTATGCTTTTTGACGTCATCGGTGACTTCAATACCTTGGAGTGGAGATATCTAGCAACATCGCCATAGCTAGATAAATTTACTCCAATGAATTTGTTGAAACACGTGGGTAGTTCGCAACAGACTGACCTTTATTTCATTTTAAGGTGTTACACGTACATTCACTAGTAGGTAGTTATAACAAATTAAATAATTTTGATATTAACATCTTGACAGAATTTTTAAAACCTGTTCTAGTGAGAATAATTGTCTACGACCAGTTTGTATCTAAGATTGTCTAGATATTGTAAGACTCTTATTTTTCTGTACATTTAGTTGATTGTAATAATTTATTGTAATAATGTAATGTCGACAACAAAGAGATCTAAATTAGCTTCAAAAGATAAACATTTGAATCGTTCATACTGACAGCGATGACGTATGGAGTGGAGACGATGGCCATTACAAAGAAAAGTGTAGAAAAGCTCAAATGCACACAACGATCCATGGAGAGATCCATGCTTGGAGTAAGTCTAAGAGATAAAATTAGAAATTATGAAATTAGGTACAGAACTAGAGAAGTCGATATCATGGATCGTGTAGCGAAGCTAAAATGGCAATGAGCAAGGCATGTTGCAAGGCAAGATGCTACAAGATGGACTCCGAGAGTTTTGACATGGAGACTTTGGGAAAATAAAATAGGTGTCGGAAAACCTCTAAAGAGATGGATCGACGATATAGCCGATGTGGGGAGGAAGAAATGGCTACAACTATCAAATAACTAGGAAGGATGGAAGGGTATAGAAGAGGCATATATTCAGTAGTGGAGAGATGAAGGCTGAGGAAGAAGAAGAAAAAAAAAATTGTATGAATTCACTTGGATTATATTATTTTTGGCCATCCAGTCATTATAAGGTCTGTTCCTTCAATGTGTCAGAAAAAAACAAATCTTCAAATCCCTTCCCAAGCTGGCTACAAAGGATTTATAGATGGAATCATTTATAACTTGTTTGTGTTGGAAAGTGTGTTTTTATCTTTTTCTCTAGGCTCAAAAACACAAGAATTACAAATCTTTTAAGTTTTTAAACAGCCTCTATTTTGAAACAAGATGGCAGATAAGGCCAGCTTACAAACATCAAAGGGTGAATTTTCAGAAAAGTTTGTTCGAAAATTGATAAGGACTGCGGGTGTGATCTTGTTCACGAAATCTGTTATATTCCATATAAACTTTTTATTGAAGGCGCTTCTAGGGTCTCCCGGCCATGGAAGAAATGGCCTCGAATAATATTTAATTAATTTAATATAATTAATAAATATAAAAATAGTTTTTCCCACTTTTGTATTGAAAATATCAACATGTTTCAGAGCCCATGGCCCCTTCGTCAGTATGTGTCAGAGTTGATAGCGGGCTATCACCACAGAAAGCGACATCGTGTGTATGTTGCTAGAGCGTGTGCATGTTGCAATGGTGAATCAAGAAAGTACCTACAGACAAGCGAGAAGTTTTCTAGTGCGAATCTGAAATTTTTGAGTAACGTGATAGGGGTGATAAAAAGTGCAGCGAAGATTCAATAACAAATTAATTATAGTTGACGATGAGACTATTTTTACCGAAACTGTAGTTTTTATAAATAACTAAAATTGTGTGTGTAGTACAAAGTTTAATTTAATATATATTTTAATCAAGATCACGTCGTGGAATCCACGGCGTTGCGTAATACTATTTGGCAATCGCTGCATTAAGCTATGGGATCTCCTTTGAAAGCGCTTTGATGAAATTCTGAGGTGAATGGTACGAGAGCAGATCAGGGGCGCTCAAAAGATGGCCTATTCTTTGAAAGGAGCTTCCGGATTTTTACCTTTTTCGAAAATCCCGAGATGAATAAAAGGACGACGCGCTTCGCCACAGGAATTGATTTAATACCCGGCCGGTGTTTGCGCGTCGGTTAACAACAAATTTCATAAAACCAGAAGAAAGCGGTTCTAATATTTAAGAGTTGTCATGGGATCGTAGCCGTGGGAGACAAACGAAACCCTAAAAATTATTTAAACTTTTACTTAGTACGCAAAGTCACTCAACATGAATTTAAACGGAGCCCGATTATTAAAGAATATTTCACATACTAATTCACGAAATTTGTTATAGAATAGAGTAGCTTGTTGGTCTTGTGGTTTTTATGTGAAAAAAAAAATACATGACGGTTATCCGCCTAACGTCAACATATAAATACGAGTTCAATGTGACAATGACAATTTTACCAAAATTTTACATCAGGACGCTATGGAAGATGAAATTAATAAGTGCATATTCAATTATCTTTTATTCTTTAAGTTTTAAATACAGCATTAGTATTATTAATATTATTAATATTTAAGCACTAACTTTGTGGTTAAACATAATAACAGAATGTTAGTAAACTTAGTAAAAACCACTACCAGATTTACGGTCTAACGGTTTCGAACACTATTCAGAACACTATACACCCCAACCATAGTATATCAATAGTGGTGATAGTTTAACAATACTATGGTTGGGGTGTATAGTGTTTACTAACATTCTGTTAGCTGTAACAGAATGTTAGTAATGCTGTTAGTACTTATTTCATATAATTTTAGTCGATGCATGAGAATTATGACGTCATGTTTGCGATAGGTACTTCAGAAATCCGTCTGAAACTCTGTCAGATCAGACCGCCTGGATAGAAAGGTACCGGAGAAATCAATTCCCTTTTTAAAGGCATTGCAGATATCGGACACAGTAAATAAAGGTATTTACTTTGAGAGAGAGATGTTCAAATATACAAATCTCCTTATTTGAGTAAGGCCAACACCAACTCATTTATTATTATTTTTTATTTTCATCTATTAAGTATTGGGATAACAATCTAAAGATCCCACCCAATATTGCTTGTTTTGGAACACGGCCATATTTGTAAAAATGCTGGGCCAGCAAGTGACTAAAGAAGAATAACTCAAAAAAAATTAAATGTACCAAGTACACGCCCCTGGTGGGCACATTATTGCAGGGCATTATCCGCACCCTTGTACAATCACTGACTCATCTTAATTTAAAAACTTATTTCCAACGAAATGACAAAAAGTGAGCGAACGGCCGCGGAGTTATAAATTTCACGGGTAATGATTGCTGTCCTTGTGCGGGTGGCTCCCCTTTTGGTACCGAAGTACCAACAAATTTAAATTTATCTTGGGCCCATTAGTGCTGAAGTTTCCCAATTTGTTTTCATTTATTCCGCGGGTGATAATCATCTATTTCACGGTTCCTTAAAGATCTTTTATAGATTAATAACCGAAAGCAATCGGCTATAAAAAATCGGCGGTAAAATCTATTTTCTCCATATTTCCAGTGATTATGTTTTCTTTGCGATTAGTTGAGTTGTAGAATGTTCTAAGGACTTTGGTAATGTGTGGTTACCATTTTCCTGTGACAATATTTAGTGAATAATTTAAAATTACATGAATATCTGTCAAAATTTTATTGTTATATAAAATGTAAATTATCTTTATTTTAACTTCTTCATTACAATCACCTTTACACCGGTAACTTATTTTGTTAGTACTTATCAATTAATTATTGTAACGCCAACATATTTTATTTTCGAAATAATTTTTCTATTACAGCTAAGGAACAAGTGTCAAAGTCTGGTATACAAAGGTGTTCCTCAGTATACCAAGTACCCCAAGCCTAATTATACTAAGAGATGGCCACTTTCGCTTGTAAAATATTAATGGAACATTACTAAAAATAATTAAACTAATTGACTTTGTTTACACCACTAAAATTTATTTGGTAAAACCAACCGGTTTCGGAAACGACGTTCCTTCGTCAGGGTATACTTAATACTCAGGGTATAGTACTAAGTATACCCTGAGTATTAAGTATACCCTGACGAAGGAACGTCGTTTCCGAAACCGATTGGTTTTACCAAATAAATTTTAGTTGTGTAAACAAAGTTAATTAGTTTAATTAATAATAATAATTGGATAACTTGTATAGCGCCGTTTTCGCGAATACTCACCTCAAGGGCGTTAATTATATTCATAATGTAACCACAAAGTTATTGCAAAATATAACAGTATTACTAAAAATATTTATTTACTACAGAACACAAATAAATGCTTTGGTATGTTCCTTGAGATCTTTATTGATCTTGAGTCCAAGCCTTTGGCCTTCGCTAGTTGGCTTAAAAACGTAACTGACAGAGGATCTAGTCTGGGGACCTAGTAGAGGAATCTGTAGTTAATCCAGTAGCGACGAGAGGACAGCAATCCACTGAGGACCTGGAGGATAGGGACCCAGCAGCAAGATCTGGGGTTGGTTGTGACACTGCAAGGCGTCTCTCTAGGCGCTTTCCAGCTAATCAGCGAGTGATTACCCGTTATTTTTACCCACGCCCTGAGGAAGTGTACCCAATCGGTTGAGCGGATCGACCGCCGTCCGTCTCGAGTTTGTTTTATTATTTATAATTCCACCTAATCCATGTAAAAATTGTATATGCGATAGTATTCAGTTAAATATTATACTTTGCTTGTTGATGAGAAAACTGTTACTCTGGAAACTTAAGTAGTAAAATATAAATTTACTAGCTGTGCCCACGCGGCTTCGCACGCGTAGATTTTTAGTAAACTGTTTGGATCGTCATAGAACTTTCGCGAACCTTCTAGAACATTCTCCTTCCAGAACTTTCAAGATTTTTCGAATGTACAAGAACCTTCTAGACACACCGACACATTCCACCACTCAGTTTAGAACCTTATAGAACTTTCGGGAATTTTCTAGAACCTTCTCTTCCAGAACTTTCTTGAGCAGGTTTTTCCAGAACGTTCTAGACTCACCGACACAGTCGGCGCGCCTACTTTTGAAACAATCTGAAGCATTTGCGGCCTTCCCATAACAAAACAATGTGCTAGAAAGCACATTTTCTTCACCCACTCCCACCCACGCACAGCCATCCCCACCAAACTCGCATATTTTTGATGTGACACCAAGGACTATCTACCACCATAATCACCGGCGGGTGATTTTCCAGTGAGACAGGCACAGTCCAAACATAATTTGATACTTAAAATTAAATAGAAATAAATAAATAAAACTCAACTGAGTTGTTCCGTGCGCCGACAGGAATGGCACCATAGGAAAAAGAAGGAAGGCAAACATAGCAACCCTATTTTATGACGACATAAACATGTAAAAAAAAACAGTTTGAAATATTAAAGATTTTAATTTCTGTTCTAAGACGGGGTATTTTATGCGCGTGGACATAAAAATGAAATCGGTTTTAATCGCTGTACCGCGCTGGAACCTTCCTGGACCCACCCCGCGGGCGCGGATGGGGCTGGTTTTTCCCCGAACCTAATTCCCGCGGTCGGCGCCGCGCATAATTTATGGCGGGAATTAAATTTACGGCATCTGCGGATAATCGCGCCGAAATTACGGCGCCGGTAGTCGGGCCGCCTCATCGATTGCGCAACACCCTGCGATTGTCAAGGGCGCGATCTTTGGCGGCGGAACAACCGTTTCTTGGCCTTCTACCAAAAATAATGGCAAGAGACCATGGAGCCAAATGTTCGAATCGATAATGAACGAAACGATAAAATGATATCATCGATTGTGTCGATAATGATAAATGAAATGTATCGTTTGATCGATTTGCAACGTTTTTTATCGTTACTTGTTGTTAATACTCGACTTATATTTATTATTAATATATATTAGTCGCATACATATATATTTTTTTGTTAACTCTATGATTATTATTTTTTTTTACTATTTTTACTCTATATTTTTTTCTTTTAATTAATATTTATTATTTTATTTATTCTTCTATAATTAATTATATTGCCTTTTAAATCACCTATTATAAAATATAAAATTACTATTTTTAAATTTAATTTTCATTGTTCTTGATTATGTTTCTAAATAATTTATGTTCACATTTGTATTTTTTTTACATATTATTTCTGTCGCCTATTGTTTATCATCTTTGTACAAATTATAAAGTAAAATGCTTTAGAGCCGTATATATATATATGTAAATAAATAAATAAATATTGAAAATGTTTTATTTTACTTTGTAATACACACACACAATATAAGTTATTAAATTACTACTATAC
This sequence comes from Agrypnia vestita, assembly GCA_016648135.1. NCBI lineage: Eukaryota > Metazoa > Arthropoda > Insecta > Trichoptera > Phryganeidae > Agrypnia > Agrypnia vestita. The sequence continues at coordinate 24,938 of JADDOH010002178.1, forward strand.
TTTCAGGAAGAGCAGTCTCTCTCATCATCAGTATAGATAATAACTAACGTAAATACAAAATTTATCAATCTAATCGGGTTGTTCAGGGGGGCGCGCGGTGGGGAAGGGTATTTTTTTCCCTGAACAGCTCTAGGAGTGGTGAAGTGGACTGAAATGTTTAATATTTATTAATGTGTTTCGAGAATTCAAATTTTTAAAATATCAACGGTTTACAAACTATTCATTATCCATCCTCTATGAGGAACCGACTGGAGTAATTTTAATTTGTGACTATCGAAAGAACGATTAGTGTTAATTATATGATTGGAAAATTCAGAGAAATTGTTAATTAACTCTATCAACTTTTTTGGAAGTTTTCAGTAACTATCAAATATACGTAAATATATAATCCAATCAAATATAAGGAAAGTTCCCAGATTCGTGACAAATTTACAACTATCGAAAATTTGATATTGATTTGATTTGTGTAGAGTGATCACTTAAGCCATCTCATACAGGTTGTAAGCCCTGTCCCATCGTATAAGAGACTTCCATACACGTTTCTTTATAAATAGCTTCTTCTCTATGAGACTTCTATCATTCATCTTGTTTGTGAAAGTGATATTGATTTTTTTTCCTAATTCAAGTTTTAATGGATTCCTAGATTGTTCATTATTACTCTTCTATACGGTACATTTTAAAGGAAGCTAAGTAAATTATGATCTATAGAATATAAGAAAATGTAAAGCCATTTCATTACCTACATACTTTAAAAATAAAAAAATATAAAAAATGATTAGTTAACGTATCCTTCATAATATCATTAATTTACGTGGCAGTTACTTTGTAGTGTAATACGATTATTTTATTTGCTGTACTCTGTACTACACATACTTTATTTAAATTATTTTTTTACTTGCAGTTTTGAAAGAGGCAGTTCCTCCTATCATCAGGTGTAATAATTGATTATACCTGATGATGAGGGGAGTGCGGTGTCGAAACTTGCTGACGCTACAAATAATCAATGTGTTATTACTTCTGACTTTTTTAGAAAAACTATCATCTACTTTCTACCTACATTCATTTGACAACAATGCGATGCTAAAAATGATCTACAAACCTCTAAGTGCAAAATGTCTATACGTCATTTGTGTAGTTTTCGGGGCTTGCAAAACGACAAAATGCAAATGGCGGGCAATTCAAATATTGCGCTCTTATTTGGATCCTCTTTATACGAGGCTCAATCAAAAACTAAGCGCAGTTTTTGATTTTCTCAAAAATATCTTCATTTATTAATCATTTTGACTCTCAAAGTTTTCTTCATCAAATATAATACACAAGTGTATTGCCAGCGCTTTTCCAATCTTCAAGAACTTCAACGGCAACTTTGGTATGTGTTTAGCTCCTTCAACAATTCTATTATTGTCAATTCTTGAGGTAGGTAGTAGTTATGGTATTTTAACCGGTGACACACTAACCGGTATTTGAGATTTGCTTGCGTCGCGCGTCGGTGATGGGGGACTGTTTTTTTCATTTCGACGGATAACCTTATAAAAACAATTGTATTTTAGTTATCGATCATCGAGACAATCAAACGCAAATAACTGAACAGAAAATCAATAGTAGGTAATGCAAATATTTAATATAAATATTTAATATAAACAAAATCTAAAATCTAATAAATATGATAATTTCGCTGTCTGTCCGTAACTTTCTGGAATAAAGCTGGAATTAAAACTTAAGATAATCAGAGTGTGACACGCAATCAACGCACAGGATGCAATGGCTCCGGCAATACGCAACGGTCGCCCACCAAATCATCATGATTTTTCAGGGCGTACGGCTAGTAAACAATATAAATTTCATTCAAATGTAGTTTTTATATTTTGTATCCCAAATTTTATCATATTAAAAAATAAAAACAGTTTCATTCAACTGAGAATGATTGAATTTAGCGATCGTGTTTTCTTTCTAAAAGGTAATTTTATTTCATGTATTCTTCTTATAAAGTGGTTATGTTAATGTTTTGTTTTTTCTTTGTGAATTCAAAAGTGCTGTGTCTATTCATAATTTATGTATACCTATTAATATAAATACATTTAATTGAATCATATATCCGAATTGTGATTATTTATATCCTTCCTAGCATCAATTCTTAGGAATTGTATTTTTCAAGTGTAATTTTGTGTTGTATTTTGTTAAATATTTATTTTCGATATTTTCACCAATATACATATGTGTGATGTTCTCTTCCTTTTACTTTAGGAGGAAAGAGCCTTGATTTCGAGAATTCGAGGATCCAGAATAACTTGATGTTCCGCTTCAATATAATTAATTAACTTGTAAGAATAGAGTTTACGCTATAACATTAATACAGTATTCAGATAGCTAACAAGTTATACGAACGCGGTAGTTGAATTTTAAGAGAGCGCGTCAAAGTGGCACATCCCTATTTGTACCCATTCATTCTCTCATACTTCTGTCTCTCTCATTCATTTTGACTGACATTACAATATGATTACGTTAAATTCATGCTTTAATTTTCTCACTGCACGTTCTTGGTAAAAAGCTAATGGTGATCTACAGTGCCTAGTGGCTGGTATGTCCAATATAATGCATGGGAAGTGAATTTCTGATGAATTTAAGCAAATTGAAGAGTGTATATAAAGAAGTATAACTTCTTCAAAAAGAGCAAAATGATTTTGTGGCGACATGATGATGACATTTATGATATATAATATAATCAATATAGTATATCATAAATCGAAGTATAGACAATAAAAATAAATATATTATTATGTATGCGAAATGAATAAATAATAAAGTTCTAATAATAAAACAAATTTTATTTGTAAAATACACCTAGCTATTTATAATATTCAATTAACTATCAACACTTTTTCTTAATTCAAAAATTTATAATTTATTCAAATGTAATCCTGTACAATTTATTTTAATGTAATGTAAAACCCTATTAAGATTAAAAGCATTATCCATTACCAAAAGCTGATTCGCTGATTCAGAAAAATTATTGCAACTTTTCAAAGTAGCATAATTTCAAAAAACGAATTGCGACAGTTGAACCTATTTGCGCAGACAAAATTCGAAAATTCCTCGCGTTTTTTGATCAAACCTCTTACATAGAATTTTATATTATATGCGTGTTGAGATATGAGATCAATATTGAACGAAGGCGCGCCACCGCCGAAGCCGTTGTTCGATCGCACCATTCCCCACCCACACACGTGCACAGACGTAAGTCACGTGACGTGCTATTGTGGTCCAACACATTGAACTGCATTGTCATTTCCGCCCATAGACTGGCTTTTCAACGCCGACCGTAGAGGCTAGGCGACCGTAGATATTCTATCGTTGTGCTGTAAATAGAAAAGGGGCAACTCGGGTCGGACGGTACTGAAAGGCATTCCTATTTTTCTCTATTAGAAAAAAATATCTATTTTCTGTTTTATTCTGAACTTAAAGAGATTTTTTTTAGATGTGATTTTTGGCCTGGCTTGTAGCGAAGGGAAAAACAACATTTCAAAATGAAGACTACAACATACACACGTTCACCAGTTTGAAGACTGCAAAGTGTACACTACAATTGTAGTAAAAACTACATGAAGTGAAGTACGAAATGTGAACTAAATATTTTTTTCCCCGAATAAAAAAGTTTGGTAACCTAAAAAAAGGTCACCAACCAGATATCTTCATTCAATCCCAAAAATTTTTCAAACTATGGGGGGGGGGTTGTTATAGTTTCCAGAGATTTCTTCGTTTAGCTACATCAACTTCCCAACAATTTCACGTAAAAAATGTACTAAGTATATGCTCATACTTTCGATAACTTTGAAGTGTGTGTACTTTGTAGTGTTCGCTTTGAAATGAAGTGTACTATTTGAAGTATATACTTTCAATAACTATAAAGTGTGTGTAGTTTGTAGTGTGCACTACACTTGTGATGGTCGACATAGAGATAGATTTAATAAATTTAGAAAATCTTAAAATAATAATATTCAAAAAAGCCAAGTATGGACATCAAAAATATATTTCTTCTGGTTTGAATCGTTTAAAAGTAAAAGCCTGATATATTTCTTCTTAAGATTCTATGTATTACAAGAGGCTAACAAAATATTGAATATTCAGCTATACAAGTAATATTTCTTAGATCTTTATTATACCATAGATATAATTCTGTGTTAAATTAATATCGTTTGCCAATCCTAATAGACTCGACCTTGTGAGTAGGTGCGAACGAGCCTTTATTATTTATGAATCGGAACAGCAAGTCTCGTGTGTAGCGGGTGCTTTACTGTTATTTTAACGAAACGGACCAATCACAGGCGCGCTTTGCCTTCGACGGGTTGAGCCGGAGGCGACCGTCCTGATGGCTGAATCCGGCCAATGGCGAGCGCCGGCGGTGAGGTCATCGCGCATAGGATGAGTCACTGCACTAGCGTGGATTTCAGAGGTATGGTGAAATCGTTACTATAAAAGGAGCGAACACGATGTACTCAGCCCCTTCAGTTCGAGACCAGACTTGCGAGCGGGAGCGCTGCCCAACAGACTACCGACGGAGCCCCGAGTTCCAGATCATCAGTTGCGAGCAAAGGAGCTGCCAGCTTGAGAGAAAGCGGGTCTTGCAGCGGCGAAGTATAGAGATTCCACCATCCCGCAGCACCAGAAGGAGGATTCCGCCACAAAGAGTAACAGATAAGGATCATATTCATATTATCTATTACGGTTAATTATTTTCACTATCGAAATGTATTTATTTTGGGAATATTTGAGTTCGGAATAATTATGTGTAATTAAATATCACGATTGCTTGTGTGATATTGGTTCAAATCGTACAAGAATTCCGTTCCAAACGGGTGTATTTTTATGCAAAGCGAATTTCATACCGTTTATGCTAAAATTTGAATACACGGATTTCTATATGAATTACTTAGTAGCATTATAATAATTACTGTATTGCATAAGTATTGCGCAATCCGGTCTTCAGTTAACTCTTTATGATTTGAGTACCTCGGTACATCTAGCTTAACAAGTAGCTTCAGAATGACGAGTAAAGGACAGAATGGGGAAGTCTAACTAAAGATTGGGGATATCTGGTTTGTGTTAGCCTAGCTGGCTGAGGGGTGGATGATTGCCGGCACTTGGGCGTGGAACCCGCACAAGCCCCTGCAGGGCCCCTTAAAGGCGGGGTCCTCCTTGTTGCTCGGGGTCGTCAATAAACCGACCACCTAACCTCATCTGGCGCAAACTACTTAAACCAACAAAAAGGTTCCCTTTGTCTTTGGAAGGATTTCCATGCTTGAATGCTGTAAAACCTTGATAGAAAACGTTAACTTCTATTTCGTCCTCTGTAAGAAAGACAGGGCCAGAATAAATATAAAAATCATTCACTCATATGGAATAGCTGGGATATTATAAATATGTTACTAACACTCTAACATTTGTCCAAAGTAAATGTTGCAAGATGCAGAATCGTGGGACGCCGCTCTGAAAAGGCATAATGAGATTGCACAATAATTTGTAACATCGCTGACTATGCCCGCAAAGGAGGCTAATGTCGTCATCAATTCGTACCAAAAGAGTACATGATTCTTCAAACACCGGCCTAAAAGAAAGGCGCCTCAAGACAACACACATCATCAGAAACTCGTACCAAAAGAGTACGGCCTTCTCAATTATAAGCCTAAAAGAGAGGCGTCACAGGATCACATCTCGTAAAGAAGAGATAGAGTCTCGGGATGCAGTAAGTTCCGGAGGAACAAGGGGGGCCGTTTAGTCACTTAGGAAGTCGGCCACCGGGTTTAGGCGGGCGCGGAGCCTCAACCCCTCTCAGCAGAGATGCTGAGGGTTTAAAAAACCAAAATTTAGCATTCAAAGAAACTATTATTTCATATAAACTCACGGGCTGTTGTAGAATCCTTTCGAACAAACCATCCCCGAGACCTTATCTACTTATTTATAAAGAAGTTTCGCTTCAAAAATGTCGTATTTCGTAAATAGCAAATATATGTATTATTTTCTCACGGAATTAATATGAACAGGTTCATGCACGTCTAGAACGAAACCATTCAAGGTAAGAATTTGCTAATACAAAGTGTTTATAATTATTAATTTCAGTGTTATTTAATATGTGTGAATTTTTCCCTTTGCGCCGTTCGAACGATTTTACTGGTTTGTCTCAAATCGAAAATGTTTTATTTCTAATACACGAATTCTTCTGGTGAACGTATTTTATTGTAACATAAATGTATAGATTATTAGGTTCGTTAGATGTTTTTATTACGTAATATTATGCAATTGTTTCCACACTGCTCCTATAAAAGAATTTGAAGTTATTACGATACACAACGGGGTCCTTCATCCATTAGACGATTCATGTGCCAATTCAACGACGTATTACGAATAGTATATATTGTATTTATCGAGATTTAGTCGCATTTATTATTTCTAGTGAGGTTTTTAGTATTGGTTCCAGGCGCCATTATGAGGCGGAAATAGTTCATATTCATAGCCCGACTGCAATAGGTATTTTTGTCGCGTAAGAGGTAGCACTTTTAGGAATATAACTGTGTTTTATGTTTCGTCCCTGACGGACAGGATGGTATAGCTGTGGCTATTTAGGTAATATACTTAGTAAATGCAAAGGGCATTAGGTATTATCGATTTCGTCTGCGAACCCAAGATGTTAGAAATATTTCAGTTAATACGTATTTTTAGTTAATTTATCGTATAGAACAATTTCTGATAGTATAGAACATTATTTCATATGAAAAGTTGAATTTTAGTAGTAGTAATATTTCTGTATTGAATATTTAATTTTTAACAACTGTATCGCTACATCATATGGTTGAAGTCGACCGGTTGCATCCTGTCGCTCAATCGCGCGCGCTCACATATAAGAATAATGAAATATTTGATAATCCAATATATTGTATTTTGAACGCGACGGTTTGCTACTTACTAACCTTCATTATTTAGTAGGACCCACATTAGGGTCATCTTACATCGTTAGCCGTGAAAAGAATATGATTTACATTGATTTGCAATGGAATGATTTGTATTATAGATTTGCTTCGCCTTATATATTCAACACACACCCCATGGGATGTCTAACTCTGGTGCCGGACCAGGAGCTATACTAAATTATTATTAAATGTATCAAGGCCGCGAGGACCCTCTATCTACCTGGGTCATCACACACTTCAAAACATGTGAAGTGTGCACTTCAATGAAATGTAGTACTACATTATAGTAGTGAGTATAGAGAAGACCCATCACTACTGGCTTGCTATGTACAAGGCTTATAAAGTTCCTCAATAGGAGTTTAGGTATTCTACTCTATGCCTCGTTAACTCAACTTTTCCAGTGTTGATGAGAATGTTCCAGTCGATCCCAGATTGTCCCATGTTATGGAGTGTTCAAGAATTTATATTTTACCATCTTGTTACAGTGTTTATTGATGAAATAAAAGTAATGAAATGGAAAGCAAAGGGAAAATTCTGTCCGAATTCCTTGAAAACCCCATTTCTTCAAATGTGTAGAAATAAAAAAAGTACATAATAAAATTAAAATAAATTGAAAAATAAGACAAATCCGCTAACCTAGTGCCACCACTGTCATAAATTCGGCCACGACACAAAGGTGCTTAAAAAAAATAAAAAACTAAAACCGATGTTTCCTCTAACTTTTCTATGGTTTGTGTGGACTATTAATTTACCTCGGTACGTTTTGTACCAAAAATTTTGCATCGTTGCTTGCACTCGTAAAATATTATACCGCGTAAGACAGAAGACATCTAATTACGAAATAAATCTCTATTTTTTAATAGCACAATATTTTTACGTATTTTTAGGTCCATTAGAGTTCAATAGGTCAAACATTAATAAAATGTTAAGGCAAACCTAAAATCTGGTTTCACATATTTATTTCTGTGTGCGGGGGTTGGGAACATGTGTGCCGACAAATTTTTACGAGTGAACTGCCGCGTATCCGCACACCTTAGAGGGAGCTTTGGCTATAACCCTATAGAGGGAATATTGGATATAAAATCTGTGTGAGAAAAGCGCCATCTAGCTCTCAGCAGCGTTAGACGAACGTTGCTATATAAAGAATTATACATTTTTTGACTTTATCATTTTACACCTCGTGATTATTTGTGGCACCGGGTTACACTGGTAGTGGAATTTTTTTCATAAACAAAGATGTATTTACTCCCTTTATATTAACTCGTGGCGTCTGCTTACTTGACGAAAAAACTTTGGATCGATTTTTAACCCTTTTCCCGTAATCCAATCGAGCTGAAACTTTGCAAGCAGACTCGTGGCGACGATCAAGAATTTCTGTCAAATTTTTGTAAAAAAATTAATACATTTTTGGATTTTTTAAATTTTTTATGGTTTTTTAACGCGTCTGGTAGACACGGAACCTGATTATAGTATGATTACGGATTTTTGGAAATTTTTTATTACTTCCTTTCGTAACATCGCTCGACCGAAGCCCAACGCGTAGGTTAAGCGCCAAACCAGTTTCCACTAGTAAATGAGAAAGGGAATAATAAAAACATTTTTTTTATGGAATACTTTTTTTAATACCTAATGAGAATAATAAAAAAAATATTAGGTATTATAGGATATCGACAGAGTTCTAGGACGAGGTGGGGCATGACAAAGTCTGATAGAGCCATAGATAGGAGCCAGTGACACATTTTTTTTAATTTTTAAAACCAAATTAATTAATCAATTAGAAAGACATACAAAAAATTAAATCCGCGAAAAAATATTTGGCTGCTACCGGGATTCGAACCACGGATCTCCCCCTGTCCGGGGCAGGAGCGTTATTAATTTGTGCCTGCCGTATTTTATTTATTTTTTTATATTTTTGGATACATTTAATATATTATATTCACGAACACATTTTTATGGTGAAGTAGCAATTTTTTCAGAACAAAGTTTTTTATTATTTATTTTTTTATGCCTGTATTATCTGTTATCTGTCAAAAACTCCCAAAATCAAGTTTCATAATATCCAAACTTTTTTATATACTTTAGTGTACATGTACAAACATTATTTCAGGTATGATACTTTAATGCAAGTCTGGCAGTCGCCGGCTTTTAGTCTATGATATTTGATATTTAACTACGGACACTATAAAAGTGGCCCACTCAAGGCAGGCAACAATAGTGTTTGAAATGACACCTTATACGTCCTTTTCTTATAAAATGTATCTTCTTCATCATCTTCATACCCTTGTCCTAGTAGAGTCGGGGGCCCAAAACCTCGACAAGGTGCTTCCATATTCCTCTTTGTCATGCGATCGTTTTACACGAGTCTACCAATCTAGGTCCATTCTGTTTTCATACATTTTTTTCTGTTGCTTCTCCCAGATTAATCTGAGGCGACCTACCAACCGGGGTTCCTTTAAGTATTCATTTCTCTAGCATTCTTACCATATGTCCAAGCCACCTCATTTGTGATTTTTCTATGTGTAGGAGTAGGGCAGAACCTCAAATCCGAATAGTTCCAATATTTGGACCTCGAATATATCCACCTGTTTTTAAGTATTCGTTATTCGAATACTTCTAAAAGTATTCGTAAAGTATTCGCTCATATTTATAGTATAAGATTTTTTTTAAATTTCTAAACGAAATAAAGGTTTACGAATCTTGGAAGTCATATACAAGCATTTTCAGGTATATGATTTTTTTCTCGGAGTCGTAAATGTCAAAGATGAAAAAACCGTAAATTGTCGGTCATCTTTTGCATTTGCCTATTTTTAAATCTTATTCAGTTTATCTTTATAGTTTTATGACAATAAGCACTTACGGTTAACACACTTTGTTTTGTCAACGATGGAGTCGGCTTTCTATTATTCTTTAGTATTAAGTCTTCATAAATACTTGAGCCGACAAACAAGAAGTTATATACAAAATAATTTTAAAAAAACTTGCACGTGGGGTGTGAGATATGAAGTAATATAAACATATCTAAAATGTTGTCAGTTATCAATATATTTTTTGTTGTTTTTTATAACATTTATTTTTAAAAATTAAAATAAATAAATTCTCTACAATTATTATGTTTTTTTTTTCAAATATATAGAAAGTATTTATCTGTATTTATCATCCGAAGTACATTATTCCTTTCTTAAAAATTTTACGATTTATTCGAATGTATTATCATTAACTATTCGATATTCGAATAGTTGGAATCACGAATATTTGATGACTCTAGAGTAGGGGCTCCATGCCCAGTGTGTGTTTTATGTCAGCACTTCAATGTGACTTCCGCTACTCCCCTTAGAAAACTCATCTCGGTAGTTTGGATCCTTGCTCTCACTCTCTAAAATTAATAAAATGTATTTGTATACGATATATTTGCAACTTTAAATTGTAGGTATTTTCTCATTTTTGCCGTGCAATGCGGTATTCTTATTCAATATATTGACTTAAATGTTCCTTAATGATAACAATAATTAATATAAATAACTTATAAAGATAAAAACAAAAAACAAATATATCTAAAAAATACGGTCTCCACTGGGAAGTCTACTAAAATTATTAAAATTTCAACCAGAATTGTTAATAACTACATTAAATATTACACCTAGAGTAAAAAGTTAATAATTCACAGACGGTGCAGAAAGAATGTCCTTTTAATTTTTTTATCATTTCGCTATTTTCAAAGATCTGCGACCTTTATTTAAATTCCAGCAAAATAAATTTTTAAGTAGTATACTCATTTAACATTCATGAACTTGTTTCTTGGGGCTGTGAAATAAAATTTTCTTTTACTTCATCTGCCATATTACGAACAACATTACATTAGGTAGAAAATTATAATTAAATTAAATTCCATCGCATGTTTTGTTTTGTAAAATACCTTTAAAACAAAAAGCATTACCTTTTGAACTGAAATTTGAAATTGATTTCGAGGAAAATTATATACCTCGAAATACAAAGTTTAACGTTTAACGCTAAAAAAAATATTTATCTATTTTTATTTATTTATTTGTTTGGAAATATTACAGATATAAGTAAGTGACAATAATTTTGAAAAATACATAATAATAATAAAATTAAATAAAAGATAAGAGTAGCAATAATAGTAATTATTACATCATTTTTACAATGTACATAATTAAATAAGTAACAATATTAAATATAACATATTTAGATAAGTGAAAGTTTATCTTTATCTTGCATCGCAATATTAAAACAATATATAATTATCATTATTATTATTTTTTTTTTTTAAATAGAGATGTGAACACGGAATTCGCATCAATATGTAATCTTAGATCGTATGGAGACACAAGATAGATGTCAAGGTCGGTGAACAAATCGTTGAAAGCTTGGCACATTCCCACTATGGGTAAGCGTAATCCGGAGTTGGTGCGAGCAACAGGAATGTGGAAGAGGCATTGTGTTCTAGTAGCTCTGGCTGGGACGTAGATGTTTATAAGTGATAATAAGAGTGGACAATGAAATTGGTTTCGACGGATCTTATATTAGTTGAAAATGTCAAAAGCTGTGCGTCTGTTTTTTAAACATAAAATATTAAAATATTTCAATGAATCTGCATAGTGCTGCCATGGACTGTGTTACGTAAAGCTTAGCTATCTTGTGAAGGCATTTTCTTTGTTTATTTTTTGTCATTTTGTAATTTTAATTTGATATAACTTATATTCTTGTTTTTTATTTCGAAAGCAAAAAAAAATGTTTAAAACATAATTAGAGGATAACTTTATTATGAACCTCTTTTGTTGCATGGTTTTTGTCCAATGGCTTTTTTTTGCAATGGTAAAAAAAATATTTAAGTAAAACGGTAAAATCAAAGGTATCACATTATATTATTGAATAGTGGCCCGAATAGAATACACAAATTTCAGATTTGTTGCTATAACGCAAATGACATGATTATTTGTAGAGCTTCAAAATACCTGGCGAAAGAAATTACTCGCAAAAAGTGTCTGGCAATAAATATTATGAGTCTATAGCACTGTCCCGTGTTCGTTATTCTTACGTTTTACCTACTCATTTTTTTGTGCCTGTATTACCTGTTATCTTCCAAAACCCTCCGAAATCAAATGCCATAATATCCAAACCTTGTTACCTACTATAGCGTATGTATATCTACAGAAAATATTTCAGGTTTGATACTATAACGTTATTCTGGCGGACGGCGGCTATTAGTCTATTTTTTTTTTGTTTTTTTTTTTATTTATTCATGGGAATCTAACAGTACATATAAAAATCACATGATTATTGAACAGTATAGAGATTATCTTACAAGTTTCCACAGAATTATCATGTTTCGTATTAACATATAGCAACAATAACTTGAGTTATACAAAAAAAAAACAAAAAAGTTTTTAGTTGCGAACAAACTATGAAAGTCAGAATTAAAAATAAAAGGGGAATAAGGAATGGATAGGAAAGGACAGATCTACATAGTAAAATAAAGAAGAGATAAGAAGAAAAAGAAGTGCAAAAGATATATGTCATAAAGATATCTGACAAAAGAAAAAAGATGTATTAAAGAAAGATAAGTGAAGAAGCAGTGAACTAGTTCCCCTGCTTAAGAGGACCGAAGCAGATAAAAATTTTCAAGATGATGATAATAACCTAGCTTTTCTGACCTCAGTCACTATCGATTATTTGGTAAAATATGAATCTAGTGCCATCATAAAAAAATATCATATAGATTAATAGCTAACTTTGTTTTGATTTTATTTAACTAACTAACTAACTAACCATCACGCTGTTTCGCCGTAGGACTAGGCAGAGAGGATAAAACGGCACATTCCTCTATCTTGGGACACTAGATTTGCTTCGGCTACATTTAAACACCTTCTCATGCATGCTCTACGGTTGTTGAGGCTTTTAACAAGGCCTTCCTCCAATTCTTGTTGCCATTGTCTCCACTCCATACGTCATCACTGACAGTATGCATGATTCAAAGTTTGCCAAAAGCAGCCCAACTCATTTCCTATTCGTCTTGACAATTCTGCTGTTTGGATAAAAGTGAATTAGATTAATGTAGGTATATTGCGCTGATGCTACATAACCTCCTCTTTCGATGAATTTGGAATTACTACCTGATTTATTTTAACAACGCAAATTACACTAAGCGATTGTTAATACATCCATTCAAAATGTGTACACGGTCATAACTTTAATTAGTTCAATCGAATAGAGATTAAATCACCCTCGTCCATATCATTCGACGGATCAATTTTGGCATCCAGAATACAAACCAAACGTTTAATTACTCATTCAATTCAATTAGATTAAATAATACCTGCTATTAAAATTATTGTTTCAGTTCCATTTATTAATTATGAAACGAAGGTTTTAAATTTTGCAAATTATAATAAATTTACGCGTTATTTTTAATTTATTTATATTAATTATTTAGTTCCACACATAATGTTGCGTGGGCTAATACATGATACTACTCAAACATATTGAATTGAATAAAAGTTTTTACAATAAAATTTTTGCACTCCTCTTTAAGCCTCCTTATATTCACCGTGTTTTGAATTTCCTTTGGTAGGCTATCGAAAAAATTTAGACTTTTATATCATACAATTTTGCGAGGTGTTTTTCTTTTTCTTCGGAAGTCTTATGTTGTCGCTTCCTCTTGTATTGTAGGAATGAAAATCCCTATTCTACTGCATCCTATCATCATAGTATTTGGGTACTAATCCGTGTTTAATTTTAAATATTTGCACCAATACATTATACTTTATTCTTTGATTTATTGTTTCAAGTCCTAGATCATTCAACATTTTTGTTAGTTTTATTCTCCTATTATAAAATATTTCAATATTATGCGCATTGCACTGTTTTTTAATTTTAATTTATGAAGTTTTAATAATTTATTATATGATGTTTCAATACCCGCTTTATTTTGTAATTGTTTCTTATTGATGATATATATTTCAATTAATTATGTTTTTAATGATATAATATAAATGTCTCATTGACACCAAACCATTTATATAGGAAGGAAGGTGTGAGAATATTTGTAATGTGTTATTATTTATCGAGAACATAATATTGTATGTTATCCACAGAGGAAACATCATTTATCGAGATATATAATAGATGTCTCAGAGACAAAAGCATTTATAATGGAAGTAGTGTTTACATGGCTCACGATCTATCGTACGGCTGGCTAAAGTAATCACTTTAGACAATGTAACGTTTACCAATTCCACCTATGATTGACAAACACATCTACAAAAATTTTGAAAGTTGTTTATGTGTATGTATACTAACTTTGGACAACCTGTTTCATATGTGATTGTACGAGTATTTAGTACCGCCATCTGATGTATTCTAAATATAGATGTCTAATTACCTACGGCGACATCTATAATATGAATACTGGTTCATGGCATGGATATTCATGGATGACAAATTTGAACCACAGATTTTAATTTGATTTGTATTGAACCGAAGACATTTTTTATAATAGCGATGCGCATTATATTGTGAAGTGTAATAGGAGAACTTAAATAACTATAATGTTGAATGCCTTAGGACTGGAAATTGTAAATCAAAGAATAATATATGATGTAATGGTCCAAATATTTAAATAAAATCAAACATGGATTAGTACCCAAATACTTTGATGACAGGATGAAGATGATTGTAGGAATGATTTTCATTCCTACAATACAAGAGGAAGCGACAACATAAGACTACTAAAGAAAAAAAAAACACCTCACAAAATTAGATGATGTATCAAGGTATAAAAATCTTCGATAGCCTGCCAAAGGAAATTCAAAACATGGAGAATATAAGGAGGTTTAAAGTGAAGTGCAAAAATTATATTATAAAAACTTTTAAATGATTAGATGGAATGCAATAAGTCCAAGTGAAATCATGTATTAGCCTACACAATATTATGTGTGGAACTATATTATTAAGATAAATAAATAAATAAATAATCAATATAGTTCATCGTTCTGTAAAAATAATTTAGAAATATTGAAAAAATGCAAACTTTCATATTGCATAACTCATAACTATTGATAAGGTCTTGGTTTCTTGAACATTTTTGACTCATAATTAAAGCAAGAATCTATCTGTAAGGTATTGTGGACTAGGTCTGCCGCACCGTGTTTGTATATAAATATTTATAGTGTTTTTATGATTGTTCATTTCTCTTTTAAAAATATTATAGTTTTGAAATTAAATTAAATACGTCAACTTTGTAAAAAACCATACAAAGTTGACATATTCTCTTCTGTGTGTAGTTTTCTGCTAGATATATAAAGGAATAAAGTGTGTATTAAGAATTATTCTTTCAGAATATTTTTGAGTATGTCCAAATTTTTCAGAACAGAAGTGGATTATTGTCACGGGGACATCAATAATCAATTAATGTTTATTATAAATGTCTCACAGAGACAAAACTGTATATTTTTTATTAAGGGAGAGTAGGTATAGAAGTCTTTATGGGTGTATATAGGACTTACGACCTATCGTACGGTTGGCTTAATTGATCACTTTATACATACGTAAAGTTCGCCATTTCCACCCATGATAGAATACCATGTCTATTAATAAAACCCTTTTTTTTTAATTTTCAGTTTCGTCTCCGTGAGACATCTATAGTAAACATTAATGGATTTTTGATTTTAAATATTGCGATACATAATAAATATTAAACATTATTCTTATAGAAAGATTTGGTGCGAAGCAAAAAATAAGTATTAAGGAAATAATTATAGTTTTAGTGCTTCTATGGTTTACTATTACAATATTTTTATCACTATTATTTATTAATTTTCGTTTTATGAAAGTAATGTATACGTTTATATTTTTTTTTCACTTTATATAATACCTACCGTAAAATTAATTAATAAATTCCCTGTAAAATTTAATAATGCATAAAATTTCTCCTAGGTGAATCGTAAAATAATAATTGACGAATTAATGAATGTAGCGGTCTGGCAGAAACGCGTTTTTTACATCTGGTTATTCGGGACGTTTTTAATTTACCAATCTTTTTTGATCAACTTTCCCAGCTCGGGGATCGCTTTAAACACGGTAGCCAGGTAAAAAGATTCGTCTGTTGCCCGTCTTCTGGGAGCTTTGTTACTCGATCGTAAAAAAATCCCATTAAATTTGATGTGAGTACGGCATAAATTCCTTTTTGTCTGAGCGCTAATAATTTGAAACTAGATATTTTTAGTTTCATTTACGATTGGGTGAGAAAATTACTTTTTTAAAACGCCGCGCGCTGATCTGTAATATTCCAACAAACCACGCACAATACCAACACAAAAATTAATTGCTATTAAATATTTTTTAACTAACTTACTAGCCATCATGCCGTTTCGTTGCAGGGGTAGGCAGAGAAGATAAAACGCCATATTGTTCTATCTTGGCACACCAATTTTGCTTCGGCTACTTCAAATATCTTCTCATGCACGCTCTACGGTTGTTGAGGCTTTTTACAGGACCATCCATTAATACTTGCATATGATCATGACAGGTCTTTCATGGACGCCCTCTATTCCTTTTGCCTTCAACACTCGCCCCATATATTTTATTAACCATCTTTTCCTCACTCGTACCACACTACAGCTAACATTATATTCACTTCTAATTTGTTCATTCCTCACTCTATAGACCAAATATTTATCACGCAAGCACCTTAATTTTATTGTCATTAATCATTAATCGTCATTATAGTTGTCCCACAGAGACAAATTTATTTATATAGAAAAGTTGATATGAAAGTCTTTGGGTGTTTATAGGGCTTACGACCCATCATATGGCTGGCTTAAATTATCATTTAAAGCGATATAACGTTCACCAATTCCACCATCGATTGACAACCACATCTTTAAAAAAAATGAAAGTTATATTACTTTTTAACTTATAAATAATAATTAAAATTATTAAATTTAATTAATAAATTATAATTCATTATTAAATAAATAAAACTATATTCCAGTATGTGGGGAGGTTTTTGCAGTGCCACACATTCCATATAAGAATACAAACATTTAATTACCATACATGTGATATGTAGAGATATAAGATTTTTTATTTATTTTCATTTTTTATTTTTTTATTTAAAGACTATCGACAGGTCAGAATGACCCTAATGGATAGTCATTTAGTACAAGGTGATTAGTACAGTTACAATTTACGACAATACATTAAAATAAAACATTAATACATTATACAATATAAGTATACTACAATTAGTGATTACAAGATGAACGATGATTTAGATATATAAACAGAAATTATCACATGCAGGTACATAAAAGGTAAGATATAATACAAAATATGGTAGGTATATAGCAAGACTAATACAAATAAATAGGGCATACAAAGTAAGAAAGACATGGTGCAAAGCGAAAGAGTAAGTACAACAGCAATAATTATTTATATAAAAAAGTTAACATTAGTAAATAAATAAGATGTATAAAACAAAAGAGAAAACAAATGTAAGTTTTAACATGAAAAAAAAATCATTTAATAACGGCTTTATGCTTATGCCGTTTATGATTGAAATTTTTCATCCACATGAACCAGTATATAGATGTCGCCATTGTCAATAAGATATCTATTTTTGACTAGATTGTGAAGCAATATTATTTTTTTATGTGTATATGACATTCATCCGAATTATTTCATGTACAATGCAATACCCCTGAACCAAAAACATGTGTTTTATGTGATTATGAAGTTCCGCAAACTTAACTTTGAAGCAATAAATACCTCAAATATCGCACGAATCTCTCGTACAAAGATAATTTAACAAATAAAACTTTTAGATTTTTTTCAATAAATATTCAATAATTCAAAGCTTTCTCGGATTGCAGAACAATTCCTCACATAAATCACTCACACGCCATCCGTTTCCACTTTATCGTTTCGTAAAAGTTTTATCAAACTTGCCTACCATGGATAATGTTGTAGACATCATAAATGGGAAAAAAAATGTAGAAAAACATTCCAGGAAATTAAGCATTTCTGGAGAAATATTTCTCGCGGGGAAAGTAAATCAAAATTTTATTTTGCTGACATACAGAAACACATTTCACTTCTGTCCGTTTGTATGTCATACTATTCTGCATAAATCAAAAACGCGTTCCCCTAAACATACATGTTTAGGGAAACGCGCAGTTTTTTTTTACTCCCTTTCTTTTAACTCGTAGCACTTGAGGTTTGTCTGCCGGAAAAAAATTTGATCGATTTTTTACCCTTTTCCCGTGATCCAATCGAGCTGAAAAGCAGGCATGCTTGTGGCGATGATAACAATGATCTAACAAATTTTCGTTTAAATTTTTTTTTATAATTATAGTATAATTTTGGGTTTTTCGAAATATTAATGTTTTTTTTTCAAATTGGAATCAATACAAATTAGTAATGATCCCGGCGCGAGTAGTAGGCACGAAACCTTATTCAATGAGAAAGGGAATAAAAACTTGTTTTTTATGGATGAGTTTTTTTTTCCTTTTTTTAATTAGGTTCTATTCAGATACAATTCAACATATTTAATATAATAGTATGTATGTACAATGTTATTGTTGATATTTGTGTTCTTGGGTTTTTTTTATTTGGGTTCCTGTGCTGAGGCGGACTAATTTATAGCTATTTATTTTCTTTTTTTAAATTTCCCCATTGTTTTTAATACTCCTTTTAATTTATCTGCATCGACTTGATTTAATCATGCTTTTATTAATATTATCATTTTTTTAAACTCTTCAATCTTTTCAATATTTTTGAAGGTTGGAGGAAGGATTTTGTAGAGTTTTGTTGCAAAATAGATATAGTTTCATTGGCCAAAAGTTGTGTTGAAAGTTGGTATATTTCTATTTACCATTTTACTGTCTCTCGTGTTATATGCCGGTGTTCTATTGTTTTGTTTTGTGTCTTTATTGTTGTAAGAAAATGCTCTTGGCATATATTTGTTTTATATTCATTTTTGAGGCGTCTAGTTACAGATACCTCAATAACAGATGTAACACTTAAATTATAGACGTCAAATATTTTTCAAACATGTCACACTGTTTTTATATTATATTATATACATTAAATATACTGTCACGGGTCGTGGTTGCGGGAGGAAAATGCTGAAAATTAATTAGCAATTTATTGATTAATGATTAATTAATTATTCAACCTACACTTAACATGAAATAAAATTGGTGCTATTCTATGAATTACACTATTTCGTCATATGTCACTCGCATATCCACCAGAATATTTCGTCTTATTCCATAAAAAAACTAAAATAATAAAATAATAATAATTAAACGAAAAAAAAAGAAACCCATAACTATCTGACAAAGTAGCTAGGACATACCACCAAAAATGTAACTATTTGTGTACTTTCTAAATATGCATTTTCTAATAGATATCTATATAATAAACTCAACATATTGTACACATTGAAAAAAAAAGTTAACTTCATTATAGAGAATTTTGCTACTCAATACTCAATGCAATTTATAGAGCTATTTGAAACGGTCACCTATTGTTATAGAGGGTTTTGTTCCCAGCATGGCTTTTGTTTTCACACTAACGTAACTGTTACGTGACTCGAATACAGATTTGCTATTGGTCAATTTTATTATAGGTGCATTTGAAGTTTACGTGCTCAGTTACTAATAATTCTTCAACTAAAGCTGAATTGTTTGTTACAAAAATAAAAAGAATATTAATACCTCATCATTATTTGCGCCATCTGCTAGAGTCAGTGATGGATATTTTTACATTGATAATTATGTAAATATATCTGTAAATACCTACATACTGTAACATATCGTGGCTAGGGAGAAATGAATGAAAACACTGAAAATTAATTAGCAATTTATTAATTAATTATTCAATGTACAAAGTCACTTAACACGAATAAAACTTAACGCTCTTAATCTAGGTAGATTTCTTCGCAATATATCTCTGTGTCTATGAATACTTTATTATCGATAGATAACATAAAAGAAGAAGGAACAAAGAAGAATGATAAGAAAAAAAGCATACACAAATTAAAATGTACACAGCGGGCCGTGGAAACGCAAATGCTCGGCGTGAGCCTTCAAGATAGAATCAGAAATGAATAAGAAATAAGACGCCGAACAAAAGTTTCCAATATTATGGACTGTATTGCGAAACTAAAATGGCAGTGGATTGAATATATGGCTCGACAGGAGGATACTAGATGGGCACCCAGAATGGGTGGAGGACCTGGACGAAAAATAGAAGCGACGGAAGACCTCCCAAAAGGTGCTCTGACCACATTGTCCAGCAAGCAGGAGGAACTTGGATGCGAAGTGGGAGAAACAGAGATGAGTGGAAGAAAATGGAAGAGACCTTATTCCATTATTAGAGGGAAAATTTAAAAGAAAAAAACAAAGAAAACAAAAAAAAAAACAATCCAACATTAGAGGGAAAAAGGCTGAGGAAGAAGAAGAAAAAGAAGAAGTTTTAGAACAAAAAATGGTATGTTGATATGACAGATGTAAATGAGAATGTTGAGAGCAAGGTGCCTTTACGTAGTCTAGTTGATTATAATAAAATGTGATGGGTAGGAAGGGAATAAATACTAAATTTTGGTTTGGCCCCAAACACATTTCTCGAGGCTCTTCGGGTTTGATTACTCTTGAGATCTGCCTACCCTCTCGGGAAAATATCAGTGATCGCAAGTTAATAAGGAGGCCGTTTCAAAATGCACTTAGCCTTTATTAACGAAGCAAACGTCGCGCGTTAACTGGGTGTAGACGGTGGGAGCACGGAATTAAAAGCCTCGCCTCCCGAAATGCGCCTTAATCAGTTAACGGGCGATTAATTCACATAAATTAGAGGCACTAACAATATAAATCACCAGCCTTAAGGCGGGGGTAAGAAAATTAGGCTGTAATTAATCCCGGGAAGGGAACAGCAAAAAATGTTCTAGAAAGCGAATGTTTCCTCTGGCGATACTGACCGCGATAACAAATCGCAGTATTACTCAAATGGTTAATCAGACGCTGTTTAGAGAAGTTATTTTAAAATCTTGAAGCAGCGAAATTATACTAAAAGAGAGTTAATATATATTTTTAATTATTAAATATAATAATTTCGTTGTCTGTCCGTTCGTCTGTCCGTCCGTCCCTCCATTCGTCCTTCGTAACTTTGTATAACGTATGTAACTTCTTTATGTTCTGTATAGAATAAAAACTTTTTTTTTCTTTTTTATAAACACAAATAAATACTTATTCTTCAGGAACTGGCATGTAAATTTACCATCATTTTTGACGGGTTACAGCTAGCTTATCATATTTTCTAAGTAATGTAATCTTGGTTAATAATGTTGTAATGTAGTCATGATGAAATTACACAAAATCAAATTACATAACAAAAAATTTACCTGGAAAAAAAAACTACAGAATAAATAACACATTTGAAAATTTACATTTATTCATATTTATAAAATTTAAAAGCACGTTTTAAAAAATTACTAAAAAATATATTTTTTAACAGCCACAGTACTAAAATCAATATAAAGTATGTCTGGCGGTCGCTAGCTCCTTCTCTATTATATCGTATATATATATAATTAACCATTTCTCTATTAATATCTGCTCACAATAATAATAATTATAGTTGGATCATTTGTATAGCGCCGTTTCTTTACTCACCTTGAGGGCACATCACACAAAACAACTTACAGCCTAAAAACACATATTTACTATTACTTATTCACTAGACATGCAAAAAATCAAATTAACATTTAAATGACGAAAGAAAAGGTATGGGACGTGCAAGGGGCTTTTGTGGGTGGAAGAGGATGCATGGATCAGATATTCT
Organism: Agrypnia vestita; assembly: GCA_016648135.1. Taxonomy (NCBI): domain Eukaryota; kingdom Metazoa; phylum Arthropoda; class Insecta; order Trichoptera; family Phryganeidae; genus Agrypnia; species Agrypnia vestita. Next base: position 46,759 of record JADDOH010002178.1, read on the forward strand.
CTCTACGAGTGTTGACGGAAAAGTTTTTAGCGAAAAACCAAAAACTTTTCTGTGCATTTGTAGATCTGCAAAAGGCTTATGATAGGATTATAAGAGGAAGGTTATGGAAGGTACTCTCTGATTACAAGGTGAACAGTAAACAAAAGGTGTCAAACAGGGTTGCTAATGTCTCCATGACTTTTCAACTTGTATATGGATAATTGTGTGAAAGAACTGGAATGTATGAATGTAGGAGCGAAAATGAGTGATTTGATTGTATGCTGTTTACTGCACGTGGATGATGCAATATTAATGGCAAATAGCGAACAAGACCTACAGAGTCTAGTTAGCAGGATGTATGATGTATGCAAGGAAAGTGACCTTATTATGAATGCAAAGAAGTCAAAAGTAATGGTATTCGAGAAGGAGGAAAGTAAGACAACGTGTGAAACACTAGTAGGCAATGAATGTTTGGAACAAGCAGATGAGTTTGTGTACTTGGGAAGTATGTTCGATAGAAGAGGGAATGTTATAAATATATATATATTGAAAGATATAGAGAGGAGAGTGACTGCCGGGAATAGGGTTAACGGTGCTTTGAATGCAATAATTTCTAATAGAAATATGTCTACCGAGGCAAAACTAGCGGTACATAATGGAGTTCTGGTACCGACACTAATGTATGGAAGTGAAGCCTGCAGCTGTCAGAAGAGGAACGAAAGTAGATTGAATGCAGTGGAGATGAGGTCCCTTAGACGTATGTGTGGTAAATCCATGTATGATAGAGTAAGGAATGAAGATATTAGGAATAAATATAAAGCTGATCGTAGCATAATACATAGAATAAAAATAGGGTCGCTCAGGTGGTTTGGGCATGTTGAGCGAATGAATGAGGAAAGAATGGTAAGAAAGATATATGATGCAAGTGTTGACGGCGCCAGAAAGAGAGGGCGACCACGGAAGGCGTGGCATGACCAGATTAACCAGATACTCGAAGATGGTCCTGTTAGAAGCCTGAACAACCGTCGAGCTTGCATGCGAAGATGTATGAATGTAGACGAAGCGAAAGTTGTATGTCAGGACAGAAGAGTATGGCGCTCTATCCTCTCTGCCTACCCCCACGGGGAAACGGAGTGATGGTAAGTAAGTTAGTAACATTTAAAACTATAATAGTTGGGAGTGGCAGAAAGAATCAGGTATTTTCGCGGAGTGCATACTAGGAATGGGAAACATTAGGTAGTATTGTAACGGTCTGATGCCTTAGGTTTTTATATGATTGACTAAACGAGTGCGTTTTTAGCTGTTTTTTGAACGTTTTGTAGTAAGCTGTCTGTCTTAGTTTATTAGTTAGTTTATTCAACTTTGGTCCAGCCACTAAAAGCACGGTCACCAAAATTGGTTTAGTGGACGCGATTTACTTCAACTAAAATACTTGTATTAGATTTTGATGCTGAGCGAAGAGTTAGTTATCTGTTATTTGCGGAAAATGGAATGCAGAAGGCGGTAATGCATTGAGGGGCCATGTTGTGAACAGCCTTGAATATTGTGAGGCAAAACTTATATTCAATCCTCTCTAGATATGTAAGCCAATGAAGGTTGATGCCAGTGAAGGCATCAGGTGGATTCATATATATAATATAATTGGCTAAATCATATTGTAAACCGTGCACTATTTTCTTCTAGTATTATGTACGTAGTAGTTGGAACTCCAAATTTTAAAATAAAATACATAGATAATTAAATCTTTGAATGAGAAGTTATCTTGAATATAATGAGTAGAGTTTCTAGATCTAGAATCCCTACACGCTAAACAGTAAATAAAGTGTATTTTTATTGTATCTAAGGTATATTTCTAGGTACCAAGCTAAGGGAGAATTGATATACGCTGTTGATGCGAAGCGCGCGCTATCAATATTTTAAATTTGTCGATAGGGTTCGAAGGCTGACATCAATCATCCCCTGAACTTTTATCAAATTTTGCCTCAACTGGAGGCTGTTTTCGGAAAGGGCAAACGTTAGAAATCACAGGAAAACACGGAAAAACCATTACGCGAAAATGTTCGATACCGAATTTCGATTTTCACTAATATGAGTATGAATTCATGAAATATTAATCGAGATATATATTACAGATGTCTCACAGAGATGAAGCTTGGAAAAATGAAAAAGCTGGTTTCGATGTTTTTGGTGTCAATAGGGATTACGAACTGTCGCTGACTTACGTGACCATTTATTTACGCATGGCTGACTTACGTCATAATTTTACTCAACTAACGCGATCTTTGGTTGAAATTTGTCATCCTCATGAACAGGTATACAGATGTCACCCCTGGTAAGGAGATCTATTTTTGACTAGAATATTATTTTTTTATATATCTTTTCTTCATACTCGAGCGATGTTTTAAATCAACATTTTTTGTGTTTTTTTTATATAGACATTTAAATGCTTGACACATCCACACATAATACATATAAATATAGGATAATATGTAGCAAACCTCTCGGCCACCACCTACCTCGCTAGATATATATAAACACCTGTTCTGAGGTAGTTAGCTTTTTTTATCATTTTACCACCTTAGATCGATATCTAATATTTATTTTGAAAGAAAGTTCAAACAGTGAAAATCAAGAGTAAACAATATTTTAAAAATCTAAAAGTATCATTCGAGATGTAGGAAAAATGGAAATAAATAATTGAAAATAAATTATTTAAAATAAAATTTAAAACAGCATTGTCACATTATATACGAAAAAGAAAATGTCTAGATAAAAAATGACTTCCTGCATTCTATTTCCAAACCGATCAAATTGATGCAACACATTTTGCGAATATTAACGACCCGAATGTCACCAATAGGAACTAATTTCGATTGCGAATTACGCAATCATTATCCAACCTTTATTATGGTGTTACTATTAAAAGCGTCTTACATTATGTTTCTCAATCTGTGATTTTTTACACATCATATAATTACCTTCAATAATAATGCGATGCACTTCACATGAATTTTTATCAACTCTCTCCAAATTGGTATCCGCATACCACAAATTGCTTTCCATTATAACATCTTCCGCAAATTATGGAAAAGCATTAAAACGGATTTATAATAAAGACAAACCGAAATTCTTAACATTGAACTGACGGCTTGAATATATACATATGTGTTTCACTATCATTGATGAGATCGAAGATGAGTAATGGAATAACAACAAAAACATTGTTATAACTATATTGAATCATGCGCAACAGCATTAATAAAATAAAATTTATACAACTGAAGTCTTACACCAAAAATTTCTACACTACTCTATATATTACCAAGTCTCTGAATTTTGTATGAGATTTATTTCGCATTGGTGTTTTTAAAAGGTGCTCGTCTTTTTCATGGTTATACCTTATTTCATTTTCACAGAGTAGTCAAGGGAATTTCCTCAACACCTTTCTTTCATAAACCTGAAGCGCATTTTCGTCTCTCTTACTTAAGACCCAGCACTCAGCACCATATACGAGCACTGGCCGTAGCAATGTTTTATATAACAGTAATTTTGTGCTTCTTATCAACAAACGAGATTTGAGGTTTTGTGGATTCCAAAATAGCACTTGTTTACCACTGCTATTCTCCTCTTAATCTCAACACTTGCATCATTACTACTCGTTATTACTAAGCCCAAGTATTGTAATGATTCCACAATTTCTATAGTATGGGTACCTGTGCCAATGAATATTCTTGGAGCATTTCTATATTTAGCTGCTTTTGATGCAATCATGTACTTTGTTTTAGAGACGTTTACACGAAGTGCCATTCCATTGGCAGCATTTTCTAGGTCTATAAACCCTTCTTTGATATCATTAGATGTTTTTGCGATTATATCAACATTAACAGCGTATGCAAGAATCTGGCAGGATTTTCGGAATATTGTACTTGAGGTCTCGATTTTGGAATCTCTAATCGTTTTTTCTAGAACTATATTAAATAGCAGGCATGACTGCGCATCACCTTGTCATAGACCATTATAGTATGAAATTGGTCAGAAATTCTCTTCAATCTACTAGTCGTATTAGCTTATTTGGTATTCCTAGTTCTACTGTTCCATCTACTTCCGGATACTTGCGAAGTCGTCGATTCAATTGATTCTGTAGCAACGGACACCACGAAGATTTTAATTTAAGACCATCATCCCTTTTAATATTCATAGGGTGTTTATATGGACATAAAATGGACGTAAATGGACATAAAATGGACATAAAAATACACAACAAAACACTCACTGAACTAGAAAATACTAAATACTTAGGACTCAACATAGACAGACATCTCAAGTGGACCTTTCAAAAAGACATAGTAATCGACTCACTGACTAAACTGACCAGCCTATTCCACAAAATACACGAAATCACACCGAAGACCGTAAAAAATTCTGATGTTCCAGGCATACGTCAAGAGTAGAATAGGATATTTGATACCCTTCTGGGGAACTGGAAACAAAACTAACCTAAACAGACTAAAACGACAGTAAAACAAAATACTAAAAATGGTCTATGATCCAAAATACCAGACACCAACTGAAACTGTATACCGTATAACTCATTAATTAAACATCGAAAATTCGAAAGCATTACAAAAATCGAAACACTTAAAATCATTCACAGACTAATTGGAGAAATACAAGACGAAGACATAAAATTACACAAAATACACGAAAAACACCAACACAACACTAGAATGACTCAAAACTATCACATAATACACGCCAAAATAAAAACAGGACAATCTCGAATAATTTGCAACGGATTAAAACTATACAACGACCTGCTACAACATATCAAACAACTGACCACTGACAAATTCAAAACATGTGACAAAAATGCTAAAACTCGGCCAACTATAAAAAAATGACTATCTAAATTATATTATTATTATATTCCTATATTGAATCATGTAAAAATATTATAATTAAATTTTAATTTTAATTACAATTAATTATTTGAGAAAAATATTTTGATTTTGATTATTTACACATGATTATAAATAAAGCCGGATACTAAAAGTATGAGGTGGCCAAATCGAATTTGAATTTTTAAATTTTTGTCTCTCGACGGAATGTTGAGAATCTCCGATTTCAGATATTCTATTACCCCAAGAACAAGCGGTGTGACTATATCGGAACATGTCTCGCCGCCCATGCAACCTGTCCAGCCGATTAAGGCCGCCTAATGGCCCGCCTGAGGCTCTGTGCACCTAAACAGCTCCAGCTCCGAACACACAGAGTGATTAAATAAATCGATTAATTGTACCGTGCCAACAGACCACACTTGTCGGACAATTAACTGAAGCGTTGACTGAATAAGCCGTCAAGACGATAATCGGAATGAATTGAATATGCAGGTATTCAGTATAATATGTAATGTTATTAACATGAACAACATAAAATACATCAGAATAAAGGTTATAGCAATTTAAAACAAAAGCAATGACAAATGAAAAGTAGTAACAAGATGGACATAAGATCTGGATTGAATATGCAGGTATCCAATGTAGTAAAGTTGAGAGTTGGCGTAATTTATTTATTTATTCATTAAAATAAACGGACATAGTCTAATAAAATGTAATACATAACATGAAAAACATAAAATACATCAGAATAAAGGTTATAGAAATTTAAAACAAAAGCAAGGACAAATGAAAAGAGTAACAAGATGGAGACAAGATCTGGACCATTGGTGACTAATGTGTAATGTAATGAGAAAGTACTAATGAAGTACTTTTAACTACTCTTGAAGTTTTCCGTGTTTAAGAAGACTTATTTGATAGAAATTCAAGGTAAGAACAAGATAATTCAAAGAAATGACTGTACGGCTGTGCTATAGATTTGTAGTATATGTGGCAATTAAGTATTAAAAGGCCACAAGTTTGCAAGGATAGATCATCAAAGTTGGTTGGCAAAATCTGGATTATTCAGAATGCAATGTTAGAATGCAATAGGTTAGGTTGGGTTAGGTTATGTTAGGTCTAAGATTTTTACAATGCTTTTTAATAAGTATTTTACTGTTTTTTACTTTATTTTTAATAATTATTTTACTAAATATTAAGTATTTTACTAAGTATTTTACAATGTTTTTTACTATTTTTTTATTAAGTATTTTACAATGTTCGTTAATATGTTATACAAAGTTTTTTGCTATGTTTTTTACTATTTTTTTTAAAAGTTTTTAATTATGTTTTTTACCAAGTATTTTATTAATTATTTTAGAATGTTTTTTACTATGTTTTTTACAAAGTTTCTTTACTTACTTTTTTACAAAGTATTTTACTATGCATTTTACAAAGCATTTTACTCAGATTTTTACTAAGGATTTTACTAAGTTTATTACTATGTTTTTTACTATATTTTTTACTAAGTTTTTTTACAATTTTTTTACTATGTTTTCTAATTAAGTTTTTTACTATGTTTTTACAATGTTCTTTATTACTAAGTATTTTACTAAGTATCTTTTTTTTTTAGGTATCTGATTTTAATTTTGAAACTTTTTTAAAATTAAATTAGTTTTAAATTTTTATCAAAATTGTTATCAAAATTGTCGTAACACGTTACGCCGTAACACTTTCCGGCTCGGTCACGTAGCGTGATAGCGTGACGTCACGCCCGTCTAGACAATTCGCTTCCCTAATGGCTTAATTATATAAAGTTCCCCCACGACACTGCTTTTTCTTCATTAGACAGACAACGTAGAAAAACTAATATTTTTGTACGTTATTTTTTCGCTGGTTAATTAGTAAAGCTAGCGGAGTAAAAAATATAATCCGAAACGATAATGTGCTTTGTAGTCAAATTCTTCCTTGATATTAGTAAGCAAAAAAGAAATTGGAAAGGAAATTAATAATACAGTATAAAATATTATTTATTATTTTAAAATAATATTTGAGTAGCTTATTGGTGTTGTGGTTATGACTTTCGCCTAGTTTTCCAGTGGTCAGTGATTCGAGTCCCATTCCAGGATTCCAGCATTTTAGTCCTTCTATCCATCCTTACCATCATAAAGGGAATAAAAAAACTAACCCAAGTTTTTATTACACTCCCTTTCTATATATATTCCTAACGGGAGTCCCTTTCTCATTTACGAGTGGAAACAGGTTTGGCGCTTAACCTGTGCGTTGGGCTCGAATCGGGTGACGCTACGAAAGGGATAAAAAAAAATTAAATCCAGAATTATTATTATTTAAATTATTAATTTATCAGTTTTCGTGTCTACCAGATGCGTCGGAGTCTTTTCATACATTTTACTCAGTTAGATGAAAAAATCATTAAAAATTTGAAAAATCCAAATTATACTATAATTATTAAATTTTTTTAACGAAAATTTGATAGATCTTTTTGATCGTGGCCACAAGTCTGCTTGCAAAGTTTCAGCTGGATTGGATCACGGGAAAAGGGTTAAAAATCGATTTAAAGTTTTTGCGTCAAACAGACAGACGTCACGAGTTAATATAAAGGGAGTAAAAAAGGGCCACATGGGTGAACACTAGTAGGCCCGTGCAGTCAGGACGTTGGAGTATAAATTGTACTTGACTAGAATTTCTTCGAAATTATTAATGTGTGTCATAATATTCCTCCCACAAAGATTTTCATTTTATCAGAATATAATCTATTACAATTAGGGATGCATCGATACACACTTTTGCCGATACAATACCGATACCCATACCGATGTAAAAAACTAACCCATAAAAACCAACTTTTTATTTTACTCCCTTTTAAAAAAAAATCAGGTTTCGTGTCTACCAGATGCGTCGCAGTCTCTTCATACAACTTACAGAGTTGTATGAAAAAAACATTAAAAATTACTAAAAATTTAAAATTATACTATAATTATTTTTTTTTTTTAAAGAAAATTTGATAGATCTTTTTGATCGTCGCCACAAGTCTACTTGCAAAGTTTGAGCTCGATTGGATCACGGTAAAATGGTTAAAAATCGATCAAAAGTTTTTGCGTCAACCAAACAGACGCCACAAGTTAATATAAAGGAAGTAAAAAAGTATCGACAATACGGATACCGATGGGGATGGATTTAAATAATGATAGAGTACGAGTATGAAATTAATTTTATAAAACTGTGTTTAAAATCGTATATGTATAACATAAAATTGTTATGAAAATATATATTTTACAAACGCGTTAAAAATATTGAAACGACACATAATTCTAAGGGCAAATTAATAAGTTAAGTGGACGTTTGACTATTTGACATGCAAATCGCGTGCGAACGAACTGGTTTCGTAAAATATTTCTTAATCTGATAATTACTGAGGAAAACAATTTTTTTTTAAATTTATCGCGGGATAATTGTCTGTAGTTAACATTTTTTTAAATATATTTAATGGTCTAACGATATTTTTTCTTTCTTTCAGAATCACTCGTGGGACTTTTTTTGGACTAGTCGTAAGTACAAAGTATTTTAATTATAACACGAAAATCTATTTATAAGCATTATATAAGCAGACAATCTGTTTTGTGCTAAACAGAAAAACTCATGTATATTGCAGAGCTGATTCTATATAAAATTTCTAGGTCAGCTCGACTGTTTTAAGCTTGCAACGTCATTTGCATTATAAATTATTGATCTTCGAAATTTTGTAATAATTATTTCAAATGGACTGCTGCAAATCTTGTGCAAACCAGAAATATTCTAGAACTATGAATTTTGCGCTGCGTATTCTATCTGAAATTTCTAGGACAACAAATTATTTCCAGAGAGCAACGTCATTTCTATCACCAATTAAAACACCAAAAATGAAATAAGACACCCTATTATTTCAAAAAATTTTAATGTCAAATTTTCGTTTTTGGAGTCTCGCTTTTAAAAAATGATTAATGAAAAATGATAACCGGTGACATTTGTTTTTTTATGGTTTTTCCGTAAAATCAAAAGGAAGGATGAAATTAATTCAAAATTACAAAACTTCCAATACTTTTCACTATTGACACTGTGATTAGAAAATAAACAATACGGTGATTGAAAAGACAATAACTTGTTAAGATGAGTGTACCGATTTGCTGTCTGTCCATATTTTAAATCCAGAATTTTATTTTGTATTTATATTTTATCTAGAACTAGAAAACAGTTTAAAATTTTCACAAAATAGGACCACGACAATCGTCGTTTTATTGTTTTGAAATACATTTATTTTCAGTTCGTAGAAACCTCCCTGTAATTGTATCATTTATTCTGATATTCCGTGACTGCAACCTATTTCCGATTCATTTATTTACAACATTTCACTTCCAGACTAGCAAAATGCCGCATTTACAGATTATGGCATCGCGTTGGCCTGATTTGAGAAATCTATAAATGTTTGATTTAAAAATAGCGAGGGCGAACGCTTCGACACGGATACTGTAGTGAATTTGATAATTCAATAAGGGTGAAATCATCTATTATGAGATTAGTTGTAACACAAAGCAATCAACCACCAAATCGGCTTACCCATACGATAGCATAAATAAAAGCAATCGATTAAATAATAGATGTACCCATAAGTAATCAATTTTTTTTGATGTGGAATGTTTTCTTCAGTCAAGCTCAGTAAAGTGAACGTGTAAAGACGTATTTTATATGCAATATTATAATCCGTTTTTTATTTTATTTTTTTTAGCGAAATTTAAAATAAATTAAATTTTAATAAATATTATTATTAAGTTCTACGGGTTAAGTATTTTTATGTGTTACAGCCGTTTCGGCTTGTAAGGCCATTATCAAACAGACTGTTTGATAATGGCCTAGAACTTAATAATAATATTAGGTCCTTACATATGAAATTGGCGTTTTGCCATACTGGCAAATTTGATCTCAAATATCTTCTCTTTGGTTAGGAATTCCAAATCCAAATTTATACAGCTATTTACTCATGTATTTGTGTTTTGAAAATTATAATTCATTTGTTTTTTCCTCAATTGTTTTTTTCTTTGCGTCACTCAGTTTACAAAATGAAAAACTTGAAATATCGCGTTATTTACGAGCACGAGTTCCACCGTGGCACCAGTGCTGCAGAAACGGCTCGAAGGATTAATGATGTGTATGGCGACGGTGCCGCAAAAGAAAACACAGTGCGTTTTTGGTTCCAACGTTTTCGTTCTGGAAATTTCGACCTGCAGAACAAGCCCCGTGGACGGCCGGAGACCAAAGTTGATAATGAAGAATTGAAGGCTATTGTGGAAGCGGATCCATCGCAAACCACATCCGAGTTAGCTGCAGGCTGCGGTGTTAGTGATAAAACTGTTTTAATCCACTTGAAGCAAATTGGTAAGGTGAAAAAGCTTGAAAGGTGGGTACCTCACGAATTGAGTGAAGCAAATCAACAAACGCGCGTTGACTGCTGCGTTGCATTACTCAACCGGCACAATAATGAAGGGATTTTAAATCGAATCATTACCTGTGATGAAAAGTGGATCCTGTACGATAATCGGAAGCGCTCATCGCAATGGCTGAACCCTGCCGAACCAGCAAAACCATGCCCCAAGCGAAAATTGACTCCAAAAAAGTTACTTGTGAGCGTTTGGTGGACTAGTGCTGGTGTCGTTCACTACAGCTTTCTTAAATCTGGCCAGACGATTACGGCAGATGTCTATTGTCAGCAACTGCAAACCATGATGGAAAAGCTAGCTGCTAAACAACCGAGGCTGGTTAATCGCTCTAGGCCACTGCTGCTTCATGATAACGCTAGACCACACACTGCACAACAGACGGCTACCAAATTAGAGGAGCTTCAATTGGAATGTCTAAGACATCCACCGTACTCTCCGGACCTTGCCCCAACAGATTACCATTTTTTTCAAAATTTGGATAACTTCTTGCAAAGGAAAAAATTCAACTCCGATGGGGCAGTCCAAACCGCCTTCAAAGATTTTATTGATTCCCGTCCGAATGGTTTTTTTAGTAAAGGGATCGATGAACTACCTATGAGATGGCAAAAGTGCATAGATAGCAATGGTACATACTTTGATTAAATAAATATATCATAATTAAAAAAAATCGGCTTTATGTTCCTCCCATACTAAACGCCAATTTCATATGTAAGGACCTAATATTTATTAAAATTTAATTTATTTTAAATTTCGCTAAAAATAAATATGGAGTTCTACAAATTAAAAAAAAACATAAATAAAAAAAATTATAATTGTTCTTGTAACCGTGTTCTTGTAACTTATGACAATTAAATTTAAAAAAAATATTACTCTAACTAACCGAAGAAAATTTACGTCATTGCATGCTGTTTCATTTTCTATCGGGTGTTAATGCAACGGTTGCAACAAAGAAAATTTGTGATGTGTATGGAGACGTATTGAAAGTAAATAAGTGCCAACGTTGGTTTAGAAAATTTTCCGATGGTGATTTTGAAGCATATTTTTCTTAAAAATCTACCAACAAGATGGCAAATGGTCCTAGATTACGATGGAGATTAAATCGTTATAAATCGTTAAAATAAAATTAAATGTAGTTAAATTCTTTTTTTGTTGCCACTAAAAATTGATTACTTATGGGTACACCTAATATAATGTATTCTTGCCTTGTAACCAAAAAATAATTGAACCAGTAAACAATCGAATAATAAAAAATCTATATTCTACCTCACAGATTTACTATTATTCTTTTCTTTGTTTTTTCTTTTAAATAGAGATACGGACAAGGAATGCGTGATGGTTCTCCCCAAGGGATGTTTTAAACTTGAGGCATGTCATAGTTCTATTTGCTTCTGTTCTATGTTGAAAACTGGGAATTATAATTGATTGATGACTTTTGTTTTGCGCCATTGTTATAAGTTTGCTAGTCAAAAAGCTTTGAGATTGAGTTTCCCAAATGCCTCCCATCATATCTCCATACGTTTATCAATTTTGCTTGAGAAATGTCATTGTCCTAGGCTAACAGCATGGCCAAGATTTGCATAGTTGTCTACAGGTTCCACCGTGATGTTTTCAATCAATTCATGTCTTTGAGAAATGTGGTCGTTTACAACCCTCTACGTTACATTATCGAAAAACTATTAGGTTGATGTATAATTATGCGTCATTTTTTTTTCTAATTAGCTTTCGGGGAGCACGTAAGAGGTAGTTTTAAAATCTCCCCAATTAAGGACACAGCCAAAGAGAAACGTGTACGATGTCATGGTCACATCCAGAGACGCCCAGAAGTCCGTACGGTTAAGCTTGCCCTAAACCTGCCAACGACAAAACGTTAACGGGGACGACAAACCGCTACTTGGTTGACGATGGTCGAAAAAGATCTAAAAGAAGACTTGACGATAGTATAGCACAAAACCGTGCCGAATGGGGAAAACAGACAAGGAAAGCCGACCCCAAGTAAATGGGAATAACCATTTAACGATCAATTGATAAAGAAGAAAAAGATCTTTCGGGGATGTTGTCATCATCATTGCCAATTACCGCTAGCTGTTTTCTTAGGAAAGTTGCGAGTTGAAGTTTTCAGCCAGTGTTGCAGCTTTCGTTCTCTTCGACAGCCACGGGAATGACCTTGTCAGCAAAATCCGAAGATCGACATTTTTCTGATTCGCCGTCTAAGCTGGCGTCACAAGACATTTTTAATTTATTGCCTTTGGCTTGTATAACTTTTCAGGACAAATAGATTAATTTATTTTTGTTTCGAAAAACGGAAAATAAAAATAGGCAAACCGGAACGAACAATATCTGAACTAGTTCGATATTTTTTTAAATAAATTTAATTGAGAGTCTTGTGAAAATTTGTGGTAGTGAATAACATGAGGGAGAAATAATGTGAGGGAGATCTAATCTCGGAATCTGTAAATCTAGGTGAAACCATTATTCATGTGTCTAGTCTCACTGTCAAGCGAATATTTGACTTTTGTTTGCCTACCGATCTTAGGCTGATTTCCAAGTTTATTTTCAAATCAAAAATTTAATACGCGTGCATAATACATTTATTTAAATTAAATCTATGAGATTTATCTTATCATGCTCATTAAGTGGATCAAAGTCACAAAAAATATACAAAATTGATTATTTATTGGATGTATTTTTCATTTGCAGGTTTACTTACCATTATATTACTTATCGTCAATCTATATACATATGTCATAGACAGAGCCTTTGGTCAGTTACGAGAAACCTAAATTACACAAGTAAAAATTAAGTATCTTTAAATAAAATAACTTTTTGTTTAACACCACTTTATTGAGTTAAAACCAACTAGTTTCGACTCACAACTGAGTCTTCATCAGGGTTCAGATATTAACTAAATAAAAACAGAAATACGAACAATTAAGAAAGCATTAAGGGAAGAAAGAGACAGAACGTCAACTGTGGTGGGGGTTGAGGGAAAGAGAGTGGGTATGGGTGGGTGTAGTTAATTGGAAGGGGAATATATCTATAATTGGACTACACGATAAATCTAGTTGCTTATTAAGTAATTATTTTTTATTTGTTTCTAAAGATTTTTTTATTTCTAAAGCTTCTAAATTATTAAGACGAATACCTATGTCATTTCTGTGAAGTACATCTACACCCGAAGATTGGTCAAATGTGTGGTTTTTTTCTATTAAATGAATTGCAAATTCTGAATAGCCTACACTATTTAAACATCTTTTATGTTCAATGACTCTTGTATTTATATTTCTAGCTGTTTTTCCTATGTAAAATGCAGGGCAATCGTTGCACCTGAGTTTATAAATCCCTGAATAGCTTAGTTTATGTTCTTTATCTTTAGAATTTATTAAAAGTCTACCTAAGTTGTTATTTGTATAAAAAGCGGCTTTAATTTCAGGTGAAAATTTTAAAACGCTCAATGATGACAGATTATTAATAAATAAAATTCGACGCCAGCCGTGGTGTTGATTAGTTAAAACGATATTATTGACAGGACCATTATTATAAATAATTTTTTTGGTATTAATTAGACGTAATTTTTTCGCGAGGATTCTATCAATTAGTGTGTTTTCATAACCGTTATTTTTTGCTATAGATTTAATTACCGCTTGTTCTTAGTTAATTTTAACCACAATGTGTTTGCTTCGTGTGAAAATTTAAAAATTAAGTATGTATACATGAGAAGTTGAAAATCAAAATCAACCTAACTCCATTAACTATATTTTTGTCAAATCAAAGCAAACAGTTTAATGTATATTTTATCTTTATAACGTTTACTTTGTAGTTGGACAAAATTATTAGTTTCAATTTATTAATAACTTTGATAAAACCACTTGGAGTTACTTTAAAAAACATAATTAATCAAGAAATACCTGAACAATAAAGTCAATAAAAATAAGAAAAACCGATAACTTCACATTGATAATACATCTGGTAGTTAATTAATATTTAAAATATTTTAAGGAGCTTTAAAATAAATATCGACATTCCAATCAAAAAAAATATATTTAAATGATATTTTGATACATAATTAATGACTCATATGTCCGTTATGTAGTATTTGAATAGTAGTGTGCATATGTCTATGTATATGTGTTAGAAGAAACATGTTACCTCGCAAGTTTATACCTAACAGAGTTAATAAGTTGTTCAAAACATAAACAAAAGATAGACCTGGAAAGACCATCTTACATGTATCAAGAACATGGTTAATTATAGAGTTTTTTCTATAATTTGTTTTTCAACGATCCAAGTGGAAAATATTATTTCTATTTAACATTTTTTATTATTAATTCCATAGTTTGTTAACCTTTTCGTCACTGAGCATCCAAAAATTATATATTGTTCCGAAGTGGGGTATCGAAATATCCCAGATTATATTCATACCAACGATAATAAAATGTTCGTGACGGACAAAGCGGCCAAAATCTCTTAGCCCGACGTTTCTCGTCCAAATACCGAAAGTAATTGTCGCATATTACCAAACAAGCAACGAATGCAGCGCAGTATAGCTATCTCCCTCGTTCGCGTCTGTGGTATGAGGCTAGCCATTGCAATAGTTAGTGAAACAAATAATAAGCACAGTAACTAAAAGACAGACACAGGGGTATGGTTCGTAAACGCGCAAGTGTACGTACCGCGCGAAAATCATTAGACGGAAAACGATATTTTTAAATTGTATACGCTTAGAAATTTGAAAAATGAAAAATGGAAAAATGTTCATCACTGTGTTTCCGTTGAGATTATAAAAAATAAATTAAAATTAATTAATAGCGATCATTGGGAAATGTGAGTACCCCCATCCGGGAAGGCAAGGTTAACAAAAGGATTGAAAACAATCATGTACTATTTCGAACATACGAGTGGCAGGTTGAGGTTATATGACTTTTTTCACTATATAAAAAGTTAAAAAAATATTTAAAAACTAATACGAACATATGTTATTTGAGTTTATTGTTCAAAAACACTCAGACTGTGTTGTTCGATAATTCCCAGACTTTTTGGTTCGAACAAAAGTATTTTTTTAATCACGAGTAAATTAACAATGGACATGTAATTCGATTACAGAAGTTGAAATGGCTGTGCGCCATTCAGCTCAAGGACGTCTATTTTGTACGTACCATTATAATATGTGGAAATTAAACGATGGTATTTTTTTTAAATCAATATAATATTAATTATATTACAGGTAAAACAACTTTAAAAATAATGAATGAAGAGAAAACACTTAGTATAAAATAATTAATTAATGTGTTTCGGGTATCTACACTAAAATTTAAATGAAAAGTATAGATAATAATAAAAAAAAATTATAAAATACAAGGTAGTTGAATAAGAGGCATTCCATTGTCACGAGTGGGACATTTTTCTAGTAAATTGTGATATATGTTAAAATTTAACAACATATATGCAATTTGTAATATTTATTTTTGAAGAAAGCAACTTATTCTACCTTCAATCAATAATTGAGCAACAGAACATAAACGAAATGTGTTTGAAATACATTTCTTATAACTAAATGAATGTCTGTTTTTGTCCCACCCGTAACCGAAGAATGTATCAGTATTATCTCCAAACAAAATAAAATAGGGCTTATGTTCTGTTGATCAATTATTGCTTGAAGATAGAATAAGTTTTTTTCTTTAAAAAGAACAAATTAAATATTTTAAAAAAATTATAATTTTAAATAAAATTTAATTAAAAAGAAAAGAAAAAAATCAAGTATCACATAAACGAACACCGGAATTTCCCATTCTTCCAACCAAATTGGTGATTTTTAATCTACCTATGCAATAATTTAATGCGTTCTCCAAAGATTAATAATTGAAAGCGTCCTTATAAAAAGGGTGAATTTAATAGGTATATTAGGTTAGAAAGATATTTTATTATTTTAAAAAGGTCTCTATAACAGCATGCACCATGTGCATGTATTTTATTTTTCATAATTTCATTAATTTCAACTCAATCTTGCTGAAATTTGACCTCAAAAGTTAGCTAACATGGGAAAAGGGTAATAATAAGAATAAGGGTAGTAATATTCATGTATATTCATATGGTATTAACAAACATGACGAATGCCGACAGTTGGACAATGTCACTGCTTAAAAATATTAATAAACAAAGAAAACGTAAATTGAATTTCCAAAATTGGAAAATGAATATTAGATTTTTATTTCACTAGGTGTTTTCTTTCTCTCTTCTTTTAAATTTTGTTTTTGCATATATATCCTTTTTATATGAACGCGTTCAATTAACGATTGTATTATTACATATAAAGTTTTAAAACCATCATTAAACTGAAAGTGTTCCATACTCAGATGTCAGTGAAACTTCTTAAATTGAAACTTTTAACTCGGAGAATTACAAAATATAAACTAAAAAAAGTAACCCATAAAAACCAAGATTTTACAATACTCCCTTTCTCATTTTCGGGTTTCGTTTCTACCATATGCGTCGGAATCTCCATACAACTTGTATGAAAAAAACATTAAAAATTTTAAAAATGCAAAATTATACTATATTTATTATTATTTTTTAACGAAAATTTTATAGATCTTCTTGATCGTCGCCACGAGTCTGCTTGCAAAGTTTCAGCTCGATTGGATCACGGGAAAAGGGTTAAAAATCGATCCGGAGTTTTTTCGACGCAAAAAGCAAGCAGACGCCACGAGTTAATATAAAGGAAGTAATAGAGTGTGCTCTGTTATAACGTTAAAGACAGATTTAGTATTAGGTACATCGCGTAACAGCCTGTATCCGAGATTAAGAAGGCTTTGATGGGAGGCTTTGTAGATTACAAAGGGAGGCATCTCCTAATGTACTGATTTCTCTCAACGTATAGAAAACTGAATTGTCATATTTCACCATCAATCAATATATCATTGTCCATACAAAAGCATTGTATTTTCATATTCTTTCAAAGTTTTTTTGAATTCTTATTTTCAAGATGAGAACTCGGTAGGTCAATAAAGTCACGCCTTTGTTATTCCAAAATGTATAATTCACTTCGTAAACGTATAAGAAATATTTAATAACAAACCTTTTTTAAGATAACAACAAAATAATGACAATTATTTCTATACCGAACCGCAATTAGCACCATTCCGTATTTCCTGTTCTAACAAAACTCACTTACGTATATTTACAATAACAAAACGGTCAACCGCTGAGAGGATTTTTATGACTCCTGCAAAAATAATTCTTAATATATACGTCTCTCTCTCATTTACGCTACCATTGGTTCCATACAAAAGAATGAGACAGATGATAACAGAATGAGATGAGGCATACCAAAGCTCTCAGCGGTTCACCTATAAACTGTACCACGGTTGGTCAGTACATATTTCCACAACAAAAATAATTCTTGTTCGAATAATATTTTTTCTTCTGAATGAAGGCTCGAACTTTGTGGTGACATTATTATTAAAATAATACACAAATCACTTTGTTTTCACTACTTTATTAGATAATGTAATCAACATTTTTATTTTATATTAGATGATACAATATAAGATAATACATGTTTCGAGAACAATGTTCCCTTCTTCAGGATTGTCTGTGTACTAAAATTGAAAAAGAAGGTTATATTTGATTTAGTGCTGAGGAATTTTTCGATTTCTAACACATTTCTTAATTATTTATCTAACCTAAGACCTCTACTATATAAATGTAAGTTTACAATGCCGTTTTTAATTTTCAATTTTTTTAATTTTTCAAATTTAATTAAACTTTAAAAAAATGTGTCAAATTTTTTCCCACTACAATTTTTTTTACTAGATTTTTTGTATAAATGTGAATAAATTTTTGTTATACGGTATAAGTTATTATTTAAATGATAGTCCAACTAATATTGAAAAAAAACGCTATATTTGTTAATAAATACGTATTTTTTTGATAAAGATCTGCAACTACGGTTTAAGAATTTTTGATTACTATTGCATTTTTTTCCATGGTCATGATACTGCTTAATAATTACTTCCTACTGATTACATATATTTCCAAATAATTAATCATAATTTGATTTCTGAAGACGTTATCTAATAATTGCATAGAATGCCCGTTATTACTTCTTCTTTGTGTATATTATAATAACTGAAAATTACTGTAATTAATTATATAATACAGACATTATTGGCAGATACTAGAAGGTCGACGATTATGAATACGTATGGCCAAGTATCGCGAACTCGTAGATATTATAATAATTATAATAATAATAATAAATTTTATTTCTGTATGTGGAGAGGTTGATGCAGTTCCACACATTCCATATAAGTATACATATATTAAATTATGATGCAAGCGATATATAAAAAACTAACCCATAAAAAACAAGTTTTTATTTTACTCCCTTTCTTCGTACATTAAGTTTACCATCATGTAACAATTTATTGACTGAAAATGAAACATGTCTAGACAAATACCTATGTCAAAAATCTCTAAAAATATCTCTTTATTATTTGATTTCTTCCCAAAAAACCGAAGTGCGCTGTCATCCATGAATCAATTGTCATAAATTTTCTAAATTCGTAGTGAAGTACCTATTATACCTACCAATGGAGTAATTCAAATTTTAAATATTCCGTGACGTTATCGGGCCGCCGACGCCGTTGGTAGTAATCAAACTTTTGTAATGATTCCAATTTGAATTATACAAAATTATACTATATTTATTATTATTATTTAACGAATATTTGATAGATCTTTTTGATTGTCGCCACAAGTCTGCTTGCAAAGTTTCAGCTCGATTGAATCACGGGAAAAGGGTTAAAAATCGATCCAAAGTATTTTCGTCAAGAAAACAAGCAAGCAGACGCCACGAGTTAAAAGACAAGAAGTAAAAATATACGAGGATATTATGGATATATAAATAGAGAATATCACTTGCAGGTACATTATAGGTAAATAAATATGGCACACAGAATAAGAAAGACATGGTGCGAAGCGAAAAAGTAAGAAATAAAGTAATAATTATTAACACAAAAATTAAATAAAAAGGATGTATAAAAAGAAAAAAGATAAGGGGCGAAGCGAAAAAAAGTAATGTAATACTTAGTACATTAAAAAAATATATCATATAATAACGGCTTTAGCGAGCTGTGGCATGTCGATTATAAAAGGCCAGTATCTGTCTCCAATATGCATCAATTCTGGATGCTAGATAAGGATATTCTTCGAGCTATCCTTTCCCTTTCCCTTATCTTATTACAGTCGCTCTGAATCTTATGAGGGCTGCAATTTGGAAACTCGCCCCTCCGTGAATATACCGGAAGCGCTACAGTATCTTGGAGGACCAAACATCACACGGAAGGCATTACTATATTGTATGCGAAGTCTTTCAATGCTGCTCTATTTGTAATTTTTCCAGAGTTCACATGTATATAACGGTGCACAGTAGGCAAAGAAGAGCGTCCTTTTTACAGCGGTACTCCAGAGTCAAAACCTTCTACTTAGCATGTTCCCTTTTATACTGAGAGCTCGTCTTTGCTTTTAATATCATCGTCATCCATTAAGTTATCGGTGATTATATGTCCTAGGTATTTTGTTCTTTCAGTCACCTTCAGGATCACACCGTTCAAGGTAACTGGAGGAATACTTCTTGGGCCCTGACCATACTTTATAACCAACACTGCTGTAAGCGGGTTTTCCACCAATAATTATTCTACCTCATTATTTCATTCTTCAGAATTCGTTTAATCTCACTGTACATTACAGGACTCCTCAGGTCACTGGTCCAGAAGACGGAATCCGGAATCACTGAAAACATAAGAATTTGTTAACCTTTTCTAAAATAAGAAACATGTTAACTGTAAGTGGGCCTGGTGTGTAATGTCAGTAAATTTGACGTTTGTAACGTGGGAAACAAAGCTAATTAACTACTATCTAATTCACCATCATGCCCTTTCTCCACAGGGATAGACACAAAGAGGATAAACGTCACTATAATCCCGCTATACTGGGGTTTTGTATTTAAGAGATTGGTTAAATATTTAAACTGCAGATTTCGTTACAAGAACGGATGAAACCACTGTCTTAATTCAGAATTCACATAATATTAGTGTTATTATGGAAAAAATAAACAGTAAGCAGTGAGGATAGAGCGCTAAACTTTTCTGTTCTGGCATATGACTTTCGCCTCGTCTACTTTCATACACCTTCTCATGCATACTCTGTGATTTTTGAAGCTTTTATGTAACTGGGGGGCTATCCTCCAATATTCGGTTAATCTCTTCTGTTATTCAAATATAAAGAAAATCAAACAGCTATGGCTAAAAAAAATAGTCAGCAAGCCTTTGAATTGAGGCGTAGGTAACATAAAATTGTTCTTTTCTTCAGATCCTTTCCTTATTAATAAAAGAAAATTATAAATACCATGATTTAAATTGGCTGAATAACATGGAAGAAAAACATAAGGAGTATTTTTTTTTCAACAAATGAAAAAAAAATCATTGCTTCCCATTGTCATTTCGCAATGGATAAATATTTGACCCATGAAACCTTTTCCTTTATATTTTATTTAATACGCCTGTAGTCAATAGATTTTTTTTATCTGTTCAAAATATCGTGAATTCATCATCCATTAAAATCTTTTAAAAAATACTCCAAACATCTACCAAAATTCAAAAAAATATTTCATTTATCCCGGCTCAGTATTCTGAGGTTCAGCAAAAGAGTTATTCATATATTTTTGCAAAAAACCCTTCGGCAGTTCCTTTCTGGCAGGTACACAAAACCTTACATTTCACATTTTGTGTACACTTCCTTTCAGACACCCTGTATTTGTGTACAATAATAGCTCAAATACATAGCACAAGAGACCGTGGGCTCTTGAGTTATAGGGCTGCCTAAACTTTGAAGTACAGCTCCTTAAGGGAGGAATTTTTCAAGGCTTTCCTAAATTCTGTAGCTACCTTCCTACTCGTACATACCCTTAGGCCTACCATCTGCTGTATAATAAGATTACGGCTCAGGACTTTTATTTTGTTTAACATTTAGATCGTGTTTTATTTTGTTACTAGTTAAAACCCATTAAAATTAAAACACTTTTATATGTTGGAATTTAAGCTTATCAATTTATTTATTTCATTGCTATACAAAAAAATATATTCAATTTAGGTGTAGTTTTACTATGCTTGTCTCACTAGAAAACTGTATTGAGACAAAGTTTACAATTATGATTTAATTACATGGAAGTGTTCCAATTATTAAGTGCTTTATAAACATTTTCTCCGCAATCAATAGCATCTCCTGTGTGGCGTAGTGGCTAGGATATCTGGTTCTTATCCAGGTGGCTCGGGTTCGATTCCCGGTATCGGAAGAATTTTTCTCATTTTATTTTAGTTTTTTTTTAATGTCTATTTTATTCATAATATTAATTATTTAATTATGTCGTCACGTTAATTTTACGCACGCACAATCACCACAATTGCCAAGGTTTAAAATAGTGGCCGGAGAAATATAAAAAAAGTGTTAAAATATTTTGATAAAAGTCGATTTTACTATTTCATGGATTTCGATACTAAACGTCATGGTTTAAAAAAATTCTAAGAATAAACTGGATTAATAGTGTTGCAAATGATAATGTTCTAGTTACAATGTGAAAGGAATAAAAATTCGGGATTTGCAATAGTATACATATTAAGAAAAAACTAATTCATAGAACTCTTAATTTAAGGAAAAATTGCAAACAAGAGAGGTCCTTGAAGAAGAATATCCTGGGTGAAAAATCTTAGAGAAAGTTCAGAAAATCTATAGTCAATGAACACTAATGTTAAATAATCGGTCAATTACTAGTCTTAAATGTACCTTTTAGTTAGGGAAAGCAAATATAGTACATTTTTATCTTAATAATATAAGACATATCGTCGTGATCGTAGAACAATGACTGATGTGCAAAAAATTCCATACTTTTTTGGATCATTAAAAAGTGAAAAAAAGAAACCATCTAATGGTGTACAAAAGGTGTGTTTTTTTCTCATTAATTTAGAAAATACGAAGTTGGTATACTGACGGTTCTGATTTGCGATCGTAGAACAATGCAGCATGTGTAAAAACGTCGTTGTACTGCGCTGACTGTATTTGATATTATATGTGATTTATTATAAGTTTCAAAGGAAATTTTTTTGTATTTATCGAGATAAAACTTCAAACTGCTCTCCTGCAAACTTGAGAAAAATCACACGCGTCATTATTCTGACGATTATGACGATATATTTTATTAATAAATGCGTGTAACTACGTTCACTTTTTATTGCATCCCTGACTGTTTCTAGCAGGCCGTTTTATTCAACTTAAAATAACGTACTACAGGGTGCTTAATTTTAATTTCGCGAAAAGGCTGAAGGGTATTTTCTTAGGCGGTGATTTTCTGGAATCATGAAAGAAAATAAAATGATAGAATTTTTAATTTTTCGGTAAAGTCAACCTATCTGTTAAATAATTAAGGGAAACCGGCGTTAATTATTCTCAAAAAAATAATTTAGGTTGGTACCTACTTTAAAAATATCTGGCCGTAAAATTTTATAAAAGAGCAGAAATAATTGGACTGCGAATTCAGCCTATGCACATAGCAACAGTTCCATCAATAAGGTTATTACTTCTCAGAAGGATAATTAATTATTTATAAAGGGCTAGACTAAAATTACAAAGATTTCGAAGAGGATTTATATTATATTATTAAATCTGGAATAAGACTAATTTCAAATATACGTTCCTATGCATAAAAATAAATCAAATATTTTATGATATCCCCGATGTAAATGTCGCCGTAAAAAAAACATTTTCATATTGCGTCTTTTCAAAAACCTACATTATATGAACATTCTTTATAAATTACCATAAACTCATTAATGAAAATAGAAACCATTTGAATTTGTACTGCTAATTGTAATCAATGAACTCAGCAATTCATATAAAAATAATAAAAGAAAAGAACAAACATACTCAATATAATATGGAGATCATATTATGATTTGACAGATGTAATATTATACGGTTTCATTATGAAAATACACCTCGGAAATAAAACTCGCCCTAAACTTCAGGGTGAGTTTTTTTTCGACTTGACTAGATCTAAGAAATAAATTTGTTGGGCGCAAACAAGCGAGATAAATTATGAATTGACATGAATTTGGATAAAAAACTTTTGAAATAAAACATCTAGCCATGGGAAGAATTAAGGCTATAATTTTAAATTGAGTTTTTCTTAAGAATAGAATTATTTAATTAATATTCGTTTTCCAGAATCTTTAATAATGCACTTTCACTTGTATGTACTGCACGCCGCTGGTAAATAGTCATAGAATATTAATTTGTCTTTTTCATAAGGTAATGATTATGTTTAGTTAATATTTGTTTCTCAGGATATTGAACTATACATTAATAAAATTATCTTCTTCTTCTTTTGGTGTCATGTCAGGTCCCCCCAACGTTGACTATCACCCGAGAGAAAGCGTCCCTGTCCTGGGCAGCACGAAAAAACTCTCCAACACTTCTTATGCCCGTCCAGTCGCAAAAATAAAAATTATAAAATTATACTTACATGAAATCATACATTTTTTTGTACCAAATTTTGAGGGTACTTAACTTTACGTTGTTATCTTGTAGGAGAACTGTAATTTGTCTATATAAAATTATTAACGATACATTGGACTCTCCTGAGTTATTACAAGTGATTACTTACATAGTACGACTGGGCGGTCGATTTCAAAACAGAGCGAGCTATTTTATGTAGATACCCAGTGCACTAATTATACTATGAAATCACCTATACATAGATTGCACTGCCTAGGCAATCAATACAGCTCTGTTTATGTATTTAAAGCTCGGCAAATCTGCTTATCTTAGGTTTTACAGTTTGCCTACATACTAAATCTATTATTCATTGTATTTATATTGTTTATATTCATTCATATTTTTATTTTCTTGTATACTTAATACTTTTTTTTAAAAGATTTGCAAACATGGAATAAGTATACTTGTGCTATTAAAATAAAATTAACTTGCTTTTGTCCTGGAATTAGGCTCGAATCACCCACCACCAGATCACTAGGCGAGCGTCATGACCACTACACCAACAAGCAAATCCATTTGCATCTATAATGTATTGTATTGTATTATGTCCTTAGCTATTGGTAACATTTTTTCCTGTACTCACAGTCTGTTATGTTGTTGATATTTATTTATTTATGTTGTTGATATTCTTAATTTTTTTTGTAATTTCCTGCTCACGTACATAGGCTTTTGCTAATGTACTTATGCTTAGACTTTTTAGACACTGTATGTGTATGTGACCTCTGCGGCACAACAAAACACAAACTTGGACACACCCCGACTTCGGTACGGTATTGCAAGGCAATGTTTAACCACATCAACACACACTCATCACATGGGATTCGAAACATCGGCCAGAGAGAAAACTATTCATAGAAGACACAGCTGTTTTGCTTGTACGCGCTGCACGCCGCTGCCATGTACCTACTGTATAGGACGATTGGTTATACGTATGTAGGTTGTCACTCCCCTTACAGTATCGATTTTCGATAACATAATCTATCCAATGCTGTCCAGGGTGTTCCACGTTACAAATTTTGCTGCGTCTATGCGAAAAAGGTGTACTTCCACCACATACAACAAGCACGCCCCCCACGCAGCACGTATAAATAATATCGGCCGGCAAAAGTCGCCACCTGCGCGATCCAGAAAACATGTTCGCCCAACCCATTTCGGGAATAACTACCCGGGGCTCGATTGCGTCACACAATCGTACGCCGCACCCCAGTCGCTACGCCGCATTCCCGAAAGGGTAGGCAGGTGATATTTTAAAAGCCACCACTAACACATGTACAAACAGGAGTA
The DNA here is from genome assembly GCA_016648135.1 of Agrypnia vestita. Classification (NCBI taxonomy): domain Eukaryota; kingdom Metazoa; phylum Arthropoda; class Insecta; order Trichoptera; family Phryganeidae; genus Agrypnia; species Agrypnia vestita. The sequence goes on from JADDOH010002178.1 coordinate 71,993, forward strand.
CCTGGTGAATGTTTTAGATTATATCTATATTTAGAAAAAATATAGGTCAATACATAATTTAAACGGCGCATTGAAGCAATTATATAGGCAAAAACAGGGGTACATAATCGAATTCTGGCACCATTGTTGTGGGAGTCTCATTGATCGACATTAACGATATCAAAAATAATTAGTGACATCTGTGGGGATTTAGGGAGAAGGAAAATGGCTGTCACAGGCCGGTATAATAGGTTGTTACAACACATACGTGATGTGTGCTATATAATCCAAATATATACAACTTCCGAAAATTAGTAAGACATGGTATATTCTATCATGGTGGAAATGGCGAACGTTACATATATGTAAATTGATCACTTAAGCCTACCATACGATCGGTCGTAAGTCCGATATACACCATTAATGACTTCTATACCTACTTTCCCATAATAATAATAAAATACAGTTTCGTCTCTGTGAGACATCCATAATATACATTAATTGATTACGGAAGTGAAGTTTAAAGCTAAATTCAGATGGAGATGAGATCACTTAGACGAATGTGTAACAAATCAATTTATGATAGAGTAAAGAATGAAGATGTTAGGAAAGAATATAAAGCTGATCTTAGCATATTTATTAGAATTTAAAAACGTTGTTCAAATGGATTGGCATGTCTTACCAAAATATTGGTAAGAAAAATGTATGACGCAAATTATGACGGCACCAGAAAGAGAGAACGACCGCGGAAGACATGACATTACCAGATTAACCAGATATTATTAACCAGTCCTATTAGAATCCTCAACATTCGTCGAGCTTGTAAGCGAAGATGTATGAATAATGTGGATAAGGCGAGAGTTGTGTGTCTATATTGCTTTATCCTCTCACATGGAAACGACCTGACGGTAAGTAAGTAAATAATTCAAAAACCATATTAAAGGAGATTAAAAAACTAACTTTTGTATTGTTGAAGTTCAAACACGTAAAAGTTCTTCAGTTGTGACCGGTAACTTTTACGTGTTTGAACTTCAACAATAGAGATACGTTCTACTAGTTGAGGACAGTCGATAGTCCCATTTATTAGTTTGTGTAAAAAGAGAAGGTCCGTTACTATTCTTCCAGTCTCTAGTTTATCAAGACAGCTAAGAGATCTGAGAATATTGTAATCAATGTTACTTGAAAGTATATACATATTAATAATTGATAAATCTGAGAAACTTATTTTGTACTTTCTCTATATTACTCATGTGAACTGCACAATGAGGGCTCCATACAACTATATTAAATTCTAGTATAGGTCGAATCAGGGTCTAAAATAATAATATGAAAGTTTCAATTTTCTTGAAATCTTTGCTTAACCTAAGTAAGAAACGTAAAGTTCATGATATAAACACATTGATATTCAGCAAAAAGTAATTTCAATAACTTTCATTTACAAAATAAAACTGATTTGTTAACAAAAAACTAAACCAACAAGTTATGTACAAAAATTTTGTAACAAAAAGCTAAATAAAATCCCGATTAAAAAGAACATTTTCTGTCACTAAAACAGCTTAAGAAAATCTCGACGAAATGTGTCCCAGAATTCCGAATTTCTCCAGACTGCTTGCGATATCCCTGTCTAGGAATGATTTTAATGAAATTTAAAGGTCGGTTTCCTGAAGGCTCGCTGGAGGTTTCCTCGAGGCGGTGGAATTATGATTGACGCCACCTTCGGTTCTGTCTGAGCCGCTGACGAGGATGCCGGCATTATTGTACAAATACCGCAAATGGGTCGGCTTCCATCGAATTTATTACGACAGCTGCCACGTTTTTAAACACCAGTTTGACATTTTAAATTCAAAATAAAAATAAAATTTTATTCAAGAACACATTCTTATTATTCAAAATAACTTTTACATGTAAAAAAAAATTAAAATTTTTACCTAAACATGAAAAAAAAATTTTTTTTTGCTACAAAATGTTACGGGGATAGACTAATGGACGGACTGAGACAACGAAATTATTATAATTGGGATTACACAGAAAGTTGTTCCGAAAAATTGCAACTTCACAAAAAGAATGTGTTCTTAAATATTATATAAATATGTGTGTTGTATCAAATGTGTTAAAATTAAAAAATGAATTCAACGGTTAATTCCGGCTTCTCCTAGCGGCAGTTATACAAAGTAATTTGTGTCTACCGCACCAAAAAAAAGTAGATATTTCTAAAAAATGGATATATATTGGCGGAAAAGTACCAGGCTGACGTGGTGTAATGGTAACATACCTGCCCGGAAAGCTAGGTGATCTGGGTTCGAATCTCGGTAGCAGCGAAAATATTTTTTCGTTGATTTTATTTTGCTGCATTTTTTTCTTTTGATTTATTTATAAGTTTTGTTTTAAAAACAACATATTTATTGTTTTGGGGGTAAGTTTATTGAATTCCATAATCACTCATATAAAAACAAATACACTCTTTTAATAATTCTTTAAGTATTAAATTTTATTTAAGAGTATATTTTCAGTGCAGAGCAGTTTAATTGACTGCTTTTTTTTATTTATTTTTAAAGCAAGTTAGTACAGAAATATATTACATTTTATTTGTTTAATTTTTAAGTGATTTTCATTTTTTTGTGTTATGTAAAAGGCATTTTTTATCTCCTTAGCTAGACTGAGATCCATAGTATTTTTATAATGAAATTTGAGATGTTTTGTAACCAATCATGTACCCCGCGTGTTTTTTCAAAAACAAGGTTAAATCACCTCCGTTTCAAAGATGACATAGTACTCATCAGTGGTGACAAATAAATAGGTACTAGGGAGTTGAATAACGAATTAGGAACTAATTAGAGAACTAATGAGACTAGGAACAAATTTTATTTTATTTTTTATTTAAAGATAATCGACAGGTCAGAATGACCCTAAGGGATAATCGCTTAGGACAAAGTGATTAGTACAGTTACATTTTACAGTAAAACATTTGTACATTATACAATATAAGTATAGTACAATATGCGACTACAAGATGAATGAAGTTCACAATCTCCGCACGACATAATAGGCACGTAGGCTCCCAAATCAACCAAGTCAAAAAATGTATACCTGCGTCTTTGTGGCAATAAATTTTTTTGTTTAGGTTGATTTCCGAAAAGTCCATCTTACACGCTCAAATTATTTTCGGTCAGGAGTGATATGATTTCTCTCTTAAACTGAACTTGTGTCATGTGAAATATGTCGATGTTGGGGTTACATGACATGACCTCATTGTACTGGTTTAGCATTGTAGGTAGAGAGAAAAAGTTCTGTGAAAACTATTTGCAAAAAAATGATTAGGTTAGTTATAATATTTATTTTGCTATTAACCATGCCATGAAATAAAAAAAAAGTACTCCGCACTACCAATCATGCTCTATATTAATGTTCTCCTATTGTTGTTCATCTTGTTCGTTAACAAATTGACAATATAAATTGTAAGTACTTCTCTAACATCCTATACCTCCAATATTTTGCCTCAGATTGTCAATACATCTATGTATATTACATACGAGCGCATTCAAACAATTCATATAGTATGCCATCAGCGCTACACGTGCAAATCAAGATTCATGTATCTTTTTATTTATTTATTTTAATTTTACCCTTCAACAGGCCAAAAGGCCCAATTACAGAAGGGAAAACATCATAAAACACCCAGGCCTTAGTAAATCACACAGATTTATTGTGACCTCACCAGGAATCGAACCCGGAACCCTCGGTGTGCGAAGCTAGAGTCATGCCCACTGGGCTACGAGGGCCGCAGACAGACAGACAGATGTAATCTTATTATACTTAACACGCACCTCCAACATCTATAAACTCCACGCACAACTTCAATTTTCTCATACACAACCTCACATCTGTTATATATGTTTTATCTATTTCAATGAGTATTATAACGGCTGCATTAATAAATAAATAAATAAATAAATAGAACTTAATTCCAAAATGTGGGGAGGTTCGTGCAATCCCACACATTCCATATATGAATAGGTACACACATTAAATTATTATATAAATAAAAAGAGAGAAAAAAAGAAAATCATATAAAAGAGAAGACAAAACAAGTATAGGTATCAGTACTAACAAAATGAAAAATAAATTGAAATATATCGTATAACAGCGGCTTTAACGAACGATGGCATATCGATTATGAGGGGCCAGTATCTAATTCCAGTGTGCATCAATGCTGGATGCTGGAGTAAGGCGGGCTTCCAGGATAAGGATATTTTCGGAGCTGTATATCCTTTCGCTCATTCCTGCCACCCTGGATCTTATGAGGGCTGCAAAGTTGGGAACACGCCCCTCCGTGAACATACCGGAAGCGCTGCAATATCTGGGATGGCCAAACATCATACGGAAGGCGTTATTATATTGTATGCGAAGTCTTTCTATGCTGCTCTTTTAAGTAATATTACCATTTAGTGACTGGAAATGTTGAATGATTGAAAACATTTCACTTTAGGCACAATGGATGATTTATTTTGGAAGAAGTATTCGTTTACCGTAATAAATAAATACTTATCCTAAGTGTTCGAGGAAATCCGCTTCATCTTTAGAATTTGATATAACGCCTTTTTGATTTCTGAAGTCAACAAAAGTCTTCGCTGGAGATTCTGAATAATAAATGGAACACATTGAACCCTTCACGTTATCAGGCTGTCCATTTTCATCCCTTAGACCGCATATCCTGTTTCCGGTATCCTTTATCCCGGGTGATTTAAAACTCTGCGCGCGTATTCAAAAAACCTTTTCCGACTGTGAATCGATTTTTCACTCAGCGTTACAAAAGATGAAAAGTTTTTTTTTTACTGGGAAAACATTTGTTATTGCGGACTTGCGTGGTCGTTGTAGTAAGGGGTTGGTGAAAATGTAATATTCCATCATCGTCCAACCAAAATCATTCTCTAGAACCGTTATTGTGATTTTAGGCTCATTTGTGTTTTTAATGTTAGTCATTATTTTTTATTTATTTATAAAAAAAAATTACAGTAGATACATGTTTTTTGTAATAAATTGATTCTATATTATACAGACAGACAGACAGAGATTATACAGACATTATACTCCCCATAATATGAGCCAAAGCTCGAGCTTATGGGATGAGTATTTACAAGCTAAATTAAAGTATAAAAGAAGAACTAAAGAATAAAAGTTTAAAAAGAATAAAGTATTAAAGTATAAAGTATAAAAGAAGACCTAAAGAATTAAAGTAAAAAAGAGACATGTGGGCAATGTTACAATTCATCGTTGTAGAAAATCAAAGTTTTAACTTTTTTCTTAAACTGTTCGTATTTTGAAATTTTCTTTTCTTGAAATTTGTTTTGCAACAACAATGTATTGTACCATTTAACTCCCATGTATGTATAATGATGTTGTGCCATGTTGGTTCTTAAAGATGGTATCTTTATTTTTCCCTTTGTTCTATGTCTACTACTTATACAGCCTAAGGGGTCAGATTTATTTATAAAATATTCTTTGTAAATTTGACATAGGGAGTTTGTTTTGTATATTTTTGTGAGTGACGGTACATTAAATTCTTGAAATACATTTACCGTAGGAAAGTCATAAGGTTTTTTGAGAATCGTTTTAATAATTATTTTTTGCATTATGATTAATGGCTACGCGGTGGACATATAAGCCCCTCCCCACCCAATAATACCATACTGTAAGAGTGACTGCACCAACGCGTAAATACACCATTTTAATAGTATTTTTGTTCAATATATTACGTAGGTTATAAAAGACATAGATTATTTTTTTGAGTAGAAAAGCAAATAAAGGCAATAAAGTAAGAATAAACAAATAAAATAATGGAAATAATGTTAGGCTGATCTTAGCATAGTGAATATAAAAACAAAAGGTTCGCAAAGTTGGTTAAGAACACCACACTCTTTTGTCCTAACATCACTTTTGTTTCATTCACTTTCACATATCTTCTCATGCACATTCCTTTCTCTGTTTTTGATGCTTTTATCAGAGCCATCCTCCAATATTTGATTTATCTGATTACGCCAGGTCTTCTGTGGATGCGGTCTGTTTCTGCAGACTTCGACACTCGCCTCATTAATTATTTTATTTATCCTCCTTTCCTCACTCATGCGTTCCACGCTATCTCTGCGATCCTTTCTATACATTACGCTACCGCCAGCATTACATTCACTTCTAATTCTTTAATTCTCCACTCTATCGTGAAAATATATGCCACACATACATACCAGTAGTAGGAGATGATAGTAAATAGTTAATGTTTCAATTCATTATTTTCAGCATATATCATAAGCTTTAAAAAATGCGCCCGTAAAATTTAAAATATTCCGTCAGTAAAAACGTTCTGTTCCACACGAATAAAATCGTTAAAAAAATTAATTCATTTCATAATATGTATTCTTTCAGTGCAATATATCCATTAGAATTAAAGTCGTTTTTTTTTGTACGTTGTACGTTTTGTACGTTATTCAAAGACAGTCGAAATTGAATGCGCAGGCGCAAAACTAGAATACTTTCAAACATTGTGAAAAGAATGATAGTATCCATTGTTGCTGCTTTTTGAAAGTTTACGCGATTCATTGATGATCGAAAGTTGTGAATTTAAATATATTTCGACTCGCTTCAAATGCGGAGGAGTCTCTTACAAGATGAATTTATTTACAACACTGCTATTTTAACTGGAAACAAAAAGTCATAATTTTTTGACCCTAGCAAAGCATGCGCCTGATATAAACATCGTTTTATGTTTTATATTTAAAAAAACTTAATAATAGAAATGAAAAGATTAACATAAATGTTTTTTTTTTTCAATTGATTCAGCAACATTGTAGATAGACATCTTAAAAAAAATATTGATTGTATAACTTGTATATAATATCTACTAATTTATTTGATTAATTACACCAACATTTTTCAGAAAAACCTTTCCATCGTCAGGGTGTTGTATAAACTAAACCCGTTCTTTATAAAGAGGAGTTGTGTCACAAGGGAAGAATGTTGTGGACAGGTTTTTCTGACGATGAAAAGGTTTTTCTGAAACACGTTGGTGTAGTTAATCAAATAAATAAATAGATATATACAAATAATACAATCAATATTTTTAAATTTTCACACGAAACAAAAACATTGTGACGAGACACAATATCTTTGAATAAAATAACTCTTTGTTTTAAATTTAACTTTAACTACATCCACCCATACGATCTCTCTCTCACCTAACCCCCACCACAGTTGACGTTCGGTCACTTTCTTCCCTCAATGCTTTCTTGATTGTGTGTGATTCTATTTTTAGTTAGTTAATATTTTACCCTGATGAAGGCTCAGCAATGAGCTGAAACTAGTTGCTTAAAACTCAATAACGTGGTGTTAGACAAAGAGTTATTTTATTTAAAGATTTTTTTTTTTGTATAAAAGGATAAAAACAGTGTCTTATAAATACGTTAAAAGAAGAGTCTTTTCTTAAAGATTTAATGGTATTGCATGCATGAAGTAGCGACTACATATAGTACTTAACATTAATTAGTTCGCTAGTAAGCAGAAAACCTTTGGAATTTATTTGTCAATTTTGATGTGAAGCAATATTAAAAAAAGTTTTTGCTAAACTAAAGAATTTCAGCAAAGTTTACGATAAACGTATAAGAGTAGGCGCGCGGCGATGGAAGGTATGGTGTTGCAATAAAACATGCTTTGCGTGGCCAATTTTTACAGTTCAAGTTTTTGCAATCTCAAACTGCGATCAGCGAGCGACAAGTTATAATTTTTGGGCGCGAATATTCATGAATTATGATGCACAAATGCGCGGCGGCCAGTGTGGTCGATAGCCAATTGCAGACACCAATGGCCGCAAAGTGGTCACTAGCGGCCCGCATAGCCACCCCCGTGGCTTAGCAGCAAGCAATCGGGAAAAGTCGATTGCTTAACTAAAGCAAACGAAACACCGAAAACCATGAAAACTTTTATTTTTCACACAAAATCATGGCGGATGGTTTTTCGCACGTAAGTATCCACTGCATCGCTTTACTTCTGTGTATAGTTTTCTGGGATATTCTGCCGTATGTGTGTGACCTCTCTGGCCAACGTTTCGGATCCCATTGCAGGGTCCATCATCAGGGCTGATGTGATGAGTGAGTGTTGAAGTGTAGGTTAAGTATTACCTTGCAATACCGTACCGAAGTCAGGGTGTCTCCAAGTTTGTGTTATGTTAAATACTGGATTGCAGTACCGTGTCGAAAGCAAGGTGTGTGTCTTCTTGTAGTGTTTTATCTACTAACGGATGTCGGACTGTGCGGATCGTCTATTTGATTTATCCTGCAGCGCCGGAACAAGTAGTTACAATATTTATAAACACGGAAAAAACTGAGCCCTTGTTCATATGGGAAATGGAATTAGTCAAAACTTTGTTAGCTATGAGTCATATGTTGTAAACTGTTTGCTTATTACGGTATAACTTATTAGATATGTACGTCACACTCCTTGCATCTACAAAATGATATTTTTTGAAACTCGTAACAAAATATTATTTTATAATTCATTCTTAATTCTCTTCGTATTATTCTCAATAAGATATACGTGAGTAGAGTATGCCGAATTACCGAGAAATAGCTTTACCAGAAAATCAGAAAAAATTAAGTTCATCGTTTTACCTTTAATTATGATAAATAAGAAGTGGTATTCTTCAACGAAGAAAATATTGAAGAGAATTTATGTGTTAAATGAAACGGATATTTCATACGAACCGTATATTTCACTGAGCGAGCAAATCTCGACGTTTCGCTGAAGTCCTATCCGGCGTCGCCAGGAGAGCGCCCTATCACCACGGGGGTGGAGGCCGAACCGATTATTGCTGCCCAAGTCGTAAATTATATGCACTTTATTGTGGAGTGTTCACTTCTACTGAAGAGAATTGTTTACTACTTAATTTTTGGTAAAAACCAACCGGTTTCGGAAACTACGTTCCTTCGTCAGGGTATACTTAATACTAATGAAACTTTACAAATTATGAACAATCATACCTCGGTGTCTAGTGTCCAAATGGGGGTAAATAGTGGGGGGTGCGAAATAAACAGGTAACCGGTGAAAAGGAACATATTTAAAATATGACTGTAATTTCCTTTCTTTTTATTTTTTTTTATTTTAATTATTCAGTTCCACACATAATGTTGTGTGGGCTAATACATGATTTCACTTATACATTTTTCATTCCATCTAATCATTTAAAAGTTTTTACAATAAAATTTTTCAAGTTTGTGTTTACTGGGGTATTATGCCGTGTTGTTACGACCTTTCGGGCCGACGTTTCGGATCCCATTGCAGGGTCCATCATCAGCCCTGAAAACGGAAGAATTCTTCCCCTCGTATATATGTCTCAGATATATTAATATTACAGTTTAAGTATTTTTTCTGTTACAGAAATAAATCTCCTTCGAAACAAGTCCTTGTTTTCAGAAAAATTTTAAAATTCTTTACAAACTGTAGAACCGTTCTTAATTTTACAGTGACTAAATGTCTCCCAAATATTTCACACACTTAATATTGTAATGTTCCTTAATTCACACTAATTAACGCTGTTCCCATTGCTTTGATCGCGTTTTAGTGAATTCCGTTCAATGTTCGCTTGTAGAAACTTCTCGCCCCGGTATTTATTACCGCTGGTATCGCGTGTTGTAATATCACCGTCTCGTATAACTGCTTACATTGGTTCTAACGCTGAGATATCGCACATGTTACTGTCATCCCCGATTGATTGACCCCGCTGCGTTGCGTGACGCCTTTAATAGATAAATTCCTTCGATATATTTGTTCTAGAGATTACGAGAGGCTTTTAGAGTGTTCTATACAATTTGAATGTAGTGTTTAAGTGTGTAATGGAATGTATTGCAATCTTCGAGAGAATGAGGTCATGGATGCGTCCCACCCATGACTCTGCGTCGCGTTACGCCGTTATATTGTTGTGGGTATTCAGTATATTAACCATCATATTACAATACTTTTAAATGTATTGTGTTTTGATCTTTTCAAAATTGTTTTAAGATTATCAAGCTTATAATATATATTTTTTAGCGTATTAGAACCGGCCGTGGCACCAGGTTGTGGAGCAAGAAATTTACGTTACTTAATATGTCTACATATTTTGGTGGTCTATGGTGTCAAGTCTTGTAGGAAGGAATATATTTTTTTTAAATAATATTTACCCTTCATACAATTATTTAAATTTGTTATTTTATAGTTAATTGCTTTCATTAAAAATTTTAACACCTATAAATTACAGTAAACCAAAATTATTTCAATATTTTACCAATTTGTCAGTATTTTAATTTTTTATAAAAACTATTTTTCGAACCCAATTCAATCTCTATTCACGTAAAATGCAAATAAATTAGTCTCTTAGAATATTATACACATATTTTGCGTATCATGGTCCTTTATAATATTATTAATGACGACTTCATCAATATTTAGTAACTTATTAATGCTTTACTTAAATTTCACAGGTAACAATTTCACTGAATACATAAAATTGTATTTTAAAGCTGGTTTTTCAAGAGATCCAATTCCAACTTCAAACACTTGGACGTTAAAAGCACCGCCAAAGTAAAATTAATATGCTGGACTTAAATCGACTGCCCAGTATTCAAGGATACAGAACATTGACACAGCAAGTTTACCCTTAATAAAAAGATACAATCCGTCACACTACACTAGAAACTGCAAACAACAAAATGCCGGACCGTCTTTCTCTGAACGCAACATTTACCTGGTGTCTTTTTAAAAATTTATTCATAAACTTCCATCTTGTGGACTGCAAAAATATGTGTAATTTTGTCGCACTTCATAAAAGATTCCGACTTTACAAGTTGTCGGAAAATTTGTTGAAGCTTTGAACTGGGTGTTTTTCCAAAGCGCCGCGGTGCTTTTCGTGCGTTTGGACGTCTTCGGGTCTAATACCATCTAATGAAAATATGTGTGAGACAGATTTACTAGAAATGGTGGTCATTTATTAAGACTTGAATGCTCCAGAATGGAGGACATCGCAGTCCGAAGAAAGCCCGGGAAAATCTCTTCTAAATTTGAAATAAATTTGAACCTGTGGCCGGGGTTGGGGGTGAATTTATCTTGCGATATCTTGTGATAAAAAAATTAAGCGAAAAACACAAACAAATTGTTTTCGCTTCGTTTCAAACCGGAGAATGTTATGTACTATAATACTTACACATTTCTCAGCGAGTGTACGCAGAGAAGATAGAATACCACAATCACCCACACCTACCTAACCTTACATAATACACAATATTTATTTATATACATAGATGGCAGTGGATATAAACTTTGGTTATGCTGTGACCGACTGTATGTATACCTTTATTTAAAAATTATATAAGTATACGCATGTACCTATATCGGCATGAACATATTTTGTAATCTTTCTTAACCGTATAAAATAAACTATTTTGAGTAGCTTTAATCCACAAAAATAACTGTACTATAAAATAAGTTTTGTAAACAAGGATTTTGTAAATAAATAAATATTTAATATTTAGGTAATATTTTCTATATACTTCGAAGACTATTTTTATATAATCTAATCGGAAATAATACTAATTTCAGATATATGTTTCATTTTACAAAAATAAATCAAACATTTAATGATATCATCTATGGCAAAATCGTAAATAAACATTTTAATATTGCGTAGAAAATGTTCAAAAACCTACATTTTACGCAGTTTTTTAATATATTACCATAAACTAGTTCATGTAAATAGAAACGGATTGAATTTGTGCGACTGTTTAACTCACTAATTCATATAAAAATAATAAAAGAAAAAAGAACAAACGTACTCAACATAATCATTATGATTTGACAGATTGAATTCACCATAGAAAAGAGAAATAGAATTCACACAAAAAGTTTTGGGTGTAATTCGTTAAAAATGTATTTTTTGCAAGTAATGTGCGCGCAGTTCTCACTTCACATTGGACCTTTCGAAGAAACACGCTATTATTTGAAAAATTTACGTGTCCATTACAAGAAACTCGCAGACATATAGATGAGTCAAAATACACAGTTCAGGATGAGTTTTTCTCGACTTGACTAGATCTATGTAACAATTTGTTGGGCGCAAACAAGTGAGATAAATTATGGATTGACATGAAGTTGGATACAGAAACGTCGGAAATAAAACATCTAGCCGTAGGACAAATTACGGCTAGAATTTTAAATCATCTTTTTCTTAAGATAAGGATTATTTAATTAATATTTCTTTCCCAGAACCTTTACTAATACACAGCTTTTCTGCTTGTATGCGCTGCACGCCACTGATATATGGGATACAAATCCTTTTATAATAAAAAACATATTATATATAATAGTAATAAAGATAGGTACCAAAAAAATTACCAAAATCTAAATAATTTATATTTATATTTATATTTATAAGACAAGAACAAAATTACAATGCGCAGCAGCATTAATATTATTAGATTTATACTGTCGAAAACTTATATTAAATATTTCTACACTAATGTATATATTACCAAGTATCTAAATTTTGCGAAGTGGCGAGTTATATTCCGCATTGGTATTTCAGTTGGTACAGTAAAATAGTAAAAGTTGTCTTTTATTTCTAGTACGCGCATATATTTATTGTTACGAGAGTCTATAAACAATGGTAATTACGCATTTTCGAAGTCTATCGCACAGCTCATATAAGTCTAAAATCAACTACACTATTTTAGAAGAAACCATAATTACTAAAAATTCGGAGAAACTGGTCGAACATTCGCGAACCAACATTTATATAAAAAGGCGATGACAGACGCGCGAGCAAGATGAGTAATTTTAAACAAGTGAAGCGGACGGCGAAACTAGCAATCACAGTAATACGAATTTACCAGAGTAGGTACTTACGTGCGAAACAGAGCTGAATGACCTATCAATAGAAAAAAGTGCATTTTGTTATTTTGCAGGTCATGAAGTCTAGTAATTAAGCGTTTAAAAATTCTAAATTATTGTTATAGTTTTTTTTAAGAATTGGAATATTTAAATCAGTACTGCAATGGAGGAGAGAAAAAGTGTGTTAGATTTAAAAATCTCTATCCATTATAATATAATCTATTTTACATACTTATATACTCTATTATTCTCTATTTCTTTGTTAGGCGCCCGACTTATACAAATAAACGTTGGTGCAATGCAAAAAATCTGATCAGAAAACAGTTTAAAATTCTGAATAATTAATTTAAGGATACTACCTAAAAAAAAACAACGTCCCTGAACTTGAACGCCTAAAACATTTCAATTCATTTATTTTACTTCATTGTTTTCAATAATCATTGAAAACCTGCTATAAATAATTTTAATTTTCAAAAAAATTTCTGTTACAAATTACTCTTTATTTTGCGGCTGTGGTTTTGATATCCCATTAAAAACAAACGCCCTCTTGGTTTTCATTTTCATCAACCGCAACATTTAAAATACAAATCTTATTTCTTTACAGTAAGCAGTTCAAATAAACCTTTATTGAATAAAATATTATAATATTATGAACGTGGCTTCACATTATGTTCAGAAGTTTCAACAAAGACTATCAAAAGGGATGTTCGGTGTTCGCCCAAAGGGAGGTTCTATTGTTGGGGTGATTAATTAGACATGGCTTTTACTCTCGCGTTTAATGCTTGTTATATTATGTGCTTTTTTAATGCTTTGGAAGTTGTACGAATTCCCAGTAAAATTATGTTTCATCTTCTACCCCTTGTTGTAAGAAAGCTTAGGTTCTGTGTTTCTATGCGATTCCTTCAGATGTCTTCTTCCGTGTTTCGGTAATTGCGGTCAGCCTGTCCTTTATTTCTACAAATTCTAGGGCTACCCAATGGTTCAAAGATAAGTTATATACTTTCAAAAGACTTATGATGGGTCTACGAATATTGATCACGGAATTTTCGAATTTCGTGGTCTAGATACAATTTGCACCCTCAGTGCCTAGACTATGACATGCCAAAATGGCGTTCTGAGACAACTGGTTGCAATAAAAATGTTATATTTTTTCACAGCCATTCAAAATCTTCAGTGTGTAATTTTCTGGGATGCTCCGCCGTGTAAATCTGACCTCTCTGGTCAACGTTTCGCATCCCATCGCAGGGTCCATCATCAGGGCTTATGTTGGTGAAACTTCAGTCAAAAAGGTCAAATATACACGACAGAATATAACAGAAAACTACACGCAAAAGAACTGATAATAACTGATAACTATAAATAGATTTTTTCAAGTGATGATTTTCTGTCGCTAACATTTCAGTTCATTAAGTTTTCTTAACTGTTTCCAAATATTTTTACTTAAATCCCACAAGGAGAATACATCACACTACGTGAGTTAGGTTTTGAGTTTTTCAGGAGCTCTGGGGCACCTTTATATTAATGTCAGCTGTTCGCATTTCCCTGGCTGCCTACTCGTTTAAAATGTTTTATTCTCTTTGACCGTTTTAGCGGTCATCCTCTTGCTTACCCGCATACCTGCCTGACACCTTTAATAGGGATGCATAATGTATGACGAAACCATCAACATGTCCCTTTGCTACATAATACCTTATTTATTCCGACATCCCGACATTGCGTCTGTTTGTTTCATCCGCGATTCTATACGCACGTTTATAAACAGGGGGCAATAATATGTATGCATACACGGTCACGGCGGTCGTGGATATGAGAGGCAAAAGAAACTATTAAAACTTTTCACTTTTACACAATGTCACTGGAAACTAATTGTTTATAAAATATTTTACACAGGTTCGCAATAATTCACGTCACTAGAATCTTCGCTTACTTTTTGTCTGTCACTAGTTCATTCCACTCATTTTTCGCTGGTTGTCTGGCGCTTTTTTACGCGGTTTTCTTTTACCTGTGTATCGCAGAAATGTCACAACAATTCTCGCAAGGTTCGTCTTTTATACAAAAATGTTGGTTTCGCAAAACATCGAGGATGATCGATTGATCTCTTTACATTACGAGTGATTATTCCAGATCTATGTGGACCATTTGAGAGATTTTGATAATAGAAGAGTCGTCGAAGAAACATAGCTGACGCGGTGATGCTATTCAAAATAACACACAATCTAGTTGATAGTCCGGAACTTCTTCAACGAATATCTTACCACATCCCAACTCGCAATGACAGACATTCACCTACTTTTCGTCTCCCATTTTGTAAGACTAACTCGAAACAAAACTCCTTTATATATAGATCCACAAATTCATTCAGCAAAAACTATCACCACATTGACATTTTCAACTCAACGATAAGAAACATAAAACAAACAATATCTACACAACCGCACAAACTAATTCGAACATTATATCTTCCCTCTTATTCCCGTCTCTTATTCCCCTCCAACTCTCCACTCGCTGTTAAATTAAATTACTATATTCAGTGGAAAATTTGTAATTGGCATAATTTTAAAACCATTATTTTATATTTGTTAAGATGTTGATTTGCTGTTAATTTTCCCCAAAATAAAATAAATAAATAAATACGCAATAACCTTTGTTTTAGACTCTCGTGACAAAAAAAAGCTTTTACCCATCTGAGTTATGATTTTACATTTGAACAGATATGAAAGGATGAATGAAAGTTATTTTTGACATGTTCATTCGCAATGAAAATAGTAATTATGATCATCCAGACGTTTCCAAATATTGCTTGAACAACGTTGACCGTTGAAGTATTTAGTAAATTTTTCATCGATTACAAGTAAAGTTGCTCTAACGCACACCAATAATTAAGATAAATAAATAAAATAAAAAATTTAAATAAATAAATTGACATAAATAATGTTTATATCTCCAATTGTATAGATAACATATTAAATAAAAAACAAAAATCTAAATTCGCGACAAATAATAAAACACCCTACGCCATTTTTCATTATTCTGATGATATTATAAATATTTGTATCCCCTTTCATGAAATAATGAAAGGGGATACAAATATTTATAATATCATCAGAATAATGAAAAATGGCGTAGGGTGTTATACGTAAACAATATTTCTGAAAAAATAACTCAAAATTTATTCAACTGTATTAGACCCATATTTTATAGTTACACCAACTAAGGTAAAGTCTAAATAAATACTTAAGATAAAAAAAAAATTAAATAGAGATGCGAACACGGAATACGTGTCGCATCAATACTCTTACCATTTTTACAATAAGCTTAACGCTTGTACCTACTATGAAAATAGGACTAACATGCTGGTGTCCTAGAATGGGGCTCGAACTACCGACCACCAGATCACTACTCTACTCAAGCTACACGCTACAGCAACACGCTACAGCTAACAAGCTACTCTAAAATAATGTTGATCCATTTAAAAAATCCCGGACGTATGAATTTTATTGTAATGACTGTTCAGCATTTGATATAGGTAAAACGGCACGATGTTAATTGAATTTCTCAGAATTCTCAAAACATCTATTGGAGATAAGCCGTACTTTAAAAAAAAGAAAACGGCATCGCAATTTTACGTAAAAATAATAAAGGTTTAATTATGCTTGATAATTTATAAATATTAGAAATCAAAAAGTCTCTCAGTACCAAATCTAATACGATTAATAACCAATTAAATATGACGAATAATTCATTATTTAATATATTCCCCCATTTCAATGTCTCACTGCCAAACTCCACCCCCTCCCTCATCATCCCTATCCCTCTCCAGACTCTTACAAATTTAATTTTTGGAAGTTATTGTGCGTCCTTCCTGGTGAAGATACAGTTCAGTATCGAAATCGGTATTATCTAAAACAATCAGTGTGGCATACAAAGTTTGTTTGTTTTTTCAATTTAATAATCCAACCACAAATTTAACGCCTTAACCATCAAAAATGAATATTTTTTGATATCCCTTTAACTGCGCACAAGACAAAGCCTTCGCACTAGAGCCTGTCCGCCCCTTCCGAGGTTCCTTCCGCCGGCGTCGGAATAATTATTGTGAAATTATGACTTTACAAGAAAATTAATGGATTATCAAGAACGGGATGATTAAATATTTTCGCGGAAAACTTTGCAAAAAGTTTTGTCGTAAATTTAATTACTTAGAGCGGCACAGCCTCAATAATACGCGCCAATTAATCCCATCAAAGATTATTTTAAAAAATCCCCGGTCAAACTTCTTGGTTATCCACCATAAAAGGGAAATAAAGCAGGGATTCCGTTGAATTAACTTCGCCATTTGGAGGTTAATGCAGAGTCTTTGGTGTGGTGAAATTTATTTCTGGACTTAATGGACTCTGCTTTCAATTGCAAAACTTTTTCAAAGCTCCTTTTTGGAGTTTTTTTTATTTATTTCGTATTTTTTTATATATCGCGTTTATTAATCGTATATCTTAATTTATTTCAAGATATTTGCCAAAATATTTACTGGTGAAATATCCTGTTTAATTTTTTACTAGTGATTTGCCCAGCTTAGCTTTATTGTATTAACAAGCATAAAGATTTACCTCGGTACTGGCTCAGCCCAATAAGATGCAATTATGAATACAACTTTGTATAATATTGTCATATTTTACAAACTCAACATTAATAATGACAGTCGCCATATGGTGGCCACCATAGCCACCCGAAGAACAACAACAGAAATAGATTACTTCCTGCTATAATCACATATTATTATTAGATACAGACAAAGCTATTTATATCCACATCTAGGTATTCTGTCATGCGAATTACAAATTTTTGATCATAGCTGACTAAAACATAGTTCCTTCAATTATTTTTAATTGGACAGATAAAGAACATACTAATACACAACTTTCAAAAATTTGATAATATATGGATGTTCTTATGGTGGAATCGGTAATCGTTGCAACAAAAAGCGAACAGGTAAACATCAAATACAATTCGTTCCATGTGTATATTTATTTACTAACGCCATCTGTGGTTAAAAAAATTGTATCCTTATGAACCAATGTAGATGTCGTCGTTGGTAATGAGATATCTATTTTTTGGGTAAAGATTTTCTAGTCAAAAAATAGGTATCCCAACATCATACTGATTTAAGAGGATGACTAATTTCAGATGGCGTAAGTAAATAAAACTCAGAAGTAGAATGGGTTGTACAAAGTTGACA
Organism: Agrypnia vestita; assembly: GCA_016648135.1. NCBI lineage: Eukaryota > Metazoa > Arthropoda > Insecta > Trichoptera > Phryganeidae > Agrypnia > Agrypnia vestita. The sequence goes on from JADDOH010002178.1 coordinate 90,105, forward strand.
CATATACAACTTCCAAATTTTTTAGATATGGTAGTCAATCAAGGGTGGAATTGTGAACGTGACATTGTATAAAGTGATCACTCAAACCAGCATACGATAGGTGGGAAGCCATATAAATAACAAAAAAGATTTTCATATCAACTTTATTATAAATAGCTTCTATGAGACATCATACCAACTTTTCTGTATGAGACACCAACAATATATCTTGTCTACTGATGTTCTCTTTGGGTATAAAACCCTGTATTGTGTTCTTGAAAACTTTGAACGCATATTTTCAAAATTATATTTGTTTATCCTGTCTACTTTTGCTTAATCGGCAAACTGGCATTGACATGGTTTTAGTCTCATGAACCATTAATATTTTATTCGTAAAAATTACAGCATAACTGATTCTTTAATTGCTTGTTGAGATCTTTCCTATTTCACCCTGCGCCACTCACTATCTGATCGCACGCGAACATGCCTGAATTCACGCACATTTATTTTTCAAACAACCCCAAACTACCTTGCCACTAAATAATTCACACTGGAAGTTCGATCCTTAAACATATTACGTGGCACAACGTTAGCACCACATCTTCCCTGGGGCTTGATTATAAAATAATATATTTGTATCGGATTTATTCCTTTATAATCAGTATTGACATATAGCGGCAACAATCTGATGAGACAGATTTGAATAGATCAGATCTTGCTATGGTGAATTAGTCATCTGTTGGATCAATTCAAAACTGGCACAGTATGACGTGCGCCGCCATCTTAGTCTATAATACTATAATACTAATACTACCATCTGTCATGGTCAAGTAGGTCTGATTTTTGGATCACCTCAACCAAAGCCAAAGACGCGTACATATACACGTGTAAGGAGGCACAGCATACTCTGACAATCAAGCACGGCAGGCTATCGGCCCCGATGCAAAGGTCGAAATCAGAACGCTGAATCCGTAAAACGGACGACAATGTAAGCCGGACCAATGACCGAGTACACAAGCGCGTATAGCAAGGGCATGAAAAGCGAAGCAACTCACCTTGCTGACCAGACTAAATATTACCCACACGAGCGGCCGAGTCGTTTGTTCACGACAACTATAAAAACGGTAGTCTCCAAAGCAGACTATCTCACTTCCCCAGTGAATGGCTTGTATAGCGGAAGCCCTCGCCGTCATACCTTCGAACATCACGCTTTCACTTTTAACCTTTGTACCTTCTGTATTCCTTATAACTTTTGCTTTTGCAATTCAATAAATTCTATAAAACCATCGTGACTTTACATCATCGACAACACTTCAACTCATCCTAAACCGGAGGGCTCATCCACCTCCACATTGGTGACCCCCGACGTGAGTCAGGATTCACAGACTTATTGTGTGTTAGTTATTATTTGTCATACAATAGTATTCCTTATTGTGCATACTTAACACAATTACGTTTTGCAATAAATGTTTTGTTGACAAAATAATTGCTACATGTATTCATTTATACTAATCAAGCAAACCCCCACTACGCGTTCCCAAACTTTTTTAAATCTTCACTTGTTCCCGGAGCTTACTTCTGGTGAGAAATAAACACAACGCAAACGCTATTTCATTCATTAAGATAAATCAAAGATGTCTCACAGAAACGAAACTATTCATATGATAAACATGCATAGAAGATTTTTTATAGGATAGCCCAGGGTTAAAGTCATATATGAGCTGGCTTAAGTGATTACACTATACACAAAACAACGTTCACCAATTCCATCGTAAGAACTTACACAAATTATCAAAAATTTTAATGTTCTATATATGTTCCAAATCTGGACACCTTTAGTTTATTTGAAGGGATTATGCAAGAGACATCTGAAGTCTTTTCTTATGAACAAATGAACATAGATTTTGCAACTGGTAATGATGCCTCCTTATTTTAAATTGTGATATTTTATTTTTATTTAAATACAAATCTTGTATATTTACATATTTGATACATGAAAAAATTTAGGTACATAAATTTTTTTTCATTGTACCTCTCCAAAAAGAGAAAAAAAACTCTTGTTTGTTGTTTACCGAAAAGCAAGATATTCCAGAAACTACACTTGTTCCATATATATATATATATATATATATTATATATATATAAATATATATATATATATTTATAGTACATAAATATATACAAGAAGAAAAAAAGTTACATAATATGAGATAATTAATGCATAATGTAAAGAGGAGTAAAAAAAATAAAAAAATTCTCCCGAATAATTTTACATGCATACCTACTAGAATACGCCCAAAAATCAGTATTTTAAATTTGTTAACACTTATTTCATTCCACAAACCTACAACGCATCCCTAAAGAATAAATCCGTGTAATTTCGTATCATTTTTATGCAGTGAGCGTTTGAAATTTTGTATTTTTTTGTGTCGTGCTTGTGAATCCGTTCGTATCCTTCTTTTTAGACTCAAAGTCGCAGTTTTTTGTCTAAATAAAATAGGTTTAGCATGGTCGTACGGTGACTACATCCTAGCTCTATGTGTTGAACGACCTTAGTGAAGGTTCTCGCGGGTTTAAATGGTTATCTCTCCCATTTTACATTTAGATTAACCACTAAGCCATCAGCATCGAGTTTCGGCCCGTTATAAGCCCGCTGTACTGGGTTTTGTATTACATAGATTGGTTAAATATTAAACGGTGAATTTCGTAACAAGAACAAATTAAATGAATGTCGTGGTTAAGCGCTCAGAGAATATAATTGTTCTCCCTCTATCAACGCGGTAGAAATTTGCGGCTACTTACAAAAATATCAAATTAATAGAATATATACCAAGTCAATAGAAATCAGTAAAATATATAATAAAAAATAAAAAAATTATATTATTGATGGAATTATTTGAGACACTGTAACTATTAAAGAAACCACAAGGAGTGGTCTGTCCTTTGAAATGATTTAAAATATATTGTAAATACAATTTATTATTCATTGGAATACTTTTTCACGCCGTTTCTATTGCACAGATAGAAACGGCGTTGCTAGAATATTCCGCACGCAGGTACTTTTTATATTCGTCGCAATTTGTTAATTCGGTTGTAAGATCAATCTCATGGTGCTGTATGCCTGATTCACGCCCGTTAGCCATCTCTGTCTGCGCCACGCGAACGTTTATTTATACGAAATTCTTTTTTCGAATTTTCTGGTATAATTTCAAATCTTCCTGTTCTTTTTGAAATCTTCTAGATTATTCGGAAGACTTTGAATATATTTATTGTTATTATATAAGAATCTCATGACACTATGTATATTGTTCCACATTTGCAAACATTCTCCATAACCGCTTGAAGTTACTGTACCGTAGCCAATAAAGTTCCACTTTAAAACCATGCCGCGATTTAATATGCACTAAGTTGACTATGCTCTGTATAATACTTTTAATCCTCGCATAGATTTAAAGCGAGAAAGTACTATACTCTTTGCACTAACCAAAGTCTGTTCCAAAAAAACGTATATTTTTCCCCGCCTAATATTTATACAAAATATTTTCCCTCGAATCTTCTGATACAATTTCACACATTCCACTTCTTTCTAAAATCTTCTTGATTATCACTCGGTTATACAAGCGCTGGTCACATTTTTTCGCCGCGGTTTTTATCGCTGGTAATGTCGCATACATCACACGTCAAACAATGAATGCTGCGCAGTAGCCAGTCGATTATTTTAAATTGGTCGCTTTTTTATTTATTTTTTTATTTATTTTAAAAAAATCCTTGTTCACAAATAAAGGTACTTAATACTAATTTAACAATAAAACATAAGATAAATTACACATTTTTTTTGTTTTGTTTGATTTGTGGATTATGCCACTCTACTAGGCTACGCCTGTCCCAGAGTGGCGTTATAAAACACAATTATAATATTTTTTCGAATTCGTCAGTAGTATTTATTTTCATAAGGTAGTATTTTTGTATCTACAAAGCATCAAGTGGAATGTTAGTGAAAGTTGAGTGAGTCATAAGTCCAAGTGTAAATATGTGTAGAATAATTGTTTAATGTAAAAAGGGTTAAAGTTTTGTTTAAGATTATTTTTTATTTTCCTTAATTTATTTATTTATTTATATAGGTATATATTTTTATTTGAAGACATTATTATGCAATTACAGTAAGTAAATTTTCAGTTGCTGTTCTACCTTTGGAGGTAAGCCAGTTGTTTGCTAAAGCTTTTATTTTATTAATTGAGTATATTCTGATTTCCGGGAAGTCTGTTTTAAATATGTTAAATATTTTAGGCCCTATGTATGAGTAATTTTTCTGTCCATGTGTTGTCTTAGTTTTTGGTATTTCGTCAAGGTTTCGTAATGCTTGTCTAGTATTATGTGAATGCGAGTTACTGGTTGCTGTTAGGTGGTTTGTGTTTTTGATGTAGAAGATGAGGGTAGACTTAACGAACAGCTGTCTAACGTCCAGTACATTAAATTCTCTGAATAGTCTGTCTGATTGGTATGTAAATGGTTTCTTATTAATGATTCGGAGCAAGGTTTTTTGTGCCGTTATAGCTGGTTTTAATGTGGTTTTATAAGTACCTCCCCAACTTGGATCGCATAGTTCAAAAATGACTGGGCAAGTTCCAGAGTTTACGAAGTCTCAGTCGATTCCAGAATATAGTGGAGCGTTCCAAAGATTGCGAGAGATTTCGAAAGATTGTAATTTCTTTCATATCCACGAGGAAGAATAATATGTATATTATTCTTCCTCTTGGATTTCCTCACATTTGCAATCATCCCCCAAAACCGCTCGCAGTTGCTGCAGCGTAGCCAAAAAAGTTTCGCTTCAAATATGAGCCACGAGTAAACATGCGCTGAATCGGACATGTTCCGCACGGTACTTTGAATCCTCGCATAACTTCAAAGCGACCAAAAATGCCATTTTCCATGCGTCAAATTTATAGAAAAAAATTTTTTCAATTCTTCTGATATAATTTCGCGCATTGCAGTTCTTTCTAAAATCTTCTAGATTTTTCTTAAGACTTCGATGATGTACATTTATCATTCCCTCTCTTGGATTTCCTCACATTTTCAATCATCCCCCAAAACCGCTCGAAGTTGCTGCAGCATAGCCAAAAAAGTTTCGTTTCAAATGTGAGCCACGAGTAAACATGCGCTGAATCGGACATGTTCCGCACGGTACTTTGAATCCTCGCACAAGTTCAAAGCGAGCGAGTACTCTACTCTTTGCGCTACAACGGATTGCAAAACGCGCTCATTTTTTCACGTTTCGCAGATCGCCCCCTCCCCCCTCGCCGGCTGTTGGAGACTTGACCTGATATTATGACGCCCGAGTGGCAATCTCGTAACCTGTTTTATTATTTCGGTGTTGCCACGCGGGAGATAAAAGCAATACGGCCGAGTACCTGCCCCATTTCTTTAATGGCGGGGTGGAAATCTGTCACGCGTTTGCGTTTCCCGGACGTTTATTGTCGCGAGATGATCGCCCTCACGAATGTGACAGATGCTCAACATTTTTATAATTTAGTACATAGTGTTACGGCTACGGAAAATTGTCAAAAAACTAAATTATTATTAAACAATTTTTATTAATCAATTAGAAAAGGCATACAGAAAAAATAAAATTAACGAAAAAAATATTTAAATGCCACCGGGACTCGAACCACGGACCTCACATTCTTTCCGGGAATGGCGCGTTATCCAATTTCGCCATGGCACTCTGGTAAGTTAGCGAAAATATTTCAAACTTATATGTAGCCTCTTTTTAATTGATTAACATTTTTATTTCATTTCTAAACCAATCCACTTTTTATAATGCAATAGTCACGAATACCTTTAATTTAATTTTTTCTGTATGTCTTTTCTAATTTATTAATAAAAATTGTTTAATCTTTTTTTATATTTATTTATTAATCTTCATCTTGATACATGACATGTGAAATAGAGCCGCTCATCTCACTAGGAAGAACCTGTGCCGAGATGAGCAGCTGACAATATCGTGAGAACAAAATTATAAAGATATATAACAAATACTACGTAAATATAAGATTAATCAATTAATTGAGAGTATAAATATAAAATTTGGATAGTAAAAACAGTAGGTATTGTATAATACAAAAGCCATAGTGAAAGTAAAATAATGTATTTATGGATAGTAACATCATGTAAATATTATTGATTACCAATGCAATAGCACAGTTAAAAAGTATATATAAAAAAAAAATAATAAATGTTCACGTATATTAAATAGTAATAAAAAAATACAGTTTGATGAGCAATATGTTTTTCAAAAAATGATGTTTTTACCCGTCACAGGCGTGACATCTTTATAATAGTAGATACATTAAAATGCAACGTGTCAAACGTTGTCAGTTAAATTATTTAACTTAATTGATTTATTCTAAAAAAACTAACCAAAATATTTTCAATCTTTTTCACAATATTATTTTCAATAGTATGTTTGTGCTCGCAAACCCTGAAAAGTAGTCGGTCGATTGACGTGAACTTTTGACACAACGTTGCATTTTAATACGCGTACGTTTTTATATACCTATTATATTCTATATACCTACTATTATGAAGATGTCACATCTGCAACGGGTGAAAATATCCTTTTTCGAAAAACATCTGCTGAACGTAAAAGCAACCCACGCTATACTAAATACAAAATACTAAACTGAGCCACAGCAACGCGTGGCCGGGTATAGCTAGTTTTTTTTTTTTATATTTATAAACTGAGGTTCTAGATTTTTTTAAATCATTATCAAAAATTTATTTAAAAAAATATTTTGTGTTATTTATCACTGATGATAGAAATGATATTTTCCAAAATCGACATTTTAATTATTAAACTAATATTAAACTAAATTTTTTTTTTTATATATTTAAATGTGTCTACCCGTAGTGTTTTTACATTTCAAATTCAATTAACTGTAAATAATTAAATACCATGGCGTTTACTTTGTGGATATCTATTTTAACAGTTGTGAATAAAACAATTTTTTTTTCAGTTCAACACAACATGTTTCGAAAACTTCCGTTTCCTTCCCCAGGTGAGTTGGGACTCCAGAGGGGGGAAACAGGGATTTCCGAAACAAGTTTTATTATACAAAAAAATAAACTCGTGAAAAAAAAACAAAATAGTGTTTTATTCATTAAAACAAATATATGGACAAATTATTCCAGTCCGAATTATTAAGTCCGACTATTTTTACAGCTAATGATTTCCAAAGTGATTGTTGCTACAGTTTGCAAAAATGTATATTTGCCTTATTTACTGATAGTAATTTTTAAGAATGATTGGACCGTAAAAGTTTTTTGGGCGCTTGCAAAATATTGTTTCCTCCGAGAAAATTGCACTCAATCGTTCACTTCGATATTAAAAATAATATTATGGTAGGACGTCGTACAAATATTTTCACTTTTGTTTACACTGATAATTACTAGTGAGACAACGAATACGAATACGAATATTCGTATTCGCCTAATCAATGGGTGACGAAAATGTGCTTTCTAGCACATTGTTTTGTTATGGGAAGGCCGCAAATGCTTCAGATTTTTTCAAAATAGGCGCGCCGACTGTGTCGGTGGGTCTAAAAGGTTCCGGAAAAACCTGCTCTAGAAAGTTCTGGAAGGAGAAGATTCTAGAAAATTCCTGATAGTTCCATAAGGTTCTTAACTGAGTGGCGGAATGTGTCGGTGTGTCTAGAAGGTTCCTGTATATTCAATAAATTTCTTTAATGTTCTGGAAGGAGAATGTTCTAGAAGGTTCGCGAAAGCTCTATGACGATTCAAACAGTGTACTAAAAATCAACGCGTGCGAAGCCGCGCGGGCACAGCTAGTAGTAGATATTTACCGAATATTCATATTCGCCGAATATCATCACGAATATTAAAAATAAACTATTTATAACTGAACGCAACGCAATTGAGTAGGACCGATATGGAAGCTTTTGCTCTAAGAACGGTCCTGGGTAAGCGGTGGGTACCATTCACCATTCACTGAACGCAACGCAAATTACGGTTTAGCTGTGCACTGTGTATACGAATACACCTACGCACTCTATTATCGGAGTTTCCCCTTACATTGAATGAATGGATTTGTTGATTTCTCAAGTTGTCAATTGTTACTTGTTTCACAGCATAACATGAGTTCTTTCATCTAGTTTCGTTGGGTTATTAATTAGGTTAGGTGTTCATTTTATGTATTTTTTGTTTTGTAATACGTATTGTTCGTTCCATTTTATTTCCGTTGTGTGTAAAAGTGTTAACTTTTATAAAATAATCTCAATTGAATCTAATAACATGACCTGTCGTAAACGTATAAAAAGCGCGACATATTTTTGATCGCTGGGAATGTACAAACAAACGGATAAAAGGTATCGTTTAACGCCTGAATTGTTACAAATGTTGTGTTTTTTGCACAAAAAATTGCTGGTGGTAAAAATAATTATTGAAACTCTTAGTAATAAAAGAACAGTGGTCTATTATTTATTACCCTGTTGAATTATTCGTATTCGTATTTGCCGAATAGTTGGTTTGATATTCGTATTCGTAAAAGTAGTATTCGGGGCATCACTAAGAATTACTTTGAAATATTGGTTGTTTTCTTTGTATGTATCTATTTATATCTGATTAAATTACACCTATATGTTTTTGAATAATATTTAATAAAACACACTGTCGATGGATAGGTTCTACAATATTGCTGAATCAATTGAAAAATTGATAATTACTTTATTATTTAAGAATAATGTCTATAAGACAGAATATATGCATAAAGCAGAGACGTCTAGCTAGCAGACGTGTTTATACTAGGCGATTTTTTATATGCTTAAATGTAACTGAGAATTTTTCGGGTAGAAAACATGAACGTTATGTTCATTAAGTGGTCAAATCCTACAAGATTCTAGAATAATACTGTATTATTAACACTGTGAAAATGATAAATAGCTGAAGTATAGAATTTTCTGTGTAATTCTGCGAAGAAATTTGTTAATCTCCAGGATTATTAATCACCCGGCTTTCTTCTCCGAAATGGAGCCATCAAGAGGGCTCAGCCTGATGCTTCCATCCCATCCCATCAGTACCACTAAGCCTTCTTCTACGAAGGATTCAAATATGCGGGAATGCCGCATATTTTGAACCCTTAAAAGAAGCACACGACATGGGGTACATACTTTAAATAAAACACCTTCAAAAAAATATGTACACTATATCAAAGATCAAATGTTAATTAAATAAAGGAATCATCACATCTTCAGCCTTAAATTATGGAAATAGTTATACTGTTACTGAGAAAATCAATAATGCAATTCCTTAAACAATGTTTCTGGGTGGAAAATATGCTACAGATGGCGAAGATATTTCTGATACCTTTTAAAATTTTTCGTGTCAATCTTCGAGAATTTTTCTCAACAACATTAATTTGTTCCCATAAATAACTTCGTAACTACGTGTAACCTCTGTACTTTCGTTCAAATTGAGGCTAAAAAACCAAATTAAACGGTTTGTTTCTAGTTCACAATTGTATTGACATTATAAAAAATACTTTATTTTGTATTATAAAAAATTTACGATAATAATTGCGTTTTCTATCTTCTGTCTATCTGTCCGTCCGTAACTTCGTGTAACGCCCGTTATTTCGTTCGAATTCATGGATAAAAAAAGTACCACAAATGAACCCCCGGCCAGCAAAATCCGAACCAGCCGCTTTACGCATTATGCTGCCGCCGCCTTTCCGTGGACCGCCAAAAATATATATATATACTAAGGCTTAGCAAAGACGCAAATACATGTTGTCATTTTTGACGGGTTACAGCTTAGTAAATTTTACAGGATTGGTAAATTTAACCGTCCAAAGACACTTATTATAGAGATAGTGGGCTGAGTTGGATAAGAAGTTTCATTTTTTTTTTATGTATTTTTATGTTTTTTATTAGTGTCCCACTAGAAATAAAATACTAAATAATAAATTATATTTAAATTAATTTCAGGTGGTCAAGAAGTTCAAATTTAAGCTGCGATAAGCGAGCGACACAATACGGAAAAAATTGTGAATGTTATAACTTTCGGGCGCAAACACTACAACATTTTGATACATAAAAATGTGTGCTAAGTATTTGAAAATTAATTGTATCATTTATCAACGCGTTTTACTGTAGCTTCATAGATGAAAATACGTGACAATATTTTCTGTTTGAAGATTATCATATTTAGTTCATTCAATGTAATATATCACTCATGATAAAAAAATACCACACTTTTGTCAAAATCAATTTTTTGTGTTTTGTCTTAAAATGTGTACCTACATATATGGCAAAATCTTGCATCTTAAAAAAAATGTCTCTTATTCCATTACAGCAATTCCTAATTCTATAAAAACGTAATGAATGATTTTTACTATATTGTATTCATTACGTTTTAACTGTTTAATCAATAGATATTCTTTTCAATTTTCCCAGTATTTTCTATTTAAAATATTAACATAAATCAATCTTAATATTTTTAACATTTTTGCACACATCAATAAATAAATAAAAGCGCTAGACCGGAAATTGCTCGAATTCAGTTCATTACACACAGGTTTTCAATACATTTCTACTGCAAAAAACTATTTGTACTTGGTACATTTTAAAAATAATGTGATTGAGACATCATACCTCAAAGCTTCGCGTTGTATTCAGTTTCGACTTCCACGAACGGTAAAAAAATTTAACGATGGGTTAATTTGGATGTTTTAAAAATTATTTGATTCCCTTTGGATTTAAAAATCCTCTAAACAATTAATATTACATCGACAGAGTTATAGCCTTACATTCACTTCCGGTGTAGTACTTCCGAGGGAAATCCCACACTTCCGTCGCAGGGCTTTACGGTTGCGGTGTACTCATTTATTCAACTTGGTACAAAGACGCCATTTTTTAATATTCGGAGGTAAAACATACAAGGTGTCTCATAGTTAGTAGCAAAAATTTCAGAGCACATGCAAAAACTTCAAAGAACACGCGCCCAGCATGTAGCGGGAATGCGAGACCACGAAATGCGCGCGCATCTATTAAACTGTCAAAAATTTATGCACTTGAAAAAAGTGTTCCAGCAATATAAATTATGTATTGTGTAACCGTTTATTAAATTACGATATTAGCTGTGTACCTAAATAAAATGTTTTTTTTTTTAATTTTGTTTGTCACGTTGCTAAAAACAATTAAAAGTGATATTCGTAAATTTATTAAATGCAAAAACCACGTAATTGTTAGGAATACCTAAAATAAATACCTAAAATAAAAAAAACTCATTAATTCAATAGACATTCAATGCAACTGTCAAAGTTGTATAGTTTCGAAATTTTCAAAAACGGAACCGTTTTAAGCCCAGAATCGATATAACTTAAGAGTGGTAGATACTTGGACCTCCTTGAAAATTCTCACGTTTTTTAGCAAAGGTTTTATTTGCCCCAATTATTCTAAATATTCGAGGTTACATTTCTGTAAGTATGAGTTTTAATTCTTTTCATGAAACTAAATAGAATAATCGATAATGATCAGTGTAGATTATTACATGTCGTAAATATATTGTCTTATTTTAGTTTTTATGTATAACTTACACCGCGCGTACATGAATATACGCACATTTTTTTTATATTGATTGTTGCGCGATCTAAGACGGCGTCAGCATAGATTGTTTCACATTCCAATATACTTCACCAACCTGCCGATAATAATGCTTCTAACAATACCACTCTGGTTATATCTATTCCATATCTCTGAAGAGGTTTTCCAAAGTAGGATTCTCCTACAAATGATCTTTTCTCAGTAACGTAATGTTCATGTGAATGTTAGTCGGGAATTTATTGAAGTAATTTTTCCAGTTCTACATCCTCGGCGCCTATATCCTCGCATTAATCTGCTCTTAATTTAACAATCTCTGTAAATCAGGAAATGAAAAAAATTTAAGATTCAAGTTATTATCATTAGACAGTGTCTAATAGACACCAATATAGAATTTTCTTTGACCCTTAATCAACGAGAATTTCTCACACTTCTTCGGCGGCATTTTAAATGTTTTCTTCAGTACACATGGCATTACTGAGAACAGTATTCAATCGCGTTTGGAAATTTCAACAATACTTATATGTTAAATGGTGACGGCTTGGTCAAAATTTGTAATAACCCGCGTCACGTTTCCTATGTGCGCGGTACCTTGTTTTTTCTTCCATTCAAGCCATCCGCTCGAGTAGAAAATTGCTTACAGCGGTTTGGACGAGTCGGTAAAGAAGTCTGCGGCTCGATCAGCTGAGGCTGCGTTGATATGGTCCATGCTCTGAGAGGGTTTTCCGGAGCAAGATTCTCGTACACCTTTGATATGAATGATTTTATATATATTACGTCTAATATTTGTTTTTGATATTTAAATGAACCGAAATTGAAAATTTAAAAATTGAAATTGTGTTCCTCTTAGATTTAGCGTGTGCTGTTTCCTATTTCTTATTACACGTTTTCGTCGCTTTCACGAAATTATTCCCATGAATTGAGCGTTAAGATGTTACACTTCATTCACAGACATACGAGGTGTCTTAATAACAACAATTTTTCCGAATTTTCCAACCACCTCATAGAAAATGATCATTAATTTGACGCAAAAATAGGGGTGAAAATATTAAATACTAATAATAAAGGTTTAAAATTGAATAATTTAGAATTTTTTACATTAGGGAGGCGGTGAATAATAGAGCACCTCTAATTAACAACCAAATTAATTTTCCATATAGCCATTTGTTTAAGTATTTAAGTAAGTGATGGGTAAAAGGTGGGGTAACACCCACTTTAGACCCCCCCCCCTCTCACTCTCTTTCGGTAGATGCCTGATGGTTCATTAGGCTAATCAGTGCATGTTTGTCCCTGACAAGACTAACACGCATGTGATCAATTATTGGTGGAAGTGTAACAATTCTATGATTGAGGTGTGTAGTGTAGTGAATGTAGTGGTGTAGTGTTGGTACTGACGAAGAGACGGGTACTTATCGAAACCGGTAGACCTAAAATCTGGTAGTGGTTTTTACAAAGTCAACTAACAATCTGTTATAATGTCTAACCCCAAAGTTAATGCTTTAAATATTAACTATGATTTTTATTTTAGTTATTTTACTGCGCCTGTCGGGTTTTAATAACTGTTGTTTCTGCAATGGCTGTTTTCATAATTGCCCCGACATGCTCGTATCAACGTCGGCTGAAATCGCGAGCACGTGATCGGATTAAACGATCGTTGCTAATTGACTGGCTAATGACATTATCGGTATCTGTATGTAGCGCATCCGCCCCGGGCTAATAAAACGGCAAGACTCATTTACCCACGTACGAGCGTGCGACACACGTTGACGACGCGTATGACGCGAACAACATTTCGCTCACCTAATGTCAAAAACATTAAAGTGTTAAAATAATAATAAATTCCTATATAGCTTGCGTATTGCGTAGGTATATTTATTAACTAGCTGTAACCCGTCAAAAATTACGTTACTCTTACATGTCGGTTCCTTAGGAATAAGTTTTTATTTATTTGTATGAAAAAGAAAAGAATAAAAAAAAAATGGAAAAAAATCATTAACTTTTTTATGTAAAAAAATGAAAAAAAAATCGTAAAAATTTTCACGTAAAAATGAAAAGAAAAAGAAAAAATACCATAAAGAAGTTACGTATCGCGTATATTAATTTATTTATTTATTTCGGTGAATTTTTGACAATGCGTATCTATATAGCACATTTAAAACAATTTGATTTTTTTAAATAAATAGAAACTACATACCACGAAAATATGTAGACAGTAATCAACCTAATCTCTTTTTTGAAAGAGAATTCCAGAATTCGGTGGACTGTCCCTGATCCTCATAGCAATTTCCAATTAACTGTTAAATGTGTAAAGTGCTGTATAATCCTTGATTACGTGCAATTCCTTCCGTTTCTACAATCGTGTGACAATTTATTAAGTGCACCCCTAACCCGCCACAAATAAGACTTGTCTCCAACCAACATTTAAATTATTTTCATGCTTTATATAACAGTTATTGTGCGCCCTTCCTGAAAAATATACACCAATATCAAAACCGGTATACGTTAAACACAATTATTATAAATTAATTAAGGATAAATTATAAAACTCTCACAGACACAAAGCTATTTATATATGAAAAAATTGAATAGAAGTCTCTTAAACGATGACTCAGGGCTACCAACCTGTATGAACTGGCTTTAGTAATAACTCTACACAATGCAACGTTCACCAATTCCATCGTAAGAACATCCACACATTATCAAATTTTTGGAAGTTCGAAATATATATTCGAATCAAGAACATTCCATATATTTCACTGATCTCTACCAGAGACATTTGTTGTTATTTTTTTCTCATTAACAAGTTAGTATACATAAATTTCGCAACTGGTAATGATACCTTTATATTTTATTTTTCAAAGTGGAGGTTTTTTTTAGCAATATTCCTTATTAACGTATATATGATATTCTTTAGAATTATAACGTATCTACTAGAATACGCTTGTTCTATTGCTCAATTCTAAACTCCTATTATGCACCAACATATAAAAATATTTTAATAATATTTTTATATGAAAGTATGTTCTAAGAACACAGCTAAAATCTATATGGTTTACATAAAATGTGTTAGTTTTTTTTAATTAACAGTAAACCTGGACATTAAAATTTTTTAAGTTTATTATTTTACATATATTAAATATGGTGTATAGAAGTAAAGGCAGCAATATCCAAAAAATAAAAAATAAATTTTGAAAGCAGTAACCAAGGATTAGTAATTTAGAATGTACTGAACTCTTAATTCCTTCCTAAATAACGTTTTCTATACATTTACAGGTTATACTTCCTGTGAGATCTCGAATTCAGTATATAAATTTGTACTCATCGATAACTGCATTCATCTATTTTTACCACGCTTATATTAGCCTCACCTGTTTGTCCGGACGGATCTTATAATCAATATTTCACCCGCTTGCCAATGTTTAATCCAGCTGAAATTATGTACACAGGCGTATTCTTGATCACAATACATAAATCAATTAATTAATTAACTTATTAAACGATTAATTTGTCATAATTAATTATTTAAAATTATATAAGGAGCTCGCAAAAAAATGGCGCTAGTTTCATACCGAAGCAATTTTGTACTCTGGATAATATTAATTAAGACCAAAAAAGTAGATAATTATATTACATGAAAATTTTTTTTTGTTAAACGAAGCTTATGTATATTTTAATTTACTAAAAATTAAAAAATTCAATTTCGGGCAATTTTTTTTGCCTCTATCTCCAAATAAATGCGTGAGCGCTTTCCCATCATAGAGAATTCTGTAATCTCTATCAATATCGTAAGCGCCACCTTTTATTTGGAATTTTTGTGACGAATTTGTTTGGATATTGCTCTCTTTGCTTTTATACCCCACAAATGATACATAATCATTAAAATTGAGTTTAATACTAAAATGATAAATAAACCAGAGTTGTCTTTGGAGTTTCGTGAAACAAATTCACTTATATAATTTTTCCCTTCATGGTAAAAAGCAAATCTTTCTAAGGCAGATTAGTCATACTGACTAGCCTCAAATATGTCAAGGAAAAAGACACAACCTGCCACGAGGGTGGTGTGGCTGGGGTGGGGGGTTGACATATTTTAGCTCTTCCATCATTATTTTTGGGCCATTTTTCTTTTATTTGGACAAACTTGACATTCATGACCGAAAATTTCCACGAAAAACAGAGATTTTTTCGCCTTTTTATTCTAGCCGCGGTGGAAAATAATTTATGACGCGGCAACTTCTTCCCAGATTGTCTGCGTATTTTAAACTTTGGCAATTTTTAAAAATCTCTCCTAACGAGTAGGGTATTTAGTTAAGAGTAGGTTCCGTAATATCACACCTTTATCATTGTCGTCTTTTTATTTATTTATTAACTTTAAGCAAACACTTTAGAGAGAATATAATAACCTCATATACATGATATATTTTCTAATTTGTTACTTTAAACACTTTATTATCTATTTACTATGTTTTGAACCTACACAATATTGTAAACTATGCAAGTTTCAACGCAGATATTTCTAGTGAGACAAGCACAATCCAAACAAAATTTGATACTTAAATTTAAATAGAAATAAATAATAAAAGAATTTAGCGTAAATTTTTTTGAATTCTCAATTTTAAATTAAATCTATTTCTACGATTATTTACAACAAAAATATACTTATAAGTTTACTCACATACTGAAATTACACCTGTGCGCATATCTCTGATATTTTTAATTCAATTTTAGCATAATATAAAGATTCGCTAATAAGAGGTCTACACAATCACAAACAAATAATACACCTATTTGTTTAACCTTGTATATATTTCATATGTCCTATTTCTAAATTATGTAACCATGGCACAACATCTCTATACGCTATAACATGAGCTATTGGCTCATGTTATGGCTTATAATAGTAAAATGTATGTTTAGAATGTAACAACATAGGCGTAATTTATTTTATAATAATCATTTTATGTATCTTTTGTACAAAATTAAATAAAGTAATGAATAATTAATAAATAAAAAGAAAATAATAAATAAATCAAAATTAAATAAAACTGAACATTCTTAGTTTGTCAGACAGGAAGAAATTAATGGATTTAACATTTCTGTGCAAAATTATCAATTCTTAAAATGACAACCCTGATCTTTTCTCTACAGTATGTCTTAGAATTCCATTGTCACCACGTTCAATAGGTATATTTTATAAGACACAATACACTCGAACAAACTACCATATACACTCATCGCTGCCTAGACTATACAGACTGGAGAATGAGCTTAATGACTACTACTGTGTTTGACTTGGCCCAATCATTATCAATGTACATAATTTACTTTTATTTTTTACTTAATTTTTACTTAATTTATTAAATTACTTACCGCATGTCTGTCAAAAATCACGCTAATTAAGTGGGCGATCGTTGCGTGTTGCTGGAACCATTGCGTGTTGCGCGCTGATTGCGAGTCACACTCTAATTATTTAAAGTGGTAATTCCAGCTTCATTCCAGCAAGTTATGGACAGACAACGAAACTATTATATTTAGATTAGATACTAGCTGTAACCCGTCAAAAATTATGGGACTTTTACATGTCGTTTCCTAAGGAATAAGTATGTACTTATTGTATTTTAATAAAAATTCGGAAAAAAAATTGGGAAAAACAATTTGGTTAGAAAAATTTTTGGTGAAAAAAACTTTTACGGGGACAAATAGATAGACAGATGGAGGAATGGATTGACAGCCAACGAAATTATTGTAATTCGGATTATTTGGACCAGGTCTACGTTTGAAACAATTTATATATAAACCATAAAACTCGTCAATGATAAACTCTTTGAAAGCTATTGATAAACGTATTTTAAAGTTTTTCCTTCCGAAAGATTAAACAACTCCCAAATTTACTTGCTTTTATTAACGACAAAATTTTGTACAAAGTTATACCAAATTGCTTGTCAAACAATTGCTAAGTTTTTGATCAAAAGTTTAAATTGAAATTAAATATAAATCAGCGCAGGTATAATTTTATTAATATTTTGAAAGTTTTGAAGCTAAATCGATATTTTGTAAATTCATTTGCGAACGCAGGTACCTTGTAATATTCTATATTATCATAAATAAACATTGTTAATTTCTAAAAACTGACAAACTTTATATAAATCTCTTTGATTATTTGAAAGTTCCACAGATGTCGATACCACTGTATCTTCAATAGAAAAGACGCACAATAACTGTTCCATAAATTAAATATGTAAACGGAGACACTGTAATGTAATATATTATGAGAAATTTTTGATTTTATCCAGTTTTTGATTTCTTTTGAGAAATCATTTCTTTTTACTTTCATGCGCCACTTAAACTGTTTCTCAAATCTGAAAACTTTGGATCCTTAGAATAAAATTCTTTTAAATTTTTTGTACAAAAATTTGACACAATGCTTCTAATTCACAATTGTATTGATATTGTAAAAAATAGTTTATTTTGTATTATAAAAAATTAGTACGAAAAACATCAAACATAATAATTTCGTTGTCTGTCTGTCTGTCTGTCCGTCCGTAACTTCGTGTAACGTCCGTTATTTCGTTCAAATCCATGGCTAAAAAACGAAATTAAATTACCACAAATGGGTCTTAAACCCCGTGCCGGCAAACCTGAACGAGTCGCTCAACGCATGTTGCTACGGCCGCCTCTCCGTGGACCGCCAAAAATAAATTGGCCAAAAAATAAAACTAAATATATTGATACTAGGGCTTAGGATAGATTCTAACCAATGTTCCGTCATTTTCGACGGGTTATAGCTAGTATATATATAATATTTTTCACATGATAAGCTGGCAAGCTTCAATATGTTTTTTATACATTCAAAATAATAAATGTATATATACAAGAAAATTTTGTATTTTATTTTTTGTAGTGAACCGCTAATCACTACTGAATTAATTAACAAAGAAAATTAATTAGTAGCAAACACGCCATATAACAAGAGTCACAAATTCTTACACATTTATGTAAGTATACGTTAAAAATTAATCGCGTGTCTTGATTATTATTTTGCAAATGGAAAAATCCTGCCTTAATTATGAGTCAAAAGTGTTGAAGGCACCATGACCTATGTTATGGAGTTATGCAATATCAAAATTTGCATTCTTTTATGAATATTTCTGATTTATTTTTTTACAAAACATTGAATTATCAGTACAGTAACTTATATTGATTACGAAAAATTCATTATTTTCAAATACAAGTTCAGTAAAATGGTAATAACCCTTCAAAATTTCATTTAACTTGTGTTAAAGTGAATGAATTTTTCATATTTGAAATAAGTGACTGTAATAATAGCCCCAAAAAATGAAAACTCCATGACTATTGATAACGTGTAACTATGTTTTCATTTACATTTTCGACTCATAATTAAAGCAGAAATCTACGTGTAACCTATTGTGGACGAGTTCTGTTACACCATGTATTTTGATACTCAACCACTAATAAGACACGTTCGTATCCTTATACATTCAATCTTGTTGAGTCAAGGGTTATCCATAAAAAAAACATTATCAGGAAAATTAAATACACTTTTCCAGTGAGAACATCGCGTGCATATATTTTTTCGAATGAAATACAAGCCTCTTAATTTCTTGGTACGTGCTGTGGTCCCACCGCTGGTTTCACTCTGTTTGACTTACTTAAAAAAATTACAACGAGCTTGTTAAGTATGAAAAGTTCTTAATAATTACTCTTTAAATGACGTCTTTACTTAAAGGGACTTAGTTTTCAACGAAATTTTCAAAATTAAAAAAACAACGTCATTGTAAAAAATACGTTTCGATAACAAATAAGTAATTTAATAATGCAAGAGTTAATACTTTAGAATTAATGCTGTCTTAAATGTATGCGATGATGGACATACTTCCGCTGGGTTCGCGTCCCCTCCCCTAAAAAGGTGTTTAATTATAATATAATACTTATACTTAGTTATAATACTATGTACAATTTTATATTCTGTGTGTACAGGCAGTTTACGATTTAAGAACGATTCTGTTCCTTAGTAAACATATAAACTCAAGTGGTTTTTTTATACAAAGTTTATTTAAAATTAATAATTGAAATATATTTCTATTTAGTATTAAAATAAATATTTAAAGAATATGAGTATTATTATAATAGCAACAGTCTCCATATAACAACAATTTCCCCGTCCGTTTTTTTTTAAATATTTTAGTTTAATGAAAATTTAAACTAATAAGCGCATCCATTACTATATTGCATTTATCATTGGTATTTATCACTTATCAAAATATACAATTCTCAATGTAACAATGTTCGTCACTAACGCTCCATGATGGCACAGACGGCACAAAAAAAGAATTCTCTACGTAAAAATATCCTGCACTATCACTAAATGAGTTATAATAATGAGGTTTAAGATCATATTTCTCTATTTAATAATTTCTATCATCATCAATTTCTATCTTTCTATACTCTAGAAATCACTGTTGTCATAGCTTTAACCGGTGGCCGAAATATATAATAAAAGAATTTCACTTTTGACGGGTTATAACTTGTAACAATATAACCATCTCCCAACTGAATATTATAAGCTTGAAATTCAAATAAATCACAGAGCTGAAAAGTCTAATATTTTTTCTACCTATTGATTTTCGATTTGGTCCACCAGTGCCCTGCTTAGGTACGGACATCATCAGCAAGAACTACCCGAAACGTTCACTTCGTACGGTCTTCAGAGACATCTTTTCTTCATTTCGCCAGCCAAGATCGTCTCGACATGGCATTCTTTCTATTTATATGGTAATGCAAACAATAGGCACGTCACGCTTTTATGGAAGCGCGGGGTAGGAAAATTTGGGGGGTAAGAAAGGAATGAAGGATGGAATGTAAGGAAAACATATCCACTCCACCATTTTGCAGTTCTCACTTGGTAAAAATTACGAGGTAGCTGAAGGGTCAGGGGCAAAAGGGAAAGAAACTGGCCAGAGGAGCAAAAAAGAAGCACTTTTTTATCTAACCTATAGTCCACTTATAATGGTAAAAATTTTGTGAAAAAATCCATGAAAAAGTTTGTCTTGAGCTATGCAAAATATAAAAGAAAAAACTTGGTTTAGAAACGTAAAGGTTTATCATTAGAATGGAAGTTATTTTTTACTTATCACTGTGCTCAAATGATCGACTCGAAAATTAATTACTAACTTACTTATTTACTTACTTATCATCACGCCGTTTTCCCGCAGGAGTAGGCAGAGAGGATAGAGCGCCACACTTGTCCGTCCTGACACACAACTCTCGCCTCATCCACAAACATACATCTTTGCATGGAAGCTCGACGGTTGTTGAAACTTCTAACAGGACCATCTTCCAGTTTCCGATTAATCTGGTCACGTCTTCTGTGGTAACCCTCTCTTTCTGGCGCCATCAACACTTGCGTTATACTATATCTTTCTTACATTTTTGTCCTCTTTCATTCTCTCAACAGTCCGGGTGACCTTTTTTAAATTCTATTAGTTACGCTAAGATCAGCGTTACGTTCATTCCCAATACCTTCATTCTTTTCTCTACAGGTTATTACGTCGACGATTTCATCCCTTATTTCGAATATAACAAATTCAATATTCCCTATTTTTTTGTAACTTATCCTTTTTTATTCCCGGGGCAGATTAATTGGGGCTGGCGTTTTTAACGAACGAAAGTTGATATTCAATTTATACTTGCAAAATTGAAATAAATATGGAAAATTTTCGCTAAATTCTCCCACAGCATGTAAGTAAATTTAGACTGCGGGGGTTAGACTGTGAATAAAAAATGCTCGCTTCGGAAACAATATATGTATATGTTATTTTGAAAAGCGCTACGCAATCATCGAGAAGCCGGATTTCATTGCACGTCATTAAAAATGATGAGGGCAATTCGCTTGGCTTTCTTGTATGCAGAGTAGCTTTTTTCTGTCAGCCATATTTAATATAGGAAATACTTGTAGGTCATATAGGGCATGCATTTCCAGTTTATTTTATTTTTTATTTGACTATCAAACAGGAAAAAATAAATACTTGGTAAGAAAATATACAAAAAAAATATGTTTATGTCTCCAACAACCAACAAGGAAAGTTGGTTGTATACAAATCAGTTTTCAGACCAACCCTAGTGTACGGCCACAAACACTAGGGTTGGGATCATGACCGAAAGAACCCGCTCAAGGCTACAGGCCGCCGAGATGGGATCTCTACGAGGAATAATAGGAGTTACAGAAGAGACCAAATCAGAAATACTCAAATAAGAGTGTTTCGAAGTAGAACCCTTATTGAAGTTTATCGAGAAATCAAGTCACGACGACCGGAACCTTTTTTGCCTGGGATAGACTGCCAAAGCGGATATTCCAAGCAAGACCAGAAGGCAGAAAACCAAGGGGCCGTCCTAGAAGGAACTGGCGAAAATAGTTGGAGGACTGCTGCGAAGGGAGGTTGCAACTAAATTCGGCTGACGTGGAGAGCGAAGCCCAAGACAGGAAAAGTTGGAACCTTTATGCGGCGCAGGGACCTTAATCCAATAGGATAAGGAGTAGAAGAAGAATCCCACAATTATTGTACGACACAGATAAGTCAATGATAATTTTCCCAGACATACTTTAATCCAACATAAAAAGATTCATTTAAAATAAATAAAACTCAGTGATATTAAGGAGCCAAAGTGAAAGAAAAAGTAATAATTAGTTAAGCGTATAATGTATATGATACACATTGTTAGGGAGTATGACAAAATTCCAGTATCTGCTCTGTCACACGACAATACTCTTCATATTTGGTATTAAAAATATCTATTGAATTAATAATAATCTGAGTATTATATGTGGGATGGAAGAGTATTTCGTATTTTAGGTATGATAAGTTGAAAAGGAAAATATGTGTAGCTTGTTTACCGGTATATATGGCTTAACTATATTTTACATGGTAGAGATTATTTATGACCATTAAAATGAATGGAAAATAAAATGTAAGTCTCATTTTTAATTAACAATATTTTTATATGTTTGTTCAGATAACACAATTACTGGATTTATCCACTACGGGTGTAATACTCAATTTTGATAAATTTTAGAAGTCTCACAGAGACGAAGCTATTTATATGATGTTTCCTATATAAATAGCTTCGTCTCTGTGAGATTTCTATAATTTATATACATTAAGTTATCTCTACTTGAGTTTACTTATATTTTATACTTTACTACTCGAGTGTCAATCTTTTATCGACACATAAAGTATTAAACTGAGTACACTCAAATATAAAAATAATTCATGGATAAGTGGAGATATTGTATTAATAATTAGAAGTTAGGCAATTATTTAAATTTGTAAATTTCTGTTTTTTTTTTACCTAATTTATTCATTATTTCGATATCCACTACATCCGTATATTTTTTTTGTACATGTAATTGTAGTCAATTTAATACTTCACCTAATGATGAGAAACTCTGATGCTCTCGAAACTCGAGAAGTTAAATATAAAATATAATTAAGCTCAAGGAAATGTAATGGGACTTATGTTTTCCATCCATTTTACTGATGTTCATGGCTAAATTATAATACGTTATCGATATTTTCATTTTTCCTAGCTTGCTGTTATCCTTTTGAATGTTCTCGGTCTATCTTCTAGTCACAAATGCAGCTTAATTTGGCGCGCTCAGTCAACTTTGTGTGGCGGGTGAACCGATAGTCTTAAACGATCTGTCTCAAGCCGTTGATTTGATTTGTTTTGCCATATTTCTCAGAAAGTTACTAAGTATTAAACTATAATAATAGGAACTGTCATCCAGAATGTCAACCAGAGAGATCGCATATACAGATAGATTCTTTCTGTGATTATGAGTCGAAAATTTTCAATCAACCATGGCCTAATATCAATAGTTAAGGAGATATGCGACATCAAAGTTTGCATTTTTTTTCAATATTTTTGACTTATTGTTTGCAATACGTTAGGCTTTCATTACCTACAGTAACTATATCTCTTATAAAAAAAAAACATTCTTTTGAATACAAGTCAAATAAAATGATAAAAACCTTGTAAAAAATTATATGTTTAATTTTTGCAAGGTTTTTATCATTTTATTCTACGTGTAAGAATGAATTTTTTAAAATCGATATAAGTTACTGTAATAATACTTAATTTTTTGCAAAAAATAAGTCAGAAATTTTGAAAAAAAAATGCAAAATTTGATGTTGCATAACTCCATAACTATTGATATTATATCATGGTTGTTTGAACATTTTCGACTCATAATCAAGGCAGGAATCCACCTGTAAAGTATTGTAGACTAGCTCTGTTACACCCTGTATAACTAAACTCAAAAAAGTTAACAAAGTTTTGCTAACATCCATTTTAGTGTCGGCGTATATTTTTGCTTCACTCGTCTGCAAAGCTTTGCGAAAATCCTTTTTGTTGGCCCACATAAAATTATCTAATTGTTATAATTAGTCGGTCGGATTACTTGAGGCGGTACGTAACACTGCCGGGGTACAGCACGCGTCAGGTACTAATGTGCTGATTAATGGTGATAACTTCATTATTTAGCGTTTATACTTTTCATAAAATATGACGCCTTTCAGAGAAGGTTTTAAGGGATTATTTATTTCAATTAAGGGATTACTGGGAGGGTAAGACTTAGGCAGAAATAGGTTGATTCTTTGTTATGTGATTTATTTTAATTTGCAATTAATGACAATGTATTTTATTATTATTAAGATTCTTATTAAACTATTATTTTATAGAAAATTTAATTGGAAAAAAGTAAAACACGTAGTAGAATAATATAAAAGTCGATTATATTTGTATATTCACTGTTTAAAAAAGGGTAACATTAACGGTAAACATTTTAATAACGCTTTACATAAATTCTGAGAACTTTATCACACGTAATAAATTCGTTCTCTGTCTGCCTGTCCGCCTGTCCGTTTGTCCGCCTGTCCGCCTGTCCGCCTGTCCGCCTGTCCGCCTGTCCGCCTGTCCGCCTGTCCGCCTGTCCGCCTGTCCGCCTGTCCGCCTGTCCGCCTGTCCGCCTGTCTAATTATTCTAATTGGGATATTTCATTAATATTAAATATAATTTTAAAAGGATTTAAATGAAACTCGAGTTTTGTTTTGATATTATGCGAGTATGTACACCAAAATATTCTTTTTTATTCATATACAAATATGTAGGCGTTATATAACTTACAATGGTTTCACAATCGTCTTATCGTTATTCAATAATATGTTTATTATCGTCGTGGCCAAAATATTGTTAAGTTATTGTCATCAAATTACACGTCATGAATTTTGATCACTTGCGTCAATCGAGCTCACTGCTGAACATCTCTGTATGGTAATGGCGTAAAGTGGTAAGAATTTATGACAGCGTACTATTTTGAACCAAACACCAAAAAGGCATTTTAAATCGCCAGTCTCACACGTATACCTACTGTAAAAAATCACAATCGCATTGTGAATGTTAATTTATTATATACTTTAGTATCAATGTGCATCCATCATCGAATATTTCATTACCCCCTAAGTAAATTGTCATTAACAATGTTTTATGTTAATATAATACTGCGCATGTATACTCACAGACACACACACACACACGAATTACAATCTAATCGAAATATGGGTTTAATCTGATTGGACATAGGCTCTGTAACGGAACTCAGGTCATATTATATTTAATCTTAATTTCTGCTCATAGGTGTACTGCAGTAAAACCCCGTTAATTCGAATCTCGCCATGATTCGAAATTTTTCGAACCACAAGTCCCAAGAATTTTATTTCATAGTAGATCATCCCCGGTAATTCGTGATTTGAAATCATTTTTAGCTCATTGCGCCATTGTTCAATTTATTTTTAGTTACGCAATTCGTTTTTTTGAAACTTGACAAAAATATTTCGTTTCTTCTCGCTAGTGAGAATAACAAATATGTCAATATCGGGTACTTTAGTAATAGAAACGTCGCGATCTTTGTATTAGCATAATAAAATTTGCGTTTTCGAAATGATTTCTTGAAATATACAAAAACACAAATGTTTTCAAAATATTTATGACGTTTTCCACAAAATTAATAATGTTTTTCACAAAATCAATGGCTTTTTTCATGAGTAAGTTACGATTTTTGGCATATTTTGCAATCGCATCGCGATTTTTTTTTTTTGTACCTTGAATTTCGAATTAACGAGTTTCTACCGCACTCCAATGCACCCAACAAGAGGGTACGAAGCGCATATCATTCGACTACTTCGCTATTTTCTCTTCAACTTTCCTATAACTTATTAATCAAAAAATCCAGTTCAAACTATGTGAGTCTATTTGTTTCTGATAAAATTTATGCCTCGCTTATTTGGTTGCTTTCAATACACCACACTTACAAACATTCATCGCGATATTTCTCAGAACACGGAAGAAGCCCTATGATAAAAGCGGGCTTCTACATGAACCTTCTTCAAATAGGTAGTATTATGTCAAATGTTGATATTGGTGCATTACTGGAAGAGCCGTAAACGAATTTAGAATTTTTTTAAACTCTCATAAGTTTACACAAAATGCTTCTTAAATTTGAATTAAATCGATCGAAATTTATATTTACTTTGAACTAGAAATCGTTTGAATTGCTGTTTTCGATAATTGTCAATTGAAATATGCATGCTTTAGGTAAAAAAGTAACCCATAAAAACCAAGATTTTATTATACTCCCTTTCTCATTTACTAGTTGAAACTTTTTTTTTTCGTTTAACCTACGCGTTGGGCTTGGGTCGGGTGACGCTACGAAAGGGAGTAGTAAAAAATTTCCAAAAATCCAAAATTATACTATAATCAGGTTTTGCGTTGAAATATTTTCATACAACTTAATAAGTTGTATGAAAAGCCATTCAAAATATGAAAAATCCAAAAATTTATTAATTTTTTAACGAAAATTTGATAAATCTTCTTGATCGTCGCCACGAGTCTGCTTGCAAAGTTTCAGCTCGAATCACGGGAAAGAGGTTTAAAATGGATCCAAAGTTTTTTCGTCAGACAAGAAGACAAGCAGACGCCACGAGTTAATATAAAGGGAGTAAAAAGTGTCGACCTACACTCACGTTTTACAGAGAAAATATTTCGTGAACATATCCAGTTTTATACAATTGTATTTTGCTATTACTTTGTGGTTATTCACTGTGAATGAAATTAAACAAATTAACTTAGTTTATCACCACTTAATTTTTGGTAAAATAAGCCGATTTCGCAAACAACATTCCTTCGTCAGGGTATAATTAATTAATACGTATTAAGTATACCCTGACGAAGAAACGTTGTTTCCGAAACCGGTTAGTTTTACCAAGAATTAAGTGGTGATAAACAAAGTTTATTCGTTTAGATATAAATCCAGGTTTAATTATTATATTTTTGTACTTAGAATCACAGAATTTTTCTATTTTTTTTTTAGGTACGCTTTTGTTTCTGTATTTAACTTTAATTCTAGAATGACAAAGCTTATTTATAGTTTGTAAGCAGACTCGCTATTACTCTGAAAATAAATAGAATTTCATTTGAATAATCTGTTTTGCAATTTACTTATAGTTACACATTCAAATAAAGTGATTAGTTAACTCGGTACGTCACACTAAACTAAATAAAAATATATTCTAGCGTGGGCATCAAATTATTTTACCAGTAATTACTACCCGGATTACTTTTATAGAATATACCTACTGAATGAGAGTTTTTATAGGAAATATAGCATATAAATTTTTAGGAAACATGATTTTATATAAAATAAAGTCTAGAATTCAATAGATTCTTTATTAGCAGTGCACATTAATTAGCAGTAAAAAAAAGTAAAAGCCAGTGCCATACCCACTGTGTCACGAGGGCAGCCCTCGTAGCCCAGTGGATATGATT
Organism: Agrypnia vestita; assembly: GCA_016648135.1. NCBI lineage: Eukaryota > Metazoa > Arthropoda > Insecta > Trichoptera > Phryganeidae > Agrypnia > Agrypnia vestita. The sequence continues at coordinate 117,593 of JADDOH010002178.1, forward strand.
CTAGCTTCTCACACAGATGGTTTCGCGTTCGATTCCCGGTGAGGTCACAATTATTCTATGTAATTTACTTATAAGACGTAGAAAATGAATATCTTATAGACATTGAAAATCAATCAATTACATTACCCACTCAACATAATGGCTCGTGTTACCCCAATACACTGTCATAAATCCCATGTCTATCATAAATCACACGCGGCCTTGGATACAACCCACTCAGAACGGCAATGGGCGGGGCATGGGCGCCCACCCGCCCGGCTGAGCATATGCGTTAACACTCCACGTGGATTTATACCCGCCATTATGTAAATTAATGCTTATTTGTGTAGACGCACCTTTACATGGATGCGATTAATAAATTTGGGATAGTCATAAAAGGCATTTGAATAATCACGTACATTCTTTATACAATTTTTAGATCTTTTGACATACAACGTAATTTTAATTTACACTAAATAAAACTGTTTACAAGACATGCGTTAGGTTATTTTGTAACTGCTATAGTTTCGAGAAGAGAAATTCTTTTCATCATCATGTATAATTTATAACTAAACTTTATACAGAATGTTGTCAACCTATTCGGGTAGCAGGGAGGTTTTTTTTTACCATTAACGGGATCAAGCTTTATTTTCAATAACACGTCCCCGATATTCAGCATTATTTAAATTAAATTTCGAAAGTAGACTTAATGCTGTAGAAATGCGGTCACTAAGACGCTTGTGTAGAAAATCTTTGGTCGATAGAGTAAATAATGAACAAATTAGACGTGAATGCAATGCTGCTGTAGCGTGGTAGATAGAATAAAGAAAGAAGTGCTGAGATGGTTTGGTCATGTGGAACGTATGAACGAGGAAAGGATGGTTAAGAAAATATATGAGGCAAGTGTTGTGAAAGCAACAGAAATAGAGGGCGTCCGCGAAAGACCTGGTATGATCAGATACAACAAGTGTTTGAGGATGGCCCCGTTAAAAGCCGCAACAACCGTAGAACTTGTATGAGAAGATGTATGAACATGGTCGAAGCAAAAGTGGTGTGCCAGGATAGAAAAGTGTGGCGTTCAATCATCTCAGCCTATCCCTGCGGGGAAACGGCGTGATGGTTAGTTAGTTAGTTAGTCAATTAAATTTAGCAAACATAAAACATTAATAGGATAAAACGAGATATTAATTCTCTGCGGGTAAGAGACCCCACTTTCTTATCTCCCATCCAAATATAAAAAATTTATATTTCAACAGCGAAGTTAGCTACATATCAGTACGCCATTATTATTTGAGTGACTTCGCACGCAAATTGCATACAATGATGCAAAAAAATATTTTGTAGTAAACCATGAAACAAATTTCATGCATTTTTGTTATGGTTTTTTGTATTATGAAAATGTAATTACTTCAATACCTGACAAAAATAAGTATTTCAATGATATAACCTATAATTAATTGTTATTTTTGTTATGTACATTAATAATTTTCCGGATAATAATTATTTAGAAAATGCATATTACTCATAGGTTGTTGTTGTTTTAGCTGATTTGTTTACTTTTATGATGTATTTTGTTTAAATACATATTTTGATAAAACAAATATATTGCACGATTGTACTGATTTCTATTAGATTTTGGTTAAACTCATAGTTACCAAATCTGGGGTATATTACACCGTTTTACCCTAACTATTAAAATGAACTTTTTCTATCAATATTTCAGTCAAAATCGTACACTGAATTATTCCGAACTTTGCTAAATTATATTTCTATGCTTTTATCTATCTCTTCACCCTGACTTGAATAACATTATCAAAGTTCAGTGATAAACAACAATTTACAAACAAACTTCTTTATCGTTTCTCGGTAGATATTCTAATAAAATACAAATCTCTTATATTAGCATAAATAATGGTCTTCGGTCAAATATATACACAATTCAAACAATTTTTTTATTTGTTGTGGTGTATCGGATGGTGCAAGTTTCAGTAAACTAAAAACATTCCAGACTAGATATATTAAAAACCCCTAGTTTGGTTTAACCCTAATTGAATGGTCCGATTCAAAAACGCTATATGTGTTTTATTTTGTAGAACTTTTTACTTAAGCGCGTTACTTTTTTAAGGCGTTACTTTTTTCAGTACGGAAAAATGCACTCCATAATGTTACGTCTCCTAAATTTGCCGCGTCGCCCATCGCGCTTTTCGAGCAACGGACGAGTCCGTCCGGCTATGGATCAGAAGACTCCAGGTTCAAACCCTATCAGGTCCTGATAGGGATTACAAATAAAACCTGATCGAATCAAAATATACCTTTATAATTTAATTCACTATTTACTCGTATATTTGCCTAACTTATTATTCAATTACGAACTTGAATTTTAAGTGTTAATTTTAAATTAATTAAAAACATAATAAGCTTAAAACTTATTTTCACTTGATAGCTAAATAAACCCGATAAAAGTTACGACCCATGTAATTTGATTAAATATTTCTACCGCGAGTTAAAACTGTGAAAACAATACTATTTAGCGTAATATAGTATTGGTAGCATTAGTGGCAGATATTTTTGCATAGAGAATTAAGCTTTTTTTTTACTTTTTATAACTTATTATTGTTTTATATACTCATCTCTCTCTGCGCCACTTGGTAGCGTTAGTGATAGATAGTTTTACATAGAGAATAAGTATTTTTTTCTTTTTTATACCTCATTTTTATTTTACATCTCATCACCATCTGGTAGCGTAAGTGCAGAATATTTTAACATAGAAAATCATGTATTAGGTTCTTACATATGAAATTGGCGTTTTGCCGTACTGGCAAATTTGATCTCAAATATCTTCTCTTTGGTTAGGAATTCCAAATCCAAATTTATACAGCTATTTACTCATGTATTTGTGTTTTGAAAATTATAATTCATTTTTTTTTTCCTCAATTATTTTTTTCTTTGCGTCACTCAGTTTACAAAATGAAAAACTTGAAATATCGCGTTATTTACGAGTACGAGTTCCACCGTGGCACCAGTGCTGCAGAAACGGCTCGAAGGATTAATGATGTGTATGGCGACGGTGCCGCAAAAGAAAACACAGTGCGTTTTTGGTTCCAACGTTTTCGTTCTGGAAATTTCGACCTGCAGAACAAGCCCCGTGGACGGCCGGAGACCAAAGTTGATAATGAAGAATTGAAGGCTATTGTGGAAGCGGATCCATCGCAAACCACATCCGAGTTAGCTGCAGGCTGCGGTGTTAGTGATAAAACTGTTTTAATCCACTTGAAGCAAATTGGTAAGGTGAAAAAGCTTGAAAGGTGGGTACCTCACGAATTGAGTGAAGCAAATCAACAAACGCGCGTTGACTGCTGCGTTGCATTACTCAACCGGCACAATAATGAAGGGATTTTAAATCGAATCATTACCTGTGATGAAAAGTGGATCCTGTACGATAATCGGAAGCGCTCATCGCAATGGCTGAACCCTGCCGAACCAGCCAAACCATGCCCCAAGCGAAAATTGACTCCAAAAAAAGTTACTTGTGAGCGTTTGGTGGACTAGTGCTGGTGTCGTTCACTACAGCTTTCTTAAATCTGGCCAGACGATTACGGCAGATGTCTATTGTCAGCAACTGCAAACCATGATGGAAAAGCTAGCTGCTAAACAACCGAGGCTGGTTAATCGCTCTAGGCACTGCTGCTTCATGATAACGCTAGACCACACACTGCACAACAGACGGCTACCAAATTAGAGGAGCTTCAATTGGAATGTCTAAGACATCCACCGTACTCTCCGGACCTTGCCCCAACAGATTACCATTTTTTTCGAAATTTGGATAACTTCTTGCAAAGGAAAAAATTCAACTCCGATGGGGCAGTCCAAACCGCCTTCAAAGATTTTATTGATTCCCGTCCGAATGGTTTTTTTAGTAAAGGGATCGATGAACTACCTTTGAGATGGCAAAAGTGCATAGATAGCAATGGTACATACTTTGATTAAATAAATATACTATAATAAAAAAAAATCGGCTTTATGTTCCTCCCATACTAAACGCCAATTTCATATGTAAGGACCTAATATTTTGTTAATCTTACGAACATTTAAACGAATCTGGTAATGTATATATATAAATTAAACAGCTATTCCTTACTAAAGAATACCAAGCAGCTTAATCGAAAATTATACAAATATCCTTAATAATTTACTATTTTCTATTGTCCATGATTCAAACCCATACAGAAATATTGCCAAGACAGAGTTTGGGGAAGCTTCTCTACAGCTGTTTGTCTGACTAATTGAATAATTTAATAATTGATTGATTTTTAGAATATTTCTATTTATTATATTACCTCAGGATATTTAATTTCGTACCATTCCTAGAAACTGTTTCGAATATAGATATTATTTAAAAAAAAAACATTCTTAGATTCCTTAGTAATCCACAAGGAAATTTTTTTCTTTAATGTTCTGTTTTAAATTAAAATAGACCGGTTTCATGATTTTAACACATGAAAAACTTTTAAACATTTTGTAGTATTATAATATAAGTAAAATTATATATTATGAATTAAATACTATATTTTTAATATGTTTCTTTTTGACAGTTGATTTTTTCTGTAGAGCAGTTGGTTTGTCGGTCAATCGGCTTTAGGATGGTTGGGTGTCGAGTTGGCCACCCTTTTAGAGAACCGGGTAATATTTCTATCTTTTGTCGAATTTTCTTCAGTTTGTTATCAGCATATACAGCATACAGCGTTACAGCAGCGAACCACTCAATTATTTCTCGCAACCCCCCGACTTTGAAGGTTGTCTTCGTTTAAACAGAAAGCCTAAAACCAGACCCCTGCTTTTTGCCCTGACCGCAATTTCGCCGGCCCGTTTCTGTGTGTGAAGGATCATCCCCTAACCACCGGATAAAAAGACCAGCCATTTGGCACTGACTCAAAATGCCAGTTACATTTATGCGCCCCCAGGGAATGGCTTGTAAAAATGTTTCGTCATTTTCACGTCGGGGTTCCAATTCCAACAGCACTTTTGGACGCGATGTTTGGAATATCGGGAATGGCCTTTTCTGTCAGTTGCAGTTTTATTTACGAGTCCCTAGATGAATGATGGAGTCTAATTAGGTCTTGTCCAGTTTAAGAAATTTTGTTTATGTTTTTGGAGCTTGAAATACGCTTAAAGTAAGACCATTAGATTCGTCTCCTGTTTTTGCGTTCAGATATTAATCCGTTTCATTAAAATTTTGAAGAAATACATATTATTCTATAATCACATTAATCTCGCACTGGTCACTCGAGAATCTTCCACTTGTATCTAAAAATTCTGATTCACGTCTTTTGTATCACTCTGATCACCATCGAATATATCTCAAACGTCGGTAGGTACTTTATTGCTGATCAACATCCGTCCGTCACTGATTGTTTCACTCTGTTTTGTTTCAGTTATGATCATCTGATTTTTAAACGTTTCCAGTGATTTTCAATTTACTGATACTGATGATACTTAATAAACTCTCACAACAAACCATGTTTTTGTTGCCGTTACGTCACTCTTGATACACGGTACATCATTTCGCGAACATTATGGGATAATCGACTGACTCCTAAGCCTTTCTAGTATTTTCTAGTTTACTTTAAAGCGTGCAGAATGCTATAAAATACTCGATTACGTGCAATTTTTTTCTATTTCTACAGTTTGGTGATAATATTCATTGTTTCCGATAGTAATATTTATCCTGATTATTCCTCAGTCTCTTTTATTTAAATTAAATTTCCGGGAACGCGTCTTTATCGAGATTAGGGATTAATAGATTCCTACAAGCGGAGAATAAAAAATGTCCCAGTCGCTGTACAAAGGCAATGGTTTATTTTACGGTATCTTGACGACAATTGGATTGTGCACTGACTGTGTGATTAAACTGGGAAAAGCCAAAAGAAAATGAAATACCAAAGTTTGTCGGGTAATTTTATTTTTATATATCGGAGATTTATTTTAGACCTTGTCGATTAACTGACAAACTCTTGTTCACTTTTGATGGAATTTTTTATTGCCTTCATTTTCGAAGTTGAATACCGGAAATGAATTAAGCACTAAGTGCCAAAAAAAATTGTTTTTTTAATGAGTATACAGATTAGTACTATATGCCTTCGCCAATTCTTGCACTGAAGTCCTATCTGTGTTAATTTCCTTGTTATATGAGAATGCATATCGCAAAAATATTTAGTTCCGCGACATTTTCTTTTATAAATAAGCTATTTTTTAGATTTTAGTATTAAAAAAAAGTAACCCATAAAAACTAAGTTTTTATTATACTCTCATTCTTTGTAAAATATAACAACAATTAAAGACGAATTAAAACATATAACATAACACGAAACTTACAGTAATTTAATACATTTCTAAAATTTCAGATGTTTTGAGCTTTGATATGACGCTTCATGCTTTGAAGATTAAATTCTAAAAACATTTGTCAGTCAATTTAGATTTTCGACATTCGTAGTGAAGTACCTTTTATGTATACCTACGGAGTAATTCAAATTTAGAAAATATTCCGCGACGTTATCGGGCCGCCGTTGCTAAGCAAACATTTATAATGATTCGAATTTGAAAAAAGCAATAAAACTTCTAAAAATCCGAAATTATACTATAATTATTATTTTTTTAACGAAAATTTGATAGATCTTCTTGATCGTCGCCACGAGTCTACTTGCCAAGATTCAGCCCGATTGGATCACGGGAAAAGAGCCAAAAATCAATCCAAAGTTTTTTTGACGCCAAGCCGGCAAGCAAGCAGGCAAGCAGACGCCACGAGTTAATATAAAGAGAGTAAAAATACATATTATTCTATAATCACACTAAATCTCGCACTAGTCACTCGAGAATCTTCCACTTGTATCTAAAAATTCTGATTCACGTCCTATGTATCACTCTGATCACCATCGAATATATCTCAAACGTCGGTAGGTACTTTATCGCTGATCAATATCCGTCCGTCACGTTGTTTTACTCTGTTTATGTTTCAATTATGATCATCTGATTTTTAAACGTTTCCAGTAATTTTCAAATTACTGATAATGATGATACTTAATAAACTCTCACAACAAACCATGTTTGTGTAGCGGTTACGTCACTCTGTATATACGAAATGTCGTTTCGCGAACATTCTGGGATAATCGACTGACTTCTAAGCCTTTCTAGTAATTTCTAGTTTACTTTCAAGCGTGCAGAATGCTATAAAATACTTTATTATTATGTGTAATATTTTCTATTTCTACAGTTTCGCAATAATATTCATTGTTTCCGATAGTAATATTTATCCTGATTATTCCTCAGTCTCTTTTATTTAAATTAAATTTCCGGGAACGCGTCTTTATCGAGATTAGGGATTAATAGATTCCTACAAGCGGAGAATAAAAAATGTCCCAGTTGCTGTACAAAGGCAATGGTTTATTTTACGGTATCTTGACGACAATTGGATTGTGCACTGACTGTGTGATTAAACTGGGAAAAGCCAAAAGAAAATGAAATACCAAAGTTTGTCGGGTAATTTTATTTTTATATATCGGAGATTTATTTTAGACCTTGTCGATTAACTGACAACTCTTGTTCACATTTGATGGAATTTTTTATTGCTTAAATTTTTAAAGTTGAACACCGGAAATGAATTAAGCACTAAGTGACAAAAAAACTTGTTTTTTTAATGAGTATACAGATTAATACTATATGCCTTCGCCAATACTTGCACTGAAGTCCTATCTGTGTTAATTTACTTCTTATATGGGAATGCGTATCGGAAAAATATTAAGTCCCGCGACATTTTCTTTTATAAATAAGGCATTTTTTAGTTTTTAGTATTAATAAAAAGTAACCCATAAAAACTAAATTTTTATTATACTCTCTTTCTTTGTAAAATATAACAACAATTAAAGACGAATTAAAACATATAACATAACACTAAACTTACAGTAAATTAATATATTTCTAAAATGTCAGATGTTTTGAGTTTTGATAAGACACTTCATGCTTTGAAGATTAAATTCTAAAAACATTTGTCAGTCAATTTAGATTTTCTACATTCGTAGTGAAGTATCTTTTATGTATACCGACGGAGTAATTCAAATTTAGATAATATTCCGCGATGTTATCGCGGAATACGAAATTATACTATCATTATTAATTTTTTTAACGAAAATCTTCTTGATCGTCACTCAGAGTCTACTTGCCAAGTTTCAGCTCGATTGGATCACCGGAAAGGGGTCAAAAATCGATCCAAAGTTTCTTTTTTACGGCAAGCCGGCAAGCAAGCAAGCAGACGCCAAGAGTTAATATAAAGAAAGTTATTACTAACTCACATGAGGTAGACCTCTTTTTATTTAAGGAAGACAACCGAATTAGTATGTGTAAGCCGTGCGTACGAGACACAATGTTTCGTTGTGTTGGTGTTTATACCCGTAAAAACTAACGACAATCAAACTATCAAACTGCAATTCCACATAATTTGTATGTAAAATTTGTTAACCATTATTAATATCAAAATAATGCTCCATAACCAAAAGATGACTCTCAAGTTCATAATAATTATTGCTACTTAAACACCTCAAATGTTCCTGAACCATAACACAAAATTTCTACACGTTTTTTCTTTATAAAAATAATGAGATGTAATTACAAATCGATTTATTAATAGCCATTTTTTTAAATAATCCTTAATAACCTAAAACGTGCGTACGAACATAAAAACGAAAGATGAACATAAAATCTTATATTCACAATTTAAAAGACATTTTGAAAAATCATTCAATTATAAGGACTGAATAAAGTATGCTTTCGAAAGAAATGAAAAATAGCGATCTGATTTTATTACATAAACCTTGTTTAAGGCTTTATCTGTAATGAGAAACGTGGAAAACCTTAATTTAATGTCCGACTTTGTCCCGCTCCCAGGTAAAAGGTTAAATGAAAAACTTTTGGGGTGATATTTGTTGGATCCCTAGTTTATCTTATTCCCTCACGTTTTGATTCATTTCTCACATAATTTTTACTACGGATAACAAATATTGAAAAAAAAAAGACAAACATCCGGTAGCCTTCATTATAGATTCAGTTACAAAAACATAAGATCTTAGAATATTTGACAAAGTAAAACTTTTTTCACCGAGCAAGTTATATGTTGTGTAACCCGATAGTTTCATCCAAAATTACTTCTTTCATTCTCAGAATATTTATTGAAATTCACAATTATGTGAAAAAGTATTTGATTTTTTTTTTCTGAATATTTTTCTTAGTTCTTGATTGTGCCAAACCATTTTTGGTTTGTCAGCACGTTTCTTATTATTTCTCATACATAAACATCTCAAGGAATGTTTAATTGAAAAACATTTAAAATAATGCGTAACATTGCATGACGGTAACAAAGATAAAATAATACAAGTAAAACAGAGGAATATTTAATTAATTGTAACTGTTCTATGTATGCCTATATTACAAAGGTTATTTTATTTTTAAAGTTGTATGTGTTTTTGAAAGTTGTTTACACCTATATTCCAATTCTGAGAACCTTCCGTTAATTTGATTGGACTATGCTAGAGACGTCTGTTGTCCTTCTCACGAAACTGTATACATAGATTTAGTAGCTGGTAATAACATCCCCTTATTTTTAGAATAGGGTATTTTTTTCATTATTATTTATTTATGTTTTTACAGTAGAATTGGTGAACGTTGCATTGTGTAGAGTGATTACAAAAGCCAACTCATATAGGTTGTAAGCCCTGGGCTATCGTGTAAGAGATTTCCATACACGTTTCTCATATAAATTGCTTCGTCTCTCTGAGACTTCTATTATTCATCTTAATTAAATAATTAATTACTTACTAATATCAAAACAATTTTAACTATTTGTAAACAGGACCTTGATATTTATAATATAAAATTTGCGTTACTTTTTCTTATTTAAAAAATTTCTCATTTATCCTAATGTAATTCTGCATAATTTTTAAGTAAATTTTGTAAACCCTTATGAATATCAAAAGAATGATCCATTTCCAAAAGATGATTAGAAAAATTCTGAATACTTTTTGCTACTTGAATACATTAAAGGTTCTTTAACTCTAACTTCAAAATTTCTAATATTTTTTTTATATTAAGAAATAATTACCGTCACTTAAAATCAATTTATAAACCCCCGATTTTTTTTTGATATCATCTTAACCCTGTTATTTTATATTTACTTTCAATTTGTTATTTTTATAAAAAGCTGGTTGAAAAGTATTTGTTTTTTTTTAAATTGACACATTTAATATGAAAACAAAATAAATTTTCATTAATTATATTAATAATATCACCACAACATCATTTTGCTCTTTTTGAAGAAGTTTATTAAACTTATTTACTTGCAATTAACTACGGCATATTTACATCCACAAAGTTATATCCATCAAAAACATATAAAAAGTCTTAACTTCGACGAACTTCTCGAGATCTGAAATCGTTACGAACAGACTCTCAGGTAAAGAACTCAAAGAATATCGTCTATTAGTTCAGCGGCGTTCTTTCTACCATCATTTTAGTTTGATTGATTTCTTTATTCATTCGTGATTTAGTAGCACACTTCTAAGGCTTTTAAAAAAATAGTCTGTCTTCTGTAAGACGTTGAACTACCGTTAAAGAAATTTATACTGAATATATTTAAATTCTTTCGCTTCGGTTTTCAGAAATTTAACCAGAATTTAAGGCATGAATCAATCGGTCAAGTATTACGAAATAGCTTTGTTACTACCTGTACGTAGATTACAAAGGTAAAGGTTACGAAGGTATAGTTTATAAAGATTTAGGTAACATGGGTATAGATTGCAATGGTTCGTAGGTAAACACCAGTGGCGAGCAGCGCATACCACAAAAATAGCTGTGCATTACTAAAGATTCTGGATAAAAATATTATTCAAATAATATAACGGATTCGAACGGACAGCGTTCTATCCGCTCAAGCAATTAAGTACACTCTTCCAGGGCGTGGGTACAAATGGCGGTAATCACTCGCTGATAAACCGACAAGCGCCTGGAACGACGCTTTGCAGGATCACAATCAAACCCGAATTCTACTGCCGGGTTTCCAGACCATCCTCCATGGTCCTCCATGGATTGCTGTCCTCTCATCGCTACTGGAGTAACTACAGATTCCTCTACTGGGTCCCTAGACCAGATCCTCTGTGAGCTACGTTTTAAGCCAGCTAGCCAATAAAAGACAATTTATAATTCGAGCTTTAATCTATGTGACTATGGCAATATTTTTATTTTTTATTGTTTTTAAAAACAATTTTATATCAATGCTACTCCAACTTTCCTTGTTTGCACACATCATATTTATTTCTTTTATCTGTAAGAAAGTCGTACTGAACGGAATATTTTTTTACTTAAGCCGTATTATGTTCACCCCTATCTTAACGTCTCGTCTGTGGGATTTATAGTTAGCAAGCAAATTTTTCATATTACATATTTTTCATATTAGTGTGTTTCTTCGTAAGGTGTAATTTTTGGTGAGAACTACGCGCACGTCATTTACAGAGACGAAATGGTTACCGATTCCATATTTGGTGACATACCTAAAATTTTACGAGTTTGTGTATTCCAAGAGTCAGTTACTACATTGCTTGTCAAACATCTATTATTTCATTAGTTCTTCTTCAAACACAGCATTATTATTTTGTGGTGACATAATTATAATGTTTCAGAGCCCATATGGCCCCTTCGTCAGGATACACATGTATACAAAAAAATTTATAATACTATATTTATTCAATAAAAAAAGTGGTGCAATCAAAGTTAATTTCTATAAATTATTATTATTTCATTAGATTTCATAATTTCAATGAAAGTGCCTGTTGCGAATTTGCATTTTAAGGCTCCATACGTACTAATTTTGGATCTGGCATGGACGTCAAGGTCACCCTTCCTCTCAGTTTCTTCAAGCTATTGTGAGTTCGGCTATTTCATTTGTGTTCCTTTATCTCCAAAAAATACAGTCTATTAATTCCATATACCCCTCCACACTCCCTTTTCCGTTAAATCCTTCTACAACCTAGTATTTCTCATTCCTTGATTCCAGCGCGATTCGCGACGGGAACAATGCCTTTAACTCAATATATTTATTGATTCGCGTCCTTGATTGATTCCTTTATTCATTGATTCACGTCCGGAATAATGTATTTAAATCAATCTGTTTCTTGATTCGCGTCCTTGATTGATTCCTTGATTCATTGATTCACGTCCGGAATAATGTATTTAAATCAATCTGTTTCTTGATTAGCGTCCTTGATTGATTCCTTGATTCATTGATTCACGTCCGGAATAATGTATTTAAATCAATCTGTTTCTGTTTATATTATATAATTATAAGTTTATGACAATTTGTAAAGATGGTACTTGAAGTGTAAGTTATAGAATATATTACACCTTTATTAACACGACACTTTCATGGATGATATTATAAAAATTTTAATTTATCATTACTTTCTTGTTTTTCGCTCTCGTTTTAGTGAAAGAATACTTATAAATAAAACTAGTCCGATTCTCCATTTCGTCATCGAAATGACATTTTTTTCCATATTCTGTCTAAATCCACACTAATATATATATACCTGCATAAAGAGGTAAAGTTTGTGAGTTTGTAAGTTTGTAAGTTTAGATGTAGGTAATCTCCAAAACTACTCATCCGATTTCAAAAAATTATATTATCAATTTAAAATAAAAGGGCTTTTTCGTGGTTACAGTTAGAGTCGACAAATGGTCGAGCGAATGCGTTTTTTACGAACGCTGCCTTAACAGAAAGAGATAAGTGAATGTTTTCTATCGAAAATTTGTAGAATTTAAAAATGTCTATAAAAAAATCCGCAACAACATATTATGTTGTTGCGGATTTTTTATTATGTATTATATCTATAATGTTAAAATATATTATATCTATATGTTAAGGTTAATCCACAAATTGATAAAATATGAATAAAATATATATTTCAAATTAATTTTAATCTGCCGGGGGTAATATAAGTATATAATGTTAAATTATTATCAAAGTAAATTAGCTTGTCGTCAGGAAAATTTTATGTAGATAAAAATTGCTTTTTACACAACATTGTTTTGAAAGTAGATAAGATTATATTGACAAGAAATTGAATGTTTCGGCGTTAACTTTGTGGAAATCCATTATTAACAAATTATGAAATAAAACGCTGAACTTTGTTTTTTTTCCACTATTTTATGTTTGATACTCGTTACACTACATGTTTCGGAAACGTGTAGTGTAACAAGTCTCAACTATAAAATAGTGGAAAAAAACAAAGTTCAGTGTTTTATTTCATAATTTGTTAGATTATATTTGTTTTACACTGATACTCTCATAGTCTCAAACTGAACAGAGCTAGTCATTATATATATTTATATCAATTATATGCACATATGGGTATATTTTTTATGTATACTCGGTAATAGCATAACCTTAGCTTATGTCTACTGCACGTAGCTGATATATACCATTGTTACGATAAGTGAATAAACTATATGAATATCGAATATCTACCTCTTTAATCTATATACAGCCCTTACCTACCCGTGTCGGGTATGAACCTAGGCCACAAGTCCCTATGAGTAGGAACAACCCTATACAAACTCACACATACTCCCACCGCAAGGATACACCTATATTGTTAACTGGGGGCCTTTTAATTCGACGAAATATTAGACAACAGGAAAACTTTCAGGACAAAGGAAGGACCTTTTTGTTTACAAAGAGAGATTATGTCGTAATAACAGAACATTGAAACAAGCGGCACTTGGATAATATTCGTACATTAAGATAGCTTAATTGAATTCTAGTGAAGTAATTAGGACAAATGAATTAAGACCACCTACTTTTATTAATTGTTTTAAAATAAAATAAAAGATGGAGCTGCGTTCGGCGTTTTACTTTCTCTATATAGTGCACTAATAAGAAAATCAAGCTTAGTGTCAAAACTGACTGTTTTCAAATTTGTGTATGGGCCCACCCTAATATATGGCCATCAAATTTGAATCCTTACGGAGAGAGTGAGAGCAAGGATCCAGGCTGCCGAGATGAGTTTTCTAAGGGGGGTAGCGGGAGTCACATTGATGGACAGAGACCCCACCACTACACATAGAAAAATCACAAATGAGGTGGCTTGGACATGTGCTAAGAACGCCATAAGAACCAATACTAAGAAGAATCTTCTTGGCAACCCCGGTAGCCCCAGATTTAGCTGGGAGAAGCAACCAAAAAATTTGTATGAATACAGAATGCATCTAGACTGGTTGACTAATGCGGAAGCAGCGCAAGATAGGGGAATATGGAAGCACCTTGTCGAGTCTTTGGACCCCCGACCCTACTAGGACAAGGGGATGAAGATGATGATAATGATGATGACAGCGCATATTGATTATTAAATTGGATGAAAAACATCAACTACCTGTGTTAGTTTAGTTATAATTTTACCGGCCATAATCCATCAAATTCTGCATTCATCCAAGGCCCACCCAGGGATGTCGAGTCTATGATGATGATGATAACTTGTCAAAAATTAATCAAAAAGTCAAAAATTAAATCTTGATAACGTTAGTGATGGACATTATACAGGGTGTACCAGAGCTAGCATCAGAAACTTGGCCGGTAGATTCCTGCCTATGTTGTGAGTCTAAAATGTTCAAGCAACCATGACCTAATATCAATAGTTATGGAGATATGCAATATCAAATTTTGCATTTTTTTTCAATGTTTCGGATTTATTTTTTACAAAAAGTTGAACAATCATTACAGTAACTTATATAGATTATGAAAAATTCAATCGCTTTAATACAAGTCGAATAAATTGATGAAAACCTTGCGAAAATTGAAAAAAGATTTTTTTTAGAAGATTTTTATTTAATTTCAATTTTTTTACTCCTTTTTAGATCTATTATTTTTTATATATACAGAATATATTGAATATATTCAAATTTTTCAACAACACAATACTGGATTTTATCCCCGGGGGGCATCATTAAAATCAAGATATATTATAAATCTCTCATAGAGGCGAAACCACTTTTTTATATGGGAAAGTTTAATATAAAAACAAAAACTCAATGAGACATCTATAACAAGATGTTCCTCTTGACTGACGTAACTGACATATAACTGATTTCTAGTTCCGATGGTGTCTCGTCGAATTGTAAAAAACCATTTACCAATCATCGATACAATCTGATACAAATCTCAAATAACTGTACCGTTTGTTACCGTTTAAAATAACCTTTTGAATATCATTACTTAATTTATTTATTTATTTATCAACTTCCTAGTGGGCTTTTAGAGTACAAGAAAATTACAAAGATTTTTATATACCTCACATTAAACACGTTTTAAGGTAAATAATTAAAAAAGTATAATAGAAATAAAACATATTTAAGGGAAATGAACGATTTAATATGTAATAATAGAAATGAACAATATACATAAACGATGATTAGTTCATAAGCAAACAGTAATAATTAAAAACCTTTAACAAATCAACAATAAAGTAAAATAAATATAATTAAACCAACGTACCAGATAAATAAGCTAAGAAGATAAAATAGACCAAAAAAATAAATATAAAAGATAAAATTAAAACATATTTAAAATGGAAATGAATAATAATTAGGAGACTTTAAAATAAATAAATATATACAATCCGCGGGGAACAAAACATAAATTAAAATTTGGTCCATTAAACTGTAATTACAACAAAAAATGTCTACGAATTCCGAAGATTTCCATGGCGACGCATGCGTGTTAATGGTGAATTTAATGCATAGTTATTCCTGTGGGTCCCTAAAAAGAACACTTCGTGATGTCTCGTTTATCTCAGTATATTATACGAGACTATCTGAATCACTTTTTCCAGTTTTAATTCCAGGAATGTAAATTTAGACCAAACTTTTTTATCATATGCAAAATCTTTGAGAGACCCGCGTCGGCAATTTTGCATTTTCCATCATGGAAACGACTTTTAATGATATCTTGGTTGTTTCGTCACTTTTTCAGCGAAATTTTGCATAATACATGTTGATGTATGCTAATTTACAACTGTTACACCTGCGGTAGCGTGTTTTCAAAATTAATTTTGACTAATTTCTTGCATTTCTCATCGTATAAAAAGACTTCAACACACGTTTCTCATATTCATAGCTTCGTCATCCCAAAAGTTGTATAAAATAACCTCTGGTGTTCCACAAGGATCAATCTTCGTACCTTATTTTTTTTACTTTATTCATTAATAATGTTTCTAAGTGCTTTCAATTTGCTTCATTCTTACTGTTTTCTGACGACTTACAACTTTATTCAAAAATCTCGACTGCGACAACCTCCAAGGATATTTAAACAGATTTTATGGTTATTGTATCACAAATAAACTATTTCTATGCAATACCAAATGCAAATCAATCAGTTTTACAAAAAATCGTCATAAGTTTCAATCCGTTGATACAATAAAAGACCTGGGTTTTATCTTTAACATCCATCTTCGCTTCGATACACACATAGAAAATATAATTAGGAAAGCATAAAACATCACGGAATTTATACTTCGTCTCACCAGAAATTTCTAAAATCCTAAAATTTACATGCACCTGTACCTAACTTTTATCCAACCATACCTCGAACACACATCTAGTATTTGGAATCCCTGCTATTATATACATATTGAAAAACTTGAAAAAATACAAATAAAATACACAAGAACGCTTAGCTTTAGATTACACATCCCGCGGTTGCACTATGCAGATTCATGGAAATATTTTAACATTTTAAGTTTAAAAACAGAGGCACAGCTCACATTGTTAACTTGTATAAGATTTGTGGAAACCAATTTATTTGTCCAACCTTATTATTACTTATAAACATCCACGTCCCAGCCAGAGCTATTAGAACACAATGCCTCTTCCACATTCCTGTTACTCGTACCAACTCCGGATTACGCTCACCCACAGTGGAAATGTGACCAATTAATGTATATTATAGATATCTCACAAAGACGAAACTGTATTTCTTATGGGAAAGTAGGTATACAAGTCATTTGGGTGTACATAGTACTGTACGATGTACACCCAAATGACTTATATACCTACTTTCCCATAAGAAATACAGTTTCGTCTCTGTGAGATATCTATAATATACATTAATTGATTAATAATGTCTCTGTGACATAAATTCAGCACTGTTCTGAATGATTTGAACAAACTCAAAATATTCTGAAATGTGACCAGCCTACAACGATTTATTTACCGATATTGACATCTATCATGTGTCTCTATACCACCTAAGATCACAAATGAACATAATTCTGCGTCGCGACATTGAATTAATACTTGATTAATAATTAAATATTTATTCAATGCTGCGGTTTAAGATGCTTATGTACTACTTCAAAATTATTTTTATGTGAAATATGCCAGGATATAAGTTAATTAGTTCATTTCTATCGATTATACTCTCATACATATATATGTACATTTCATTTTCTTATATCTGTTAACATTTACATTTAAAATAAATAAATCCCTCTGTGATTAAAATCCAGTAGCTGTTTTCATAGAATATTCCTATCATTCCATTCAAATCTGCACGTGTTACTATTCGCAAGGTCAGAAACGTCAAAAAAATATGAATAATGCACAAATCGTGCCCGAGAAGTTACATTGGCATTTAAATGTCTCGCGTTGCCTTTGCCGTCGGCGGGCCCACCCGTCTGTGAAAACACCTTAAGGGTCAAACGACTAAAGGACACGTCACACATGTAATAGGTTTATAGCGTCAACCGCTACGTGCAAAGGAGATCTCTGATCGAATTTACCGCCACCCCCCGTGTGAATCGTGCTTTATGACCCCGACAGATTGTCATCCGGCGTTCCTTTCCGTTCCGGGACATTAAGTTAAGGGAGCAAACCGACCCGGAACATTTTACGGGTTTGTTTGACAGGTGTGGTGGGCGACACACGTATCTGAAAATTCACCGCGAATACCGAAATATGACAGTCGTCTGGGTGTCCACAGGATTCACGACCTATCATACGGCTGGTTTAAGTGATCACTTTACACAATGTAATTTCCACCGATTCGACCCAAAAACAGTATGGTAGGTGACACACGGATCTTAAAATTCGCCTCGAATACCGAAATATTGTAGTCTTTTGGGTATTAACAGAGCTCACGACTTATCATATGCTGTCTTAAGTGATCACTTTACACAAAACCAACCGTACGTCTATAAATTTTTTGAAAGTTGTGTTTATGTTATTTACGCAAAACTTTCCGCGTTTCACTTAACTTACTGTAACACCTTCTATGATTGAAATTTGGAAACTCAATGGATCAATATATTGTTGTCGCCGCCGGTAAAGAGATCTATTTTTTACTAGAAAATTATCCTTTTTTATCATATCTTGATAAACGTCGACCCCTTCGGGAACAAAAATTCAATAGTTATGTTCTTGAAAAATTTTAACATACTCCAAAAATATTGAGAAAATAAGTATATGAGAATATTAAAATTTCGCGAAAGAGTTATTTTATTAAGGTACCCAGCGCACAAACTGTAGTATCAATTCGTCTATACATAGACTGCGTAGCCTAGGTAATTAATCAACACATTTCAGTGGAGAAATTTAATACACTACACACATTCAAAAGACAAATCTACTTACTCATGTTCTATTTTATAGTTCTACTATATGTATTATATATATATATATATATAATATATATATATTATATATGTGTGTGTGTGTGTGTGATAAATTATTTTCGTTTTTTTATCGTGTTAATTTTTTTTTCATTTTTAATCACTTTCTTCTTTTGTATCTACTGTTTTCATATTGTATTTTCTTTAACCTCTTATTACTTTCTACATAAATATTATTTATTGTATTTTCTTAAGACTATTTTTCTATTTATATTGTTAATATTGTCACGGGACTTGGAGTTCTTAATTTTATAGTCACTAAATTTCTGGTATAGTAAACTCCGTTCAATGTTTTTTCATAGAAAGACTTCTCGCCTCGGTATTCTTTTATTTATTCACTGCTGGCATCACTGGTCTAGTCACATTATGGTCGCTTGCTTCTAATATTGCGTATTGTAATATTACCCTCACCTTGATCACACTGGTCCTAACGCTGAGATGTCGCACTTTTTACTAACTCAAATGAATTACCTGACTCCACATTGCGTGATGCCTTTTATAGATAAATTCATTTTCGAGATTTGTTTTAGAGCATTCAAGATGATTCCAAAGTAATTTTTAGTGCGTAATGCAATGTATTGAAATTTCCGATAGAATGCGGTCTCGGCTGACTTACAATGCATTGCGTAATGTTCACAAGTTATATTGTTAATATTATTTCATTTTTGTCATGTAATTCTTTGTAAGTAGATAGCTATGCTCCTTTTTATGATGTAAAAATCAGGGCATGTTTAATAAATAAACAAATAATAAAAAATATATTAAACCGATGAAATAATATGAGCTTACCGGTAATGGGTACGAATCGTGTACGACTCGCTCACTTCACCATTCTCTCCTTGACCGCTGTACCGAAGACATCACTGCGCTGTAGCTAAGTAATATTGTAATCAAAATCTTACATACGTACGCTCTGTAAGTACATAGTTATTTCTGCTTACCTGTGAAACCGGTGGCTAAGATGCACTTACCGTGCATATTTCTATATAGAACCTACTCCGTCTCACTCTACTCATCCTTCAAAATTTGATCTCTTTTGGTAGGCACCGCTAATGCATGTTAGCTTTCGGTTAGATTAACATGCACGTGGAAGGTGTTAATATGTGAATAGTACTATGGTTGTGGCATATAGTGTTATTTACATGCTGATGTAGTGTTTATCCTGGCAAAGAGATTGTTCTTGATTGATTCTTATTATTCACAGCGAGACCTCATTCCATACGAATGATTTACAAATCTATTCCATACAACTCGATTCCGAATAGGGTCCATTTTCGAGGGGGTGGTAGTTATACCAGCAAATCAACTCCATCATTCATCCATTGTTTCGCCTGTCCTACATTTTGTCAAGGACCACAAGTTTGTCACAATTATCTTCGACATGGCGACGTGCAATATGTCAAGAGTATCAAATGATGATGGAGAGCGAAGACATACAAATGGTAATCTGTCTTTATTGCCCAGTTCCCGGAAGATTGATTTAATAGATTGTATCAAACAGGAACAAATCAAGAACGCCCTCCATATAAGTAAAGCTGTAGCCAGCATGATTTATGTAAAATTTGTAATATTAATGCATTTCATGTTTGACCTTATCTTGTACACTGAATTTGAAGATATGTTAGAATAAAAATGAATATGTTTGGGCGCCCTGATAAGGGCGTTTTTTGTAAAAAATGTTATATCTGACCCAGCGTGTATCACGTTCAAGCAAGCGCGGGGCGCCGCATACATGAGTGACGCGCTGATTGACTGACGGTGGGTCTAACGTGTTGAATTGAATTGTACAGTTTCTTCGTGTTTCTTCTACCTTACTCTTTGGTCCAGTATCAAGTTTTCAACCTTCTCACCAACCTGCTCCTTGTATCAAAGTCAGACAAGTGAAATTTGGCGAATCAACCCCTGTAATTACAGTCTTTGTCCTGTACAAGACATAGATCCTTAAACATAAATTTTTTTACGTTAGTATAAAACTACTCACTGAGATTTCTAGTCTACTGGTTTTGAGATGTACCCAGTTTTTTATTTAGTATTTTTTTTAATATGAACAAACGCGTAGCTACTGACTCGTAAGAATAGATATTCAATTAGTTGACCGAAAACTTTTCTTTTTTATATATTTAAAAAAATATTAAATATCTAGGAGACCTATGAGAATTACATTTTAATTCACAATATTAATATATTTTAATATCATGTAAACACCCGAGTACAAGATCTTTAGTAAAAAAAAAGTTTTTGAGTTAAGAATGTTTTATTTTTGTACATTTTAGTTCTACTTTGTACGGAAATATGACTGTAAATTTTTGTTATTATGTTACAATAAAAATTGATTGTTATAATATTTTTATATGTGTGTATATTCTGAGAACACAATAACTGAATTTTTCTTCAGAAATCTATGCATACTATTTAATGAGAAGGACTACAGATGTCGCTAGCGTAGTCCCTTCATTTATTAATGAAATCCTTTCATTTATTAATTTCATTAATGTATGAAATTAATAAAAAACATCATTAATGAAAGGTTTTCATGATTTTGAAAATATATACATCTTTTAAAAATTTGATAATGTGTGGATATTCATACGATGGAATTGGTGAATGTTGCATTGTGTAAATGATCAATTAATCCAGCTCGTACAGGTCGTAAGCTTCATCTCTGTGAGTCTTCCGTGATTCATCTAAATGGTGACTCATTTAAATTTGATACATTTTATTTATCCGTTTAAAATTAGTTTTGGCATTCTTATCTGGCGGACTCTGCACTGATCGCACCTGTCTCCCCACGTACATTGTTTATGACGGTGTCGAACGCCTCTGCATATGTGAGGGTATGTTTGATTTGCCGCCTGGATGACAATACTCCCGGTGCGGTTGCCTGGCCGCACGGTCCACCAATTGTTGATTGAACACGCCCACACCGCACGGCTACTGTTTTTGATTGATCATCGCCCGCGCCACTATGGTTCGACTTCCTGCTTTGGACCTTTTCATTGATTCACGATCGTTACCTCACTTTGTACAAGTATATCTGCAGTACCTTTTACTAATTTGTGATAGTGAACCTTGGTCATAAGATAGAGCTGGGAAAAGAAAACCAAACAGTGAATGGGTACCCACCACTTCCCCAGGGACGTTCTAAGAGCCGACGGCTCCCATATCGACCCTACTCTTGCTTCGCCAGGTTGACATTTTTTTTTACTAATCATTCCCGCGCGGCGCCGTGTAAAGGGCGAACACCGCAAGGTTCTGGCTGCATTCTCTTTATTCACAAAATCGCACATAATACAAAATATAATAAAACAAAGGTATTAAGTATGAGAATACAGGACAATAATATGAGAACAACTAAGCATAACACATCAGTGGTGAGAAAACAAAAGAGTAAGATATCAAACAAAAAAAAAGAAAATCAAACATCAGAACTACCAAGAAGTACCGGTCTGGGCTGGGCAGCATTTGGTAAATTAAAACACTTATTTGAAAATAAAATGTACACAGCGGGCCATGAAAAAGCAGATGCTCGGCTTGAGCTTTCGAGATAAAATAAGAAATGAAGAAATAAGACGCCGAACAAAAGTTTCCGATATTAAAGAGCGAATTGTATGTTGAAATAGCAATTGGCTAGACATATGGCTCGACAGGAGGATACTTGACCTCCCAAAAGAAAGTCTGATAACATAGTCCAGCAAGCAGGAAGACCCTGGATGCAAAGGAGGAGAAACAGAGATGAATGGAAGAAAATGGAAGAGGCCTATATCCAGCAGTGGAGGGAAAAAGGTTGAGGAAGAAAAGAAGAAGAATGTGATAAAAATTGTGATAGGAGTATTCCAAACACATACTTTAAATCAATTTTTTTTTCAAAATAAATGCTTAGGTAAATCTCACGCTTCAAATTTTTATTCCACTTCCCTGGCAGGAATTGGTAATTTGGTGCTCAATAATCATTACGGCAGCCAATATCAAACCCTCCAACATTCCTTTTAGTGAAGACGAAACCCCACAGCGTTACAGTCCAATACTATCAGTACCGAGCTCTTGATAAATCGAGGAACCCAGAGGCGAGTCTTGCATGTTTTGTTTATATATGAGCGTTCGCATTTTATACTGAACGATTTGCTCATGCCTTGGAATTTCTCGTATGGTCATAAGCTAATAGAGCATGCATCTTTCTTTCTGCCGCTGATCCAGGTACTAACAAAAGCAGCTTTAGTTATTGGTGTAAAGTAGAAGCATAATTATAGCGAAAAGTTTAAAAAGAGAGAAGAAAAGTGAATAATCAATACAGATTTAAGCCAACTCCATCAACAAGATTTCTAAAACCTTTTTATGGATGACATTCCTAGAAATTTTCTATCTCAGCAGTTAACTTTAAACGCGGATAATAAGTTCGCGTAAACGGAGGTTTCACCGCTTTGGGAAGATATCTCGATTTACATCATTACCTCGAGTGAAAGCCTTTTAAAGTTGGGATGGGGATGAAAATACAAAATGCCTTCACGGCGTCTACCTACCTGACTTAAGCTGTATTATCAACAGATTTGTGAAATAATTTTCAATCAACGCAGAAACTTGTATGAGTACTAAAACTCGAAACTAAATAATTATGTAACATAAGATAAAAGGAGTATCAGTGTATCAATTAACAATGCAACAAGTCTTATAATCGACAATATTATGATTGCGCTAAATCTGTATCAAGTGATGCATTTTTTTTCCATTGCCAGCTAAAAAAAAACAAGTCGTATGAGTTTTTTTTTGAGAAACAACGTGTACATATCTTACTTTTTAAAAAACATTTAGATGTAATTTAAGACGTAGAAATATTTTCACGTATCGTGGCTGCGGGAGGGACAAATAAAAAGACTGGAAATTAGTTAGTGATTTATTCATTAAGGACTAATTAATTATTCAATTCACAAGTCGCTTTTAAACTTTAAGTCAGCCGGCGCTGTATTAATATCCGTAAATGTAGTGTCGAACCTCTTAGATTTTTCTAGTGTTTAGCAGAACTTTTCGATACTTCTAGAATTTTCTAAGAGTTTCGGACGTTTGCAGACGTTTCTTGAATATTTTAGACCACCTTAGATTGTTACAGGCCGTTCTTGATGTTTCGAAAGTGTTGTGATATTATCAAAGAATTCGGACAGTGCGTTAATTCTTTTTAGCATGCCAACCAGTGACAATATTGTAAACATCATTTAATATTCGAATCACTTCAAAAGGGACATTTATTGAAAGGAAACATCGATGAACATATTTTCTTAAATCAATTTTTATTCACTTTTAATTTGACCCCAATTCTACTAGCATATCCAAGTCTAAGTATTTAATTAATTAGGATTTGCTCCAGAACGAAAAATGTCAACGAGATTCGAAATCTTATTGCCAAGGCGGTACATCCTTATTATTGTTGAGTTTACGGCATAGTTATTCCTATAGGCACCCACAAAGAGCACTTACGTTGTATCGTTTGTATTTGTGTATTATAGAAGACCATCTGAAGATTATCAGACTACATATCAGTCTGGATTTCCTTTTAGGATTGAATCCCTCGGCAGTTCACCCCTGAGTGTGACTGATAGGTAAGGCTCTTACAAATGAAATACTCGCCTACGCCATGTTGTTTTTCAGATAATATGGAAGTGCCAAGCCTCAAGATTGCTTATTCACTATATTCAGCGAAAACCAATATTATCTATTGGCCGTTCCCCTATTCGCCATCTGGGGACTGAACCCTCAGGGTGTGGCTTGACGAAAGACAAAGATTACTACTAAACAACCAATATCCATTTCGGTATATAATGTACATACATTATAACCTCTGTACTAGTTATGGGTCCGCTCTGTACTAACTACTACAATGTAGTACTATATTACATTGAAGTGTACACTACAAACTACGTACACGTAGAGTTATTAAAAGTACATATTTCATTTTAAAGCGAACACTACAAAGTACACGCAATTCAAAGTTATTGAAAGTACGAGTACATACTTCAAATAATACATTTTTTTGTGAAAGTTTTGGGAAGTCAACAACCCCCCCCCCCCCCCGCGTGGTTTAAGAAATCTTTGGAATTATCTGAAACAACCTCCCTCCCCATGGTTTTGTATAATAAATATTCTAGTAGCAGACTTTTCAAGAAGCACTTCTTGTAGTTCATTATAATTTTTTAGTACTACAATATTAATTCACTTCATTAGTACTACATTTAGTTCACTTCATTAGTACTACAATTAGTTCACTTCATAATTACTACAATTTCGTAGAACTACAATTAGTTCACTTCATGTAATTTTTACTACAAATGTAGTGTACACTTTGTAGTCTTCAAACTGGTGAACGTGTGTGTGTTGTAGTCTTCATTTTGAAATTTAGTTTTTCCCTTCGGTACTCTGTGCGTAGCCTTCGAGATATGTTGCTTGCGGCGATGCCACAAATACCATAGACCGCTTAGCAAATGAATTTATCTATTCAAAATATATTGAGTAGGTGTGAACAAATTTTTCAAATTCACAATACCTAGGTACTGGATTATATACCCCGAGGGAAGATCATCAACCCTACCGTCTACCCTAACCTCTGGTGTACTCAGTGTCACGCCACCTGCGCAACGTGCGTCAAGCCAGAACGAGTAAATATGACCCAGCATCATCGCTGGCGTAGTCTGTTGATGGAACCATCACTAAATACTAACATTCGTATATTTAGTGTTGGATGTTAATTATGTTGTTGGTGTTTTTTGTATTTCTTTGTTTTTTGTGTTTTTAATTTGTGTTTTATTTTGACATTTGTTTAAAACTAGCTGCCACCCGTCAAAAATGACAGTACTTTTACATGTCGGTTCCTAAGGAATAAGTATTTAATTTAATTTAAAAAAAAACAATAAACACGAAAAAAAAAATTTCGATAGTAGAAGTTACCAGAAATCACAGTTACGGTGGCTGGGACATATCTTGCGGATGTCAGCAGATAGACTGCCAAAGCGGATATTCCAGACAAGAGCAAGACCAGAAGGCAGAATACCAAGGGGCCGCTCTAGGAGGTGCTGGCGGAAACAGGTGGAGGACTGCTTCGAAGCGAAGTTGCAACTAAATTGGGCTGACGTGGAGAGCGAAGCCCAAGAAAGGAAAAGTTGAAACCTCCTATGCGGCGCAGGGACCCGACCCAATAGGATAAGGGGTATAAGAAGAAATCAAAAAGAAAGACAACAAAATTATTATGATTGTGAGATTATGTTATTTATCTCGTTTATTTTTTTTGCGAAAATGGCACTGATAGACCGCCCGGAGAGAATTTTGGTGATTTTAGAAGAGTTGGTCTCCGATGAAGAAGATGCAAATCCATCTTTGGACTTCGAAATTGATGACCATATTTATCCAGTAGTTCCATGTCTCTAAATACGGGAGCTTAAGACTGAGTTCTTATTATTATTATTATTATTATTATTATTCTTATGATAAGAACTTCGTTTGATCTCTTAAGTGTTTAAAATTATAAATGTTTTCTAATATTTTGCATAATTTATTTATTTATATTTATCATCAAAAATATGCAAGTTATGTTTTCAAAAAATGATTTTGCGTGTGTTGTTGAGAAAGTGAATTAGAATGTAGACATTTCATTGTAAATTGCATGAATAAAATATAAATTGTTTTACTTTCCAAATAGTTCGCTGTGAGCATAGATTTTTTCCCTTTGTAAGTAAAATGATTATTCCCAATAAATACACATTAAGTGAATTCCTACCCATTATTTACCCACCACAACCGTGTACCTAGAGCCAATATTATTCCATTAAACCAAATCGATTTTCAGATAGTCGATTGTGGTCTTGTTAATCTATGTTAAATCAAATCTAAATCAAAATACAAATGGTCGAAAAACATGGCAAATGAATGTGGCCGTTCTGATCATTGTATATTCTGAAATTAACCTTTTATTACTTTTTTGGTTGTATAACAATACAATCTATATTAATCAATATGCTAACTGCCAACCCGTCAAAAATGACAGTACTTTTATTTTTCGGTTCCTAAGAAATATGTTTTTATTTATTTTATTTTAAAAAAAAGTAAAAAGAAAATTCAAAAATATATCTTTACTATAAAAAAGATACGTACGTTACACGAAGTTATGCGGACGGACGGATGGACAGACAGACAATGAAATTATTATAATTGGGATTATTCCCGAGAATTGTATATTGTCACGGAATGTGGCTATGGGAGGTAAATGAAAACACTGGAAATTTATTACCGATTCATTTATGAATTAAATAAATTTACAGAATATTCTGTAAATTTATTTAATTCATGCTAGAATATTCTGTTTAACAGTCATTGCTCGGCTATCTACAACTTGCCACATGGTGGCTTACAGCTCCGTCGCCAACGTCGCACCGGTAAAAACGTCAAAACAAACATGAATTTTTGACAAGAAGCAAACATGAAGCATTTTTTTACGAAACACTTTGGTTTTTCGAATCTCCGAGATTATTCTATACATTTCTAGTGTTTGCCAGAATTTTCCCGTCGCTTCAGGCTGTTCCAGACGTCTCCCGAATGTTTTTGATAATCCCAGAGTGCCATAGGGCATTCTAGAGCTTTCCGTAGAGTTCTTCCACAGGACATATCACAAGGATTCGTATAGTGCGCAATATCTTCTTTTTACCATTTGCTACAGTAGTTACAGGTACATCTTTATTATAGAATCGGATTCATAGTTATATTATATCGATAGCCTATAATGTTATGGTTATGGTCTGTGATGATACGATATCTGCGCAAAGTTGATTCCACAGCATTTACTTTTACCTCTAATACATGCTTTGCCACGTACAATGCATATACAATGCGACTCATTACATGAACAATGGAAGATTTTTTAGCTAGGGTAAGAATCAGTCGCGTGCATTGAGAATATTGACGTTAATATATTAAAATATATATTAATGTTTATATATATTTTGAAAAAAAAATTAACATAAAGTACTTACGTATGTAGCAGAATGACTAAAACCAAATTAATTAATCAATTAGAAAGACATACAGAAAAATCTAATTCACGAAAAAATATAAGGTTACTACTGGGATTCGAACCCAGGTCACCTCCTTTCCGGGGCCAGTGCTCTGACCACTAAGCTATAGCAACCCTCTATGTTTCCGTGAATATATCGACCTTATATGTAGTTCTCATTATTAAATGATTAATTTTTATTTTTGTCCATAGAGCAATCTACTTTCTTGATACTGTAGTTCAAATTACTTTGCAATGCCACCGCTAGATGGACGCCAGAATTAACAAAATTAACGAATAAATCATTTTATTTGAATATACATTTTATACAACAGATATTATATATATTCAAGAACAAACTTTACAAAATATTTTTAATTACAACTTCACAAATATGAATGTGTTTTTAAGTGTATAGAATATTACTATATATTTAAATCTGAATAATGTGATTCTGATAGGAATATTCCAAACACATATTTTAATTCAATTTTTTTTCAAAATATATGCTGAGGTAAATCTCACGCTTCAAAGTTTTTTACTATACTCCCCTGGCAGGAATCCTTCCTTTGTTTACCAAATTGGTAATTTGTGCTCAATAACCAATATAGAATTATTGACCAGATATTGAATAAAAATGATATTCTATATTCTTTTTATTTAATTTTTAACCTTACCACGAGGCTCGATCATGGCAGCAAAACACATCACTGGCTTAACCTCACCGAGAATCGAACTCAGAAGCCCCATTTATTAGAAGCCAATTCCGTGGCCACTGGACAATGATAGCCGCCATTCATTTATCTATTTAATTATTTATTTAATTATTTTAGGAAAAGTTAACACCAAATCTTAAATTAACATACAAGAGATAAAAAATAATAAATTATGCCAATTATTAACATTCCACTTAAAATTAATTATTAAAGATGTGCAAAGTGTGAATTATGACAATTTATAATTTCATTATATATTGATAAGGGGAGGAGGAAAGGCGGATTGGGATGTAAAATTAGGATAAAGGAAAGAAGTATGGGAGTATATGGGTATATAAATTATAAATTAATTCAACTAGTAAAGGTGCGGTTGTGAAGTTAATTTTCATTTAATGTCCCGAATAGTCGAGTTAAAAATGTCTATGTGGTTGTAATTTACGTTAAATTAATTTGTGGATCTATAGATGAATGAGTTTTGTTTAGAGTTGGTCTTGGAAAGACGAAGATGAAAATAGGTGACTGTCTGCTGTTACGATTTGGGATATGGAGCAATAAACGTTGAAGGAGATCTGGAGTATCAACTAAATTGTTTGCGAACTTTAAATAACACTAGCTGTGCCCGCGCAGCTTCGCACGCGTAGATTTTTAGAACACTGAATGGTCATAGAACTTTCACAAACCTTCTAGTACATTTTCCTTCCAACATCCGTAATGACAAATAAATGAACTAAATTAAATAGTTTAGAAGCCTTACATTTAAGTACTCTAGAAAGTCATTAACGCAAGTGTCGAAGGGCTGTTGTAGAAGTGTTAAGGGTCGTAAAAAATTAAGTGTCTCTCAGAGTAGTAAAAGTAAAAAAAGACCGCTTCGAGCATTCCAAAAAAGGTTTAATTTAAACGGAATCCTGAGGTAAAAGCTGTTAAAACCGCCTGGATCGATAGACACACGGGATGTACCGTAATGCGGTGCAGTGTGTTTACTTTTGATCAGTTGGTACTGCATAAAACTAATTTACACATAGATAACATCACGTCTGAAAGTTTAGTGTCGTTAATATTATTCTAGACACGTTAAATTTAACATTTCGCACGTCCGCTATAATAAACAGAGACACAAAAGAATTTAATTGATATTGTCAATGGATCGTGGCTGTGGCAGGCGAAGGAAACACTAGAAATAATTAAAAGTTTTATTTATCACACGAACTCACTAGAAACTATTTTTTTCGGATACAACTCTTTAATTCACACTATTGTGAGAAAAATTTTACACACAGGTTCACACTAATTATGTAATTTGCAAGATAATGTGTGCTTCTCTTAATCATTGTCTCTGGTATTCGGCCAGTTAGACGCACACACTGTTTGCTATACGCGGATGATGCAGTATTAATGGCAAATAGCGAACAAGCTTACAAAGTCTAGTAAGGATGTATGATGTATGCAAGGAAAGTGACCTTATTATGAATGTAAAGAAGTTAAAGTGATGGTATTCGAGAAGGAGGAAAAAAAGAGAACATGTGAAATACTAGTAGGCAATGAATGTTTGGAACAAATACATGAGTTTGTGTACTTGGGAAGTATGTTGGATAGAAGAGGAAATATTGAGAAATATATAGAGAGGAGATTGACTGCCGGGAATAGGGTGAACTGTGCTTTGAATGCAATAATTTATAATAGAAATATGTCTACCGAGGCGAGTCTACATAATGGAGTTCTGGTACCGACACTAATGTATGGAAGTGAAGCCTGGAGCTGGCAGAAGTTGAACGAAAGTAGATTGAATACACTGGAGATGAGATGCCTTAGACGTATGTGTGGCAAATCCATGTACGATAGAGTAAATAATGAAGATATTACGAATTAATGTAAAGCTGATCGTATCATAATACATAGAATAAAATTGTATAGTATCTCATTTTAATAGTTTACATGGAATTTCATTCATTTCAAGTGGACTTTTATGTCACGCTGTCAAACAATAACAACTCTCCGCGCGAGCGCCCGCTCGCCTTTTATACAAAACGTTGATTTCGCGATGCCTCGAGACCGTTCTACAAGAACTAGAGAAGTTTTTCTACATTTCTAGTGATTATAAAACTGTTTTACTCTAATTTCGGATATTTTATACGCACCGTATGTATTACCGAGAAGCTAATCTCGACGTATCGTTGCATACTTATCCAACGTCATCAAGAGGACGACCTTTACCCGCGGAGGTGGAGGTCAAACTCCAACCTCCCAGAAGTCAGAAAATCACAATTTTTATTTATTTATTTATTTAATGTTTATGGAAGACCAACAGCACAAAAAAAAAGCATAGAAAACATTGATACAATATAGATGGCCAATTACAGGTCTCCACATTTAGAATTTTATTTTTTATGTTATTATTTTAATTTAAATAAAATTATTTTAGTATTGATCATATTTATTTATTACTCTAGATATATATCTCTCTCTCTATAGTCCTCTCCCCTTCTTTTTCGTAGTTAAAATTTTTCACCACAATTGCTAATTGTTTTTCTCCAGAGGTAATCCTCATTTATCAAGATAATCGGCTGTATTCTAAAATAAGAAAATAACTATTTCTGTTTCTTGACAGTTATTGTATTTATAACATTGTGATGCCGTCAATTTTGAAGTTTTAAGTTTGACATCTTTGAAATTAATGAATATAATCAATTAGAAAGCTTTATTTTTTACATTTTAGAGCTTTCTTATTCATTGAATTTATTAATTTCCAACCTGTCAAACCTAAAACGTCAAAATCAGCGGCATCACAATTTTATACAATAACTAGCAAGAAATAGCAATATTTCTTATGTCAGAATATGGCTGAATAACTACTATATTTTATACTATAGAATATTGTATCATACTTAAGTCAAAAATGGAATTATCATTACCACGGCGACATCTATATACTGGTTCAAGGGTTTGATGCACTCCAATCAAAAGACGGCGTTAGCTAAGTCAAAGCGAAACGTGGGATATTAATAAAATATATACAACTTCCAAAGATGTTATAGATGTAAGAAAGTGACATTGTGTTAAGTGATCAATTAAGTCAGCCAAATGATGGGCCGTCAGCCTTATTAACACCCAATGACTTCCATACTAGCGATGGTATTTTAACCGGTGACACACTAACCGATTTTCGAGGTTTGTATCTGATCCATCGACGATCGGCAAATAATTGCTTGCAATTCAACGGGCAAGCATAAAACTGTACGGAAAATAACCGGTTAAAATAAAGGTTTCACCATCACTATTATATACCTACTTTCCCATATAAAATAGGTTTGCTTCTGTGCGACATCTGTAAGTCGATAGGTCAGAAATATTCAGAAAAAATCTTTAAAAAAATTATCAGAATATTTAAAAAATGTCAATAGTTTTAAGACAGGCGACATTAATCGATAGTCTCCGTACTATTGATATTTTTCACAATAACACAGAATGTTAGTAAACTTAGTTAAAACCACTACCAGATTTACGGTCTATGAGATGTCCTTCCAATATAATGTGCTGGACATGAGCTACATGTTAACTGGTAGATTCCTGAATTGTTCAGTAGGCTATAATCAGTGTATGCTTGTCTCTGACAAGATTAACACGCATGTGATCAACATTGGTGATAGTTTAACAATACTATGATTGGGGTGTATAGTGTTGTGAATATAGTAGTGTACTATTGGTCCTGACGAAGAGACGGGTGCGTCTCGAAACCGGTAGACCGTAAATCTGGTAGTGGTTTTTACTAAGTTTAATAACATACTGTTATTATGTCTAACCACAAAGTTAATGCTTTAAATATTTATAATGTTTTCACAATGTATTTGAACATTTTCGCTTCATAAATAAGGCAGAATTCTAACAATATTTTGAACTCATTCAGTTACACAATGAAATTATATATGAAACCACCAGGGTATATTAGAGACGAAAACAATATAGAATGACTTTTAAGAAAAAAAATACGTGAAACTTACTTTTTAATAAAAATTTAATATATGTACTTACATGTAATGCAAAAATGAATATATTAGGAAATACAAAAATTATTGTATCACCTACTTTAAGATAAAAACAAATAATTAAAATATGTACAAAAGTATTATATATACAAACATTTTATTTTCTGGAAAGGCGTGTTTTACTTTAGCGCTGTAATGGAAATCCTCTTGAAATGTTTTTAAAAATAACGAGGGGGAGAATGAGTTAGAGAGTGCGGGAGAGCGAGAGACTGAGTGTGCATTAGAGGGTATAATGTTTCCTGAATAATGCTGGGAATATACAAATAACAATTAATATTTTTCTGTTTCAGATAATTCCAGAACTACCTTCCAAGCTGAAAGTCAAAAAATCATTTATTGGTAAGTTGTTCTTTCAATCAATTTTATTAATGTAAAATATTTTGAAATACGATGTTATTCGAAAACTGTACCGTTTTATCTGACGGCACTCCGAATTTTTCCTTGAGTATGATGTTTAAGGGAAGATTTATACGAAAGGGCGATTGGTTGTATTTTTGAGATTTATTTCTCAACCGGAGTTAAGCTCCGGGAGCAAATGAAGGTGTTCAATTAAGAAGAAATAGTCCAGTTGTGTACTTTAGTCCATTTTAAACGTTGAAATAATTCACGAAATATACAATTTTAAATTTTTTATTCCATTATTCAAGTTATAAACAAGATATAAAAGAATTTGATATTCAGCTACTCAAATAATGGTTTTTACAGTGCTATAAAGTGCAATATTTTTATAAAAAAATTGTTCCTGGATATAACTCTCTTGCCCGTGAAGAATTATTTGCGCCAGTAAATGAACCTCTTGAAAAATGTATAAAAAATGATAATTTTTTACTTTCACTATGTGTTTATAAAGATTAGGACGTTTTAGATGCTAACGCTTAATCTTCAGTAATGTTACTAATACTAAACTTAAGACTAAAGAATGGCGTGAGGAGTGGGGTGGAGATTGAAATCCGGTGAGTATGTGGGCGTGGTCATTAGGCGCAGAAGAATGGACGTAATAGATGGAGTTTGAATATTGATTACAATAATCAATATTCAAACTCCCACCGGACTCTAATCTCCATCACACTCCTCACGCCATCCTTTAGTCTTATATTTAGTATTAGTAACATTACTGAAGATGATGCGTTAGCATCGAAAACGTTCGTATCGTTATAAACAAATAGTGAGAGTAAATAAACTTCTCATTTTTAATATATTTTTAAAAACAGCCTCACAAAATTACGCAAGAAAATTTTGAAAAACTGACCTTTTTATTTATATTTATTATTTTAAAATGCTTTTTATTCGTATAAAAAGATGATTTTAAATAATATATTGTATTTACTATTTAAAACATAGTTTTTTTATTCAAAATACGTTAATTAGTACTAAAAATATGATAACGAAAAACGCAGTTTTAAAATCAAACCGATTATCCGGATGTACCTAATTCATTTTTAGCATTTTTTCGGATTGAAGCTTACTGCATAACTATGTCTAGTTTATATTTCAGTATTCAATATTTCTCTTAAAGCCATTGAGACATATAATAATAACAGTAAACATTAATAATCTTGATCTTTTGTTACGATGATGGTGGTAATGAATACCCAATGCAGGCTTGATGAGAATTTATAATTTATAGGTGAAGTTTAGCTACAGTGGAAGTAATTCCAAGTCCGTAAATAAACAATTAATTTGGTTTAATTAACTTTCCTTGGAAGAAAAGATAATTAAAAAATCACAGCTATTAATTGCGAACACGGAAGGGAAGTTAACAAATTTTACAGCAAATAAAGTTTTAAATTTCTTCAAATATTTTAAGGTTAAAAAACATTTTTTATCCTCCTGTAATACAATATACTATAACATGATGATAAATTTAGAAAAATTGCACATAATCGATGATTTTATAGCATTCTATGGTCCACGCGATTCTGGAATCGACTGGGCTGGTCTCATAAGCTCTGGAAACATCGAGAAAATGACATTACCTATAAAAAGAGATCGACCGGCTACTGCGGACAGTGTGTGTCAAAGTTGATCGCGGGCTGTTACCATCTAAAGCGAAATCGTGCGGCGTGCGTTGCTAGCGCGTGTGTGATTCCTACGATAGTAAATCAAGAAAGTACCCACCGATGAGCGAAAAGTTTTTTTAGTGTGAACCAAAATAATGTTAACATGCATTAGTATATGAGAGATGGGTTGTTCAGGAGTGAAAATTAGTGAGAGTCACAAAATAAGATCAACTGTGCAGCAAAGATTCTAGAAACATTTTTTGAGAATTTAAAAGAATTCCAGTCCATAATCAAATGTTTGTGTGCATTTCCGTTATGACATTATTAATTTTGAATTCAATTTTTTAACTTTTATTAAATTATATATTTATTTATTAATCTAATAATAATCTCTGAATGGACTATCAAAATTTGAGATTTTAATCATGATCTAACATTTAATACATTATTGGTATTGAAGTTGACTGATATTGACAATATCATTGCATAATTTTATGTTTTGAATTATTAAATTTAGTGTTTTGAATCTTTCAATTAATTTTAAAAAATTAATTAACGTAATACGGTATGATAATAATAATACAGATAATAATGAATATATGTGCTTTTGAAATACCTTAATACAAAGGAAATAAAGGTCGTAAACATTTATTTAAATTCTTCACATATTCGAACATTAATATTCTCTACGTATAACGCACGTACAAGTTATATTAAATTCTTATATTAAAAATATTTTAGACCTACCCTTAAAAAATTCAAAATATGTTCTTGCAGATCGACTTCCAACTTTTATGGATGCCAGGAAAAAATTTTAATGACGAATTAAAATGTTTTAAAAGAAGTATCATTTAAAATACTGTCATTCAATTTCAAATAAACTTATTATTACCATTTTTCCTTTTGAACTGCTAACTTCAGAAATACTCCATTAAAATTTCGAAACATTTTTATGTACGCTCTCGGTTTTGGTATCGATACTATACGTCGCCAAAACCTTATTGAATTTTTTTCTCTATGTTTTTTTTTCGAGTGTTGTTCCTTGTATCACCAACTTCAAGCTCGACCATTTTTCAATTCCCCGTTAGACTGTGGTGTCAAATAATTTGTATTAAATAAATTTTGTAAATTAATAATGCCAAATTTTAATACTAATATTGAATACAACGTGAACATTGTGACAAGCTTTATTGTTTAATTGCTTGTTGAACAATATCTTAAGGGTGTTTTTTTTTTCGAAAATATGGATTTTAAATATTCATTTTTATCAGAATATCTACATCGATGTTGTGACAGTGTTGTGAAAAGGGTGTCGCCAATTGGTCAACTTTGAATTTTCCTCGTCTCGTCTGGAGAAAGAAGAAGATTGCGGGAGATGATTCGAGCTTCATGTTCTCTCCCATATTATATACAGTCCACATTATCGTTCCCGTTTACCTCCCTTCTCCTTTATTTATTTACGCCATTTTTTACCCCCATCCTGCTTGATTCTGGCAACTTGCATCGAAATCAAGCAAAATCGAGGTTGAGTTTTGATTTTAATAATAATAATAATAATAGCCTTTATTCAGACATCAACATGTTTGTGATCAGTTAGACTGTCACACCATAACAGTTCCGTTTGGCAAAGGCCTCTTCCAATTTCCTCCATTCCTCGTTAGCTCTTGCTATTCTTGTCCACGCCCCACCTGCTGTTGCCTTGATCTCATCCATCTCATCTTCTAGAAGGCCTGCCTCGTTTCCTTTTCTTGTCTCTTGTGAACCAATACATAATTGTTTTTGACCATTTCTTTCTTCACCTGATTGTATGTCCAGTCCATTTCCATTTAGGCCTTCTGATGGATACTTTAACAGTCTTCGTTTTTGTTTGTTCTTTGATTATTGAATTCCTTATTCTATCTGAGTTTTTCCCCATCATACTTCTCTCCATAGCATTTTGGCAAGATTCTAGCTTTCTTTTGTGGGCTTTAGTGATCGCCCAGGTTTGACAGCCGTAAGTTAGGACAGGCAGAATGCAGGTATCAAAGAGTTTCTGCTCTTCATCTGTTCTTCATGATTTCCTTTAGACTCCAATATTGCTTCCACGCATTTCCTATTCGTATATCTATTTCCTTTGTAGTTATGTCGTTTGGTGAAATTTTTGACTTTAGTGCATACATTCGTCTACATAGTCAATGATGTTGTTATTGACGCAGATCGCTTCATGCTTACCAGTTTTGATTACTTAGTAATAAATCCATGACACAATACATCCTAGTACCGTTTTAATGTCAACAGTTTAATTTTGAACCCAAAAATGTGTGGCTTTTGAGGTTGAGACTTTCTGTGGCCACGCGTAAGATAATTATGTTTGAAGAGGGTTAAGAGGTTAGCGTATCAATTGAATCTGTGTATTTAGGAGACAGGTGTGCTCAGGATGAAGGGAATAGTCGAGAGACACAAATTAAGTTTTGCTATTCTCCTACGCCATTGTTTAAAATAAAATAGATGTGCTCATATAGTAGAGTTCATATTTGTTTATTATAATGTGATGTACGTGAAGCCGAAATTGATAGGAATGCCATGAATCGATCTTTTTCTCCAGTCGGAAAGTACCATCTCTTTTCCAAATTGATTACTCTCGTAATAGTTATTTTCAGGAAAGCAATCCGATGATTCCATATTGCAATATGAAATCATGGGGTGGGGTTGTACATTCAAAATATTGAAAAATTCATTCGCTTCAGTACAATTCAAATAAACTGATAAAAACCTTTTTTAAAAATCTATTTACAATTTTTGCAAGGTTTTTATCATTTTATTCGACTAGTATTAAAGAGAATGATTTTTACTCCCTTTCTTTTAACTCGTAGCGTCTACTTGTCTGCCGAAAAAACTATGGATCGATTTTTAACTTTTTTCCCGTGATCCAATCGAGACGAAACTTTGCAGGCAGACTCGTTGCGACGATAAAAATGATCTAACAAATTTTCGTTTAAAAAAATTAATTATAGTATAATTTTTTATTTCTCGAAATTTTAACGGTTTTTTTCAAATTGGGAAGGAGCCCGACGCGTGGAGAAGGCGCGAAACCTGTTTCAACTAGTCTGACTCCAGCCGTGAATCCGATCAGACGGTATCGCCGACGCCGTGCCCCTCTATACCAATTATTACGTTTTCAATATTCTATAAGTTTTAAGGATAATAATATACATGGAATAGATTTTTCACATCATCTTGAAGCAAGAGAAACATGTTGGTAAAATATCAAATTGGAAACAATACAAATGAGAAAGGGAGTACAATAAAAACTTGATTTT
This sequence comes from Agrypnia vestita, assembly GCA_016648135.1. NCBI lineage: Eukaryota > Metazoa > Arthropoda > Insecta > Trichoptera > Phryganeidae > Agrypnia > Agrypnia vestita. The sequence continues at coordinate 155,407 of JADDOH010002178.1, forward strand.
TATGGGTTAGTTTTTTTAAAATTGATCTTAGTTAGTGTAAATGACACTTCAACTTTTGGCAATTTAGAAATATTAGAAAAAATGCATACTTTGATGATGCATATCTTCATAACTGTGGATATTAATTAGGTCGTGATTGCTTAAACATTTTCGACTCATTGCCAAGGCAGGAATCCACCTGTAATTTTTTTCTACTAGCTACGAGACACTGTGTTTATTTATTTATTATTCTTAAAACAGGTAATATAATACATTTATATTTCCTAATATATACATTGTAAAATATCGGTGTATCAAATTTCTAATCAAAGGTACGTATCACAAACATTCTTAGTTTTTTCTTTAAAATTTTCATATTTTTTTATTTCTAATATCCTCACATACAACTTTATCCTATGTACATCATAGAAGTTTGCGATATTTTTTTCTTTCTGAATGGCAATCTTATTCCATTTTTTTTTCTTGTACAATGGTCGTGTTCATGTTAGTTTTTTCTTATTTTTCTTACTAATTCAAATGTATTGTGTTCATTAACAATTTTGTATATAAATAGAAGTACATTAAATTTAATTATTTGTCTAAATGTCATTATTTCTAGACTTTCTAACATCACTTTGATTCTTGTGTATCGATTTTTTTTTATTATAATTTTTTCAATTCTTCTTCATTACCCAGAAATAGTATACTACTGCAGTAGTTGATGTGGGGGCGTATTATTGCATTATATATATTTTTGCACGAATCTGTTTTAATATATCTTCTGATTCTTCCCAAGAGTGAAATTCGATTTTCTATTTTTTTTGTTACATAATATTATACATGATGCGCATAATACTGAAGTGTGACAGGAGAACTAAAATAACAAAAATGTTGAATGCCCTAGGACTGTAAACTGTAAATCAAAGAATAATATATAATGTAATGGTCCAAATATTTAAAATTAAACATGGATTAGTACCCAAATACTTTGATGACAGGATGAAGATGAATAAGGATTTTCATTCCTACAATACAAGAGGAAGCGACAACAACAAAGAAAAAAAAACACTTCACAATGATGTATAAAGGTATAAATATCTTCGATAGCCTGCCAAAGGAAATTCAAAACATGGAGAATATAAGAAGGTTTAAACTGAAGTGCAAAAATTATATTATAAAAACTTTTAAATGCAACATGTCCAAGTGAAATCATGTATTTGCCCACACAACATTTTGTGTGGAACTAAATTATTAAGATAAATAAATAATTAGTGTTCAATGAAAAGTTTAATTTACTATCTATAATTTTATAATCTATAAAAAAAAATGGTATCATTTAGATTATCTTATTTTTCGTTCAGCAAATATTTAAGGGAAGCAAATATGCAGACCCCTCGTAAAATTCGCTGACACGTGTAGATCGGAATTTAATGCACGAATTATTGTGCAGTCGGCGTGCACCGCTAACTTGCTGAGTAGCGAATAACTACAGCATCCGGGAGATCAATCATTCATCTCTTGCAAGCTCTCAACGTTCGCCGGCTAATTGCCAGCCTGGACCAGTGGCGGCTCTTTGACCAGAGCCACATAAAAACACAGTGATAAAATTTTTCGTGTCCCAACGATTGCGCACTGAAATGAATGCGCAATACAAAAGTAAATATTAATCTTTATAATTTATATAAATAAAACTAACTTAGTTACACACCACTTATATTTATTTTTAAACCCAACCGGGTTTCGCTACGACCGTAGCTTCTTCAGGGAGAATCTTAACTGCCTAAACATACAAAAATTATGTGCTTATAATATACTAGTGTGAAAGGTGAAAGGACGGAGTGCCAATATATGGGAACATATTTAAAAGTGGACTAAAATCAGTAAAAAAAAATCATTAAAGAAAAATCATTAATAATCAAGTCAATTTATCTTTGAGTCCACTTTTAAATATGTTTTAATAGTGTTATTATTCCCTGCAAAATCCCACCCCCTATCCCCACTATTGGCACTCCGTCCTTTCACCTTTCACACTAGTATATTATAAGCACATAATTTTTTATGTTTAGGCAGTTAAAATTCTCCCTGAAGAAGCTACGGTCGTAGCGAAACCCGGTTGGATTTGAAAATAAATCTAAGTGGTGTTTAACTTAGTTAGTTTTATTGATATAAATTATAATGTATCACCACCAAGTGTTTGCTTCCTTCGAAAAAAAAACCTTTATGCTTATGTGTTAATTCAGAATATTTTTTTGACCTTTTGGGAGGAAATCCAAAAATTTCTTCTTGAAAGTTTTTTACTTGCTCGAAATATTCTGAATTTATAAAATAAATGGTCCAATAACGAGTTAAAAATTAAAATAATTTTCAGGCGTATTTTAAGGAATATGTAAGTATTTCGGATGAATGTCAAATATACATAAAAATAATATTAGTTCATACTCTAGGTCAGTAATAGATATACAAGGATGTGTGACATTTATACACTATTTCACGGGAATGACGAATTTCAACCACAGATGGCAGTAGCAAAGTAATACGTGGATCAAGTTGTATAAATAACATATTTTTGGTATTTGTGTTTCGTTTTTAGCGGCGTGCTAGGCCCTAGGCACTGTTTGATAATGACCAAGCAAGCTGAAACAGCTGTCATATTTAAAATATCGTTTAACTTACAGAACAATAATAATATTTAATTTCATTAAAAATAAGTAACATATTTACAACTTCAAAAAATTGATAGGCGTGTTGGTCAATCATGGGTGGAATGATGAACTTTACATAGTTTGAAGTGATCACTTAAGCTTGGCGTACAATAGATCGAAAGCCCTATAAACACCCATAGACTTCCATACCTTCTTCAACATCATCATCATCTTTATCCCCTTGTCCTAGGTCGGGAGCCCGAAGACTCAACAAGGCGCTGCCATATTCCCCTGTACTGTGCCTCCATTACTACTTTCCCATGTATATAACTACGTTTCTGTGAGACGTCTATAATATATCTTGACCTATATGTATTTTATTTTAGAGTTATTCACAAATCTGAAAATTGAATATTAGTTAAATTAAAAAAAAATTCATTTAGCACAGTATATTTTCAAGGAAAAAATATTTTCCATCCAGTTGATGAAATACGACATTTTTCAACGAACCGTTTTCCTTAATGTATTTCATTGTCCAATATAAACTTTTTCATGGATTGTTTAACAAAAATAGGACTAACATGCTGGTGTCCTAGAATGGGGCATGAGCCAACGACCACCAGATCACTAGGCGAGCTGCATGGCCACCACGCCAACAACAGCGCTACTTTAATCACAATACACTAATACTTTATTTTCACATCTGGCGGATAGTTTCACTTTCATATTTTAAATTAAATTTAAAATATAAATTGTGCTCTCGCCGCCTCTGGGCCGGATACAGGAGTAGGTAAAACGAGCATAAGCCAGAAGGCTATATACGTAAACCCCAGAAAAGCCCCTAAACATAAAAGCTCGCGTGTGCGATAGCGGCGCATACAAGTTTTACGACCCTTCGCGTTGAGCATCGTCATAATTAAGTCACCCTTGCACGACTCATCTTTGCACTCATATAATAAATAAGCTAATGTTTATTTGTTTATTTTTATTTATTTATTGAACGCCCTTATTGGCTTTTATAAAATATAAAATAAAAATTAACATAAGACAAATATACAGTTAAAATATTTAAGTATACATAATAGATTTGTGTAAATTAAAAAGAGAAGTTTAAGCAGTAAGAAGAAAAAGAAAAATTTGTTATACAATTTTATTTAGTCCTATACACAGTTATACTATCAGCAAAAATTTCGACCGCCTCCGCTTGTTCATTCCCTAATGACTGTAGTCTGGTGATTACAAAGTTTGGCAATGCATTAGTTCTGACACTTCCACTATAATAGAATAATGTACTGTGTCTTTATGACTTCAATGGTGCATATAAGTTGATCAGACTTACAATCTGGGGGCAATCAATCATGTTATTTATGATCCTATACAGAAATATTAAGTTTGTCACGGTACGTCTCACAGACAAGTTTAATAGTTGCAAATAACTAAGGAGATATTCATAATTGTTTTGATGTTAAAAATAAAATATGTGTAGACATAAATACGAAAGAACCCGCTCAAATCCCATCGTACCGCCGAGATGGGATTTCTACGAGGAATGGTAGGAGTTACCAGAACGGACAGAATCAGAAATACTCAAATAAGATAATGTCTCGAAGTAGAACCCTTATTGATGTTTATCGAGAAATTACAGCTACGGTGGCTGGGACATATCTTGCGGATGTCGGCAGATAGACTGCCAAAGCGGATATTCCAGGCAAGACCAGAAGGCAGAAGACCAAGAGGCCGTCCTAGGAGGAGCTGGCGGAAACAGTTGGAGGACTGCTGCGAAGCGAGGTTGCAACATCATTGGGCTGACGTGGAGAGCGAAGCCCAAGACAGTGAGAACCTTTTATGGGGTGCAGGGACCCCCACCCTGTAGATTTAAGTCAATACTTTGAGGGTCATTAATAAGTAATTGTGTCTTTATTTTAGATTTTAAGTATTACTTCTACCGCGCGTACATGGAGTGCACGCACGATTTTTTTTTATTTATATAGACTATTTTATAAAGACTATAGGTTAGATTAGGTAAGGTGAGGTTAGCTTTGGGTAAGGTTAAGTTTAAAAAAGCTTATTTTTTTCATTATTTTTTATTTAGTGGTTTTGTTTTGCGCACTTTGGCTCTCAGCTTTCAAAAGGGCTTTGTTGATGCTGTCATTATAGACATTATCTTATTTGAGTATTTCTGATTCGGTCTTTAATAATAAAATAATATTTTTAATTCTTTTAATATTTCATTTTTTAAATTCTAAATTCCTTAAAAAGTCTTTAAAAATTTAATAATCCTTTAATACAATTACAAAAATAAAATTTGTACTCAACACTTATTTGTAGAAATATCAATATTTTTCAACAAATTAGTGGTTCATACAAAGTGTATTCTAATTAATCATATAAATAATGTCACCACAGTCATTTTTCAATTATCGAAGAAACTATTTTTAATATTTATTTTCATGTACAAGTTATTTAAACCTTAATTCCATAATATCACATTTTAAAACCTTCAAAAATGCCGATAAATACCTAATTGGAAAACCGGTTTTAATTCTGTACCTTACTTTAATCACCGGTAATTATTTATCGGCTATCTTGCATGCCGCAAGCTTAGGGGAGTGCTGTATATATTTTTGACTCCAAGAGAACCCTTGAAAACCATATATAAATTTCAAGAAGCCTCTATAAACTCCTTGAACCATCTATTTGCTCCACCCTCCACCCTCTAGACTAGAGCTTCTACTCGCCGCAATTTTAAGTGAGATGAACGTTCATACGAAGGCTACAAAATTGTGTATTTATTAAGTTACTAGCTGGTCGTACCCGGCATTGCACGGGTTAAGGATTAAGTAAAAAATAAGTTTATGAGGGAAAATAAAGGGTCCGCTGTTCTCTAAAAAACAATGTTTCCCTCTAATGTTAACATAAGTTATTGTAACATAACTGTAATACTTAGATATACGGTATCGCAGACTTTTTTGTAGATATTAATGTCTTCTATAAAACTGTAGTACATTACTTTGCTCTGTTGGCAATAATTTCCGCAGGGTTTCACACGTTGGGTTACATTATCGAAGTTTTCATACGGATCCCTAACATTTTTGAAAATATTCTATAGCTTATGTTCATCAGGGATAATGTAGGATTCTGAATGTGAAAGAATTTTTCAAATCGGTCCAGTAGTTTCGGATCCTATTCAATTCAAACACACAATCAAATCTTTCCTCTTGATAATATCAGTATAGATTTAAATTTAGTTTTTCATATAAAATATACGCGTTTAACGACACCACTAGCTGATGTAGTGGTCAATATCTTTTACTAATATTATAAAGAGGTAAGATTTGTAAATGTAGAAGTAATCGCCGAAATTACTCATCCGATTTCAGAAATTCTTTCACCAATATTTAGAATGGACCTTTAGGGTGGACATAGGTTATATATTATCCTGTTAAAATAAAAGATATTTTCTAGGAGACCAATTTTGCGACGTAAGTCGATGAAAAAACGATCGAGCGAATGCGTTTCTTAAGAACGCTGCCTTAACGGTAAGAGATATATGAATGCTTTCTGTAGAAAATTTGTAGAGGTTAAAAAGGCCTATAAAAAGTCGACAATTTTATATTTGTTTATATGTTAAGGTTAACAAATTGATAAAGTATGAGTTAAAAATATATTTAAAATTAATTTCAATCTATGCGGGTTTTTTTAATTATATTTAAATAGGTCATGATTAATTCTTATCAAAATAAATTTGCTTAACATTAGGGAAATTGCCTTTTACACAGGACTATTTTGACGAGTAGTTTAGATTTTATTGATTTTTCACTGATCCTCTAATAGTCTCAAACTAAACTCTACGCGGGCTTATAAAGGCATTTATAAACATTATTTATTGGCGAAAGTTACGCAAAAAAACTTTATTAGTCCGTAATACGTGAACGACATGTCACGGCCGTGTCCTATTCAGCGTCGGATCTTGTATTGCTCTGGTCATACGTGTGAAAAAAAATTACCTACAATATTCGATAAAAGCGATGGCAAATGGATATGCTCGGCTTCTCTAGTGCCTGTTCCTGACATATATTATTCATCAAAGCGAACGTTTGATAATGAGACAGAAATTCAGCAGTTTTTGAATCATATCTTTGTATGGAAAGATATAGGTCTTTCTATTTAAGAAAGGCAATCAAATTAGTGTGTTTAAGCCGTGCATACAACGGACATTGTTTCGTTGTGTTGGCGTTTACGGGTATAAACACTAACACAACAAAAAAACGAAGAAAATGTCTTTCTTAAACGAGAAGAAGCCTACCAAATCATAAGTTTTATATATATTTTAAATATTATTTTTAATTGTTATTTTTATTATTTATTTGTATACTACTGAAATTACTAATACTGAAATTTGTTTTGTAATAACAATATATTTTAACGTTATATTGACTAGTTTTAGAGAACTTCCAAACACCTTGTGCTGCATTGCAGCCATTTTATTCAGCACTGATGCAAAATAACTGTTTGTACGAGCACTCTAGGGGTCGTTCGCGGAACTCTGAGCGATCTAGCGGCGGAATTAGAAACTTTTGGAGATCCTCTTTCAATTGCTATATAGATCGTTCACATACAATATACAATTCACGAAATTTAGCCGTATGGAATTGATTCCATCATTCCGAATAACCCTATTCATTTGACTCCTAGCTAATCCGAGTAAGGAATGAAAAAATTATGATATAAGCTATACTAATATATAAAAAGGTGAAGTTTAGATGTAGGAGATAATCTCCAAAACTACTTATCCGATTTCTAAAATTCTTTCACCAATATTTTAAAAGGAGTTTCAGGGTGGACAAAAGCTAATTGTTATCCCGTTAAAATAAAATGACTTTTCGTGATGACCTGTACAACTAAAAATGACGAAAAAATGATCGAGCGATGCGTTTTTTACAATCGTTGCCTTAACTTATTTTTGCTGTGTTTTCCTATTTCTTTTTAATTCTTAATTATTTATAATTCTTTATAATTAAGAAATAGAACATATAATGATATAATAATAATATTGAGCCCATTGTATGAATTCACTTGATTAACCTAGAATACTATGTATTGTATATAAGAGAAGAAGAAGACATATTTAACAAATTAAATAAAAAGATCAAGGAAGAAAGAGTTTTTTTAAAAAGATATAAAAATAGATTATTAATACATGAAGAAAGTACGGTAAATTTATTTCCAGGGGGAGAGGAAGGAAGGGGAAATGGATTTAGTAAAGGGAATATGGAGACAGGAATAAGATCTGTGTGATAAAGATTAGTTAAGTTTAAAGGAAGGCCGTGTGGAGTTACGCAATGTGTTAAATGTGTTTTTAATCTTAGTAGCTGTCGTGTTGAAGATGTCGAGTTCACTGAAGAATGTGTTATAATACGATGAAGCTCTGTAGAAGAATTAGTTCTGTTTGGAGTTTGTGTGGCAGTGTGGGATAATATAATCTATAATAATCTTGTTTATTCTGTGCATATTTTAATGTGAAATATATTACTTTTATAAATAATCCACCTTGCTCTTAAGATAGCTATATAACATAACAATCATATCTTGACCGCTCATATATAACATTGTCGCTTCGTCAATCTTTATATTTGACATTTCGCGTAGACTCTAAGAGCACGGTTTGCTTGCCGGCTTGCCGTCGAAAAAACTTTGGATCGATTTTTAACCCTTTTCCCGTGATTCAATCGAGATGAAACTTTGCAAGCAGACTTGTGGCGACGATGAAGAAGATCTATCAAATTTTCGTTAAAAAATAATAATAATTATAGTATAATTTCGGATTTTTAGATATTTTAGTTTTTTCAATTTGGAATCATTACAAAAGTTTGATTACTAGCAACGGCAGCCCGATAACGTCGCGGAATATTTTCTAAATTTGAATTACTCCGTCGGTATACATAATAGGTACTTCACTACAAAAAGCATGAAGTGTCTTATCAAAGCTCAAAACATGTGACATTTTAGAAATATATTAAATTACTGTAAGCTTAGTGTTATGTTATATGTTTTAATTCGTCTTTAATTGTTATTATATTTTACAAAGAAAGGGAGTATAATAAAAACTTGGTTTTTATGGGTTACTTTTTTTGTCTTACTTATATAAAAACGTGTCAAAAATTAATGTGCCCCGAAATTATTCCAAAACAGTAGGTAATCCCGAAAATTTTATGCGATTCACTCAACATATGAAATAACTGAAAATGATTCTTGCAATCTGCGTATTTAAAAGCTTTCACATTTCTAGCTTTTTTCATTTCGACGAGATGAAAAGCTCCCCTTGATTGATTACCGGATTAACGGCCTCCCGGTTAGAGTTCAAATCATTAAAGTCAGTTTTTCAAAAGCGCTTTTACGAATCCTTTGACGGCTTCATATTCCATATCTCAGTCTGGAACAATAACAATTTGAAATCCTGGGAAAAGTAATAAAATATCGATATTAATCACAATTTACGACAGACGTATTACTATCTCGGGACGTCTGACATCTGCCCCTGTGGCCCGAATTGCGAAGCTAACATTAGTGTTACTTAACGTCAACAGAGCTGCTGTCAGATGTGTTATTTACGAATATCTTCACTCGCGGTTTATAGGATAGAAAATGCGATAAAAGCGTATTTATTTTATGTAATATAATACGTTATATTCTCAACGAGATGTTGGTGTATCAAAATCTTGAACAATGCCGAATTATCTCAATCTTCCTTTGTACTAGAGACTCGAGACTGGAATAACTCAATTCTGGCAAAACAGACACAAACCAACTTCTAACTTAGTATATTCTAATATAATTCGTTTATTCTGAAAATTCGCGTAAATATTGTACCTATATTGTGTTATTATGATTCATGTGACTATAAATTACACGAATATATAGAATGCACTGGACCATACCAAATAATTAAAAAAAAATTAAATAATTATAATTAGGTAATTTTTTTTATGAAGTCCACTTCGAAATGCTAAATATAAAAACAAAAAAGTAACCTATAAAAACCAAGTTTTTACAATAATCCCTTTCTCATTTCTTATTTACTAGTTGAAACATTTTTTTTTCGCTTAACCTACGCGTTGGGCTTCGGTTGGGCGACGCAACGAAAGGGAGTAATAAAAAATTTCCAAAAATCCAAAATTATACTATAATCAGGTTTCGCACCTACCAGACGCGTTGAAATATTTTCATACAACTTAATAAGTTGTATGAAAAAACCATTCAAAATTTGAAAAATCCAAAAATTTGTTACAATGTATCAGCTCGATTGGATCACGGAAAAGGGGTTTAAAATGGATCCAAAGTTTATTCGTCAGACAAGAAGACAAGCAGGCGCCACGAGTAATATAAAGGGAGTAAAAAGAATAATATTTCTTTATGTAACAGATGGCGCAAAAAATGATCAAGTAAATAATGTGGTGTAAAAAGCAGAAGCTAAAAAAAAAATCATAATTCTCTATGAAACAATGTCCATTACTAACGCTACATCCTACCAGATGGCGCTGTTTACACGTTTACACCAACAATTAATGCATTTAATTATTTCAATTGGCATTTTATGAAAAACTAATGCATATAAAATAGAGTATCAGAAAATTTAAGCAATAAAATATTTTTTTAAATAAAAATAAGTATTTTAAAAAAAACTAAATAGAAAAGTTTTTTACCTTGATTTGTATACGACTTAGACACATAACGTATACGATTTATTCAAAGCAGAAATTCGAACATAAAAATTCTGTCATTATTTACGTGTCATACTTATTTATAATAAAGTCACGGGTCATGGTTGCGGGAGAGAAATTAGTGATTAATAAATTATTTAATGGACAAAGTCGCTTAACATGAATTAAACTTAACGCTATTTTTTTAAATTTCCAAAATATTGATGGTTCATAAAAGAACGATTAATTTCCGAAAGTTGATTGCCGAATTCAGAAAAGTTATTTATATTTAAACGTGTTGTGTTTTTTTAATTCTAATTTCAAAATTAATGCATGTTTCATATATCTAGCGTTTGTGTGTAAGTTAGATAACCGTGTTAACCAGTCATGGCTGAAGTTTGGAACTCAAGAACGATCCAGAGCGTCTGTAGGTCACGTTAATGTTGGTTAAGTAAACATCGTTTCGTAGCAGTTAAGTGCTAATGTTCGTTAGTCATCTGTCAACAAACGGTTACACGGTGGCTCTCGAACTGTAGAAGTTTAAAATTGAACAAATATTTATATTACTCTTAATAATTTTTAATGTTTCTTTCATCGCTTTTAAGTAGCAAAAATTTAATTAAAAATAACTGAAATTTCTCTATAAAATAATAGTAATGCATTTGTCTCTTTAAAATAATGATAACTCGTTTGTCTACCGAGGCAGAACTAGCATTACGTAATGGAGTTCTGGTACCGACATTGATGTATTGAAGTGAAATCTGGAGCTGGCAGAAGAGAAATGAAATTTATTTAAAATTTTTGGAAATTTTGAATAAATTTTGAAAACTAAACAAAATTTTTGGAAATTTTGTGACACTTATTTAATGAGCTTCTTTGGTACGAATTTGAACTCATAAATCCAGTATCTGATCTGTGTAATGTGTGGATTTTTAGCAGTTAAAATCAAACTGTATTTTTAAATGTATTAATAAATCATTCAATATCTAGCTTATGTTAAAAATTTCCACGGTGGTATACTGCCCCCATACGCACAAAAACAGCTATCTGACAAAATCACATTAAATATTTACTTTTTATTTATTTGTTAACAATACGGTATAGTGTACATTAAATCAAAAAATACTTTTAACAATACGTAGCCCATGAAATATCAACAAGAAAATATAATAATACAAAGTGGAAAGCAAATATATAACAGTAGCACAATATTAAAAGATAAATATAATATATAGTAAAACGCAAGTATATAATATATAGTAAGGAAAAGCAGAAGCTTAAAAAAAGCATAATATTATAAAAACAAATTCACAACAGTTTGTCATCTCACACTCATCACCAACTGAAATACAATCCACTTATTTCAGTCCAATCTGACGAATACTATTAGTCTTTCAATATTTTTTTTTATATATTTTTAAATATTATATAGTTGTTGACAAAAACGTCAAGTTGCTCGTGTTTTTTCGCTAGTATAGGAAGCCTTTGCAGCGGGGAATTAAAAACGTAGTTAGTATTTGTAGTTTCCAAGACAAAGACATGACTTCTAGTTACGCGAGATGGAACACGCAAGCAGATACGTTCTAGTAGTTGAAAAACGAGTACTTACGAACTTTGCAAAATTAAAAACTTCCAATCTTTATGAACACTTACGAATTTTTAATAACTTAAATTTATTACAAAACATCATACATCAAACAAAACATCATCTCTTTTGCTAAGAATTAATACAGTTATTGGGAAAATTTTAAAAACATAGGGAAAAGTATAGTATATTGAACCGGCAACTAAATTGGACCACTCTCATATCTCAAAAAGTAGTTTTTCAATTTCAATATTGGCAACACGAAGTGATATGCATCTAGCTTCATTGCCCATCAGCCATATTTTTTTCATCCTGATATTGAACGTTGGTGTTTTGTTTTGAATCATGTATTTTTGTTATTTTTTAATGTAAATTCTATCGTTCCGAGCTAAGGGTGTAGTTAAGTGAACGATAAGCATACCGTGTTTCTAATGTATAGTTTAGAATAGCAAATTTGTCTATATTGCGAAGCAATTGCAGGCATTTATAGGTTATATCTTATTAAATTTATTTTATGACGCAGCCACTCTATTGATTAAAATGGACCCAAAAATGATTGGATGCAGTGTACACGTTGCCATACTTAGAATCACGTAACTTGTACCCAAAATCCTGACATTTGCGATGATTGTACTACTTTAGGCATTTAACTGGTTTCTTACCGATACTATTATGATTTTTGTTTTCTTTGATTATAGTTTTTTTTAATATTGAGGATATTGAAGTCTAATTTAGCAACCTCGTGGTCCAAATAACAGAACCAGTTGGCTAAATTGGAACAAGGCTCCGATTTCACATTTTGCTTATTATTCAGATATCTTTAATAATATGTTGATTAATACTTTATAAATGCAAAGCATAATAATTGTTCTTTTATATATATTCAAGAACACATTCCTATTGTGAAGTTGTAATCTTTCAGAACAAAGTTCTGTGAAATTTTAAAACCAAATTAATTAATCAATTAGAAAGACATACAGAAAATATCTAATTCACGAAAAAATATTAGGCTACTACTGGGATTCGAACCCAGGTCACCTCCTTTCCGGGGCCGGTCCTCTGACCACTAAGCTAGAATATGTCGACCTTATATAAAATAGACATTTGTAATTGTCGAAATTACTAGACTTTCCCCTACGACATTTCTTGCACTAAAATTAATTTTTGTGTTGCTTCTTGCTGTATGTCAAACAATTCACAATTTCTAATAGAATTTTACCTCAAATTAAACTTGAATGTCACTTTGTGTTTTTTGCAAATACCTGCCTTTATGCTTATTAGGGCAGTATACCCCCTTAACGTGGATTTCGTATAAATTAAGTTAAGTATTTCGAAATGTGAGTGTGTTATGACAGCGTTCCCCCATTCCGAACAAACTTTTTGTTTTTCCTAATCTGGCAACGTTTCTAGTCGGGTGTTGTTTTTTCCACCCGCAGAAAAAACTTGGAATATGGTTATTTTGTGTAATAAAACTTTTGTGTAATTTGAACAGATTGTTGAAACTTTCCATACGTGGAGGGAGCAAATTTGCTCGGGAGGGAATGTGTGCCGGTGGCTATAATTATTGTGCATTGCACGCTTTCTTCATTTCTTCGTATTGTACGGGGTATTGTTCTTGTATGCGTGGAGAAATATTTTTCTAAATTGCTCTGTGCAGGGTGGAATAAGCGTCGTTCATACAATTTCAACATTCACAGTGCTCCCATTTTCTGATACGAATACATTTCTTTGTACAAAATCAGGTGAAAAAAAATATTTTTTTTAAATCTTCTACCATCAAAGTTCTGGTAGGATTTAGAATTAACGCACTGTTTGAATTCTTCGTAAATGTCATAACACTATCGAAACCAATGTTTATAATAACGTAACAATGTAGGATGATCTACAACATCTGCAATTGCCCAGAAATGCCTAGAAAAACCTAGAAGCGACGAGAACGTTCTCCTCAATAATAGATAAATCTAGTGAGCTCATTATAAGCATTTTCGGATTTAAATACGGTGTCGGCCGTGACGCGGGAGTCGTTAAGTTAAGTCGACGCCCAATGTGACCAGTCGTGAGGGAATCGAAGCGATAAATCGAAGGGAATATTCTAGCCAGTGATAAAAACGTGTTACCCAGCGATAATAAAGTATTACGATATAGTTTAATTAAAAGAATAGCCTTAGTTTTAATTCGTTTAAAGGGGCTGATTTTTTACATTGAATAGTTAATTAATCATTGATTAATAAATCGCTAATTAATTTCCAGTGTTTTCATTCATTCCTCCCGCAGCACAAATACCACATGCAATTAATTTTTTTTTAAATTAAAGACAGTCACAATTACTAATTAATAATGATAATGTCACCACGAAACAATTTCGCTCTTGAGATCTCTTTGAGATTTTATAGAAAATGTAACGCTATCCCTTCTAAAAGCAAATCTATTAAAATAAAAGGAGGCAATATCCATTTCCACTAAACAGCAAAGATTTGTCACGTAGCAAAATTGACACTAAAGTGGAAGTCGATGTCGATTGTAGACTACAACATCATACAAAATACAGCAATGTCCACTATTTGGTAGCAAACACAGCAACATCCATTATCTATGGTTATATATTTACTATTACACTTATGTAAAAGGATAACTGAGGTGGCAATTGTTATTAAAAACATTTTTCAATAAGATGAAGGTTTCATAGATTCCAGAGAAAAATCCTTGAATGGATAAGTTTTTTTGTATTTATCTCAGAAACACCTTAGTGGAATTTTATATGCTTTTACACCCCTTATGTGACACAATTAAATTTAAAAATAATAGTAAAACAATAAACAATAACAATAATACAGACGCCTTTCAAAAATTAAACAATAATTTGTAAAATTAATAAGTTCCTAGAAATCAAACAATAATTATTAAATTATTATTGTTGATATTAATAAGTTAATTATTATTGATAATACCTCGGATAGTTTCGTTAGGTAACGCCACTGTTTATATTTTTTTATTCATAAGAGAAAAAGTATAATATACATTTTCATATAGACACGAAATTTACCTGTTTCTTGGAAGTGATTCTTTTCATTGATACTATTTACTACTATCTGTCTTTTACTAAGCAATATACCGAAGATATTTTTTCTTTCGACAACAGACAGGAATATTGCAAAAAGAGATTAAAAAATAGAATGTTATGGTTTTATACAAAAACTTTTCAGACAATTGATTTGTTGTCATTTGGTGTTTAAATTTCGGAGATCCTTTTTGTTAACAAAATTGTTATATCTTCTGATAACTTTTCATTTTATTTATATTATTTTATAGTTCATCCAATAATTATTTCTAGTATTCCACCAAATACCTAGTTTTTCGTAGAAGGTATTATTTACAATACGTGACATAACCAGGGTTGCCAAGCGTATAATTATACTTTTTTCTCTAGGCGCATTTAAGGTGAAATTTCAACAAAATACGCACGCATCATGCGACTGAAGTTTTCGCACCATAAAGTTATTTAATACAAATCATTTTAACTTTACTACACCAACCTGGCAAAACTCTTCCCTTGGTCATTTATCATTTTGAGATTTATATTTTAAAAATAACAACACGGAATGAATTAATAAATTGTATTTAAATTATAACCCACGCAAGTATTAAAAGAAATACAGAATTTAATTATTAATTACAAATATACCAAAACTTATATTATTAGAAATAATTAGCATACAGGATATTCACTTTGTTTCAAAATAAAATCCCTGCATGCCACCTTCGTATATGAATTTAATCCAATCAAATTGGGGGGCATACGACTATATAACATTTCTTGTTATATAATTCTTAACATGCCTAAGTTTAATTCGTAACATATTTATCATTACTAACATATTTATAAATGTGGAGACCCGTAATTGGCCATCTATATTATATCAACGTTTTCTATGCTTCTTTGTTGTGCTGTCGGTCTTCCATGAATAATAAATAAATAAATAAATAAACCATTGATTACCCACAATTTTCTCTCTCTATAGTTATATTCACATCTTGGTACAATATATTTACCAACTCGCTCACTCGCGTTAAGTTAATGTCCACTCCGTCTGCATATTGACAGCTGTCATAGGTCGCACTGCCGGTCCTTAGACTTCTGCCATGAAGGGAGCGCCAATGGCAGGAGCATGATCAGCGCGAGTGACGTGTTTATATTACTCGCCTTACCCACATTCACTTCCTTGCTCACTTCCCTGTAAATCTGGATTATATCCGGTTTTTTGTCCGATTTCTTGAATCCAGACTTTTCACGTCCGTTTTTTGGCATCCGATTTTTCGGCATCTGGCACATCCGCGTCGGAGCCGCCTGGCAACTGGCAACCCTGCCTGAGGTGAGCGGAAATGAGCTCGTCACTAGCGCCCGGACAGCGAGCGGAAACGGTGACAGACCGGAAATATGGCAATACGGATGCGCCGCCATGATAGAATATAGCGCCTGAATGAAAATACCTTCACGCAAAAATAATCCGACGCTTTATTGTGAAACAGGTTGGACGTGAATAAAGGATTGAAATTTATTTTAGGATTTACCCACTAAATAAATAATCGTCAATTTGAGCATATTTACATATCGCCGCTGAAAAATAATTTTGCTTTAGACGCCGAAACCCTATTGGTATGATGATCATTTACGATTTTATTTTTTAAACAATATTCTTTTTTTTATTCACTTATTGTGAGGTGAAGAAGTAAAGCTCACCTGACCATTAGACCACAAGACAGGTGTCTTAACCTGGTCCTATTATAATGATTGATATCCAATTCACAGTTGATTCCTATACGTTGTCCAAAAATTTAATGTATACATCATGTGATTAAATGTTTTTAAATGTTAAATTTATTATGTATAGTTCTTATGCGTTATAGTAATTAAGTGTATATTGTGTTTGATATCCTCTTATAGCAGCATGCTTTTGCTACCTGGATATTTTAATATTTATAACTAGCTGTAACCCGCTAAAAATGATGGTATTTTTATATGCCAGTTGCTAAAAAATAAATATTTACTTATTTATAGCCGACACTCATGGAATAGTTATAACGATTTTTGTCAAAATATTTTAACATTTATTTTATATTTCCCCTGCTGGCAGTTAAAGGTCCTATTCTAAGCCCAGGCGATTGGGCGGAACATTAAATGGTTCGCGTCCTTGCTAAGTCCTATATGTACTCTATTTTTGACGAGTAATGCAGGCTGGGCGATAACAACATCGCTATCGTTACCGTTTGCTTGCCCTGGGTTCAAACCCCATCTCCGGCCGTTTAATTTCATTTTTAGCCGCGAATTCGAACGAAATTACGGGGACAAACAGACAGAAATATAGACAGACGGACGAACAGACATCTAAATTATTATGTTTGATTCCTCTTTGACTTCTCTTATTTCTAGGTGTCAAAAATATTAATATACATAAATAAATAATTTTTAATAAGGAATTGCTCTTGCTTCTGCTCAAGCATTGAGACAATACCAATCTAAATGGCGAAACGGGAGGGCTTGTGTGGGAGTTTTTGCTAGTAGAAAAGCCCTGTGTCTGTGGTGAGTTCCTTTATTTATTTATTTACTTACTTATATATTATTAGGCCCATTATAGCCTTTTACATAAAAAATATTTCATTAAATTCAAAAAGTATGTACATTAAAAAATATCAGAAATAAGCAGTAAAATATAAAATATATTAATATAAATTAGGTACATGTAGAAGCAATAAATGATATGAGCAGTGAAATTATCAGGTATAAGCATCAACATATGAGTATAAAAATTAAATTTAAAATGTAAAACACATTAAAAATATAAAATACAGAGCAGTAATGTGTATAAAAAAATATATATTACACATCATTACATGTATATATTAACAGCAGTTAGTAATGAAATAGTATTGTCTCTTTAAGTAAAAACTCTTTAGATATTTACTTCACTTTTAGAATAGAATGAAGTATTTGTTTTAGTCTATTCATAGTTAAAACAATATAAAATACGTAATTTATTATTTTACTTTACAGTTAAAGAAGTGAATTGTATAATGACGTAAATCCCTCGCAGATTGTGTTCAGGAACAAGAGTATTTGTACTTACAGACAAGGGTGGGTTTTGTACATGGGGGTAGTGTTTGATTGCGTATTTACGACGGTGTTCATGAGCACGTGCGAATGCCCGAAAAACCACTTCATTAGACCATCTGACCGTCTGCCCGCACGCGATTTACGTCGAGGCGGAACAAGGACATTAAATCCTCGAAAGAAACGTGCCCCGAATATAAATCCAGACGATATGAAAAATGGAGGGATGTTTTCAGGCATAATGGGAGGCAATTTAAGTTTATACGGCCTTTCCTCATCTAATTGCAACGTAAATAAGGCTTTTTTATTAATCCCAAGGCGCTTAATAAGGATAATAACGCGTAAACCCGAGATTTCCCGAGAAAGTCTCTTAAAAAATATTAATTAGAGAAGTGAACTACGTGTCGTTGCGTTTCTATGCTTTACTGTTTTAAAATGCCTGCAGACGTAATGAAAAATAACTATCATAAATAAGTAACCATCACACCGTTTCTCCGCAGGGGTAGGCAAAGAAGATAGAACGCCATATTATTCTATCTTGGCACACCACTTTTGTTTCGGCTACGTTATTCCGGCTTTTAACACGGCTGTCCTCCAATATTTGTAACATCTGATCATGTCAGATTCCTGCTGCCTTCAACATTAGCCTTGAGTGTTTTTATAACCATCCTTTCCTTGCTCATACGTTTCACATGACCGAACCATCTCATCGATCATTTCTTTATTCTTTCTGCCACGCTTTATCCAACATTAAATTTACTTCTAATTTGTTCATTTCTCACTCTATCGACCAAAGATTTCCTCACAAGCGCCTTAGTGACCGCATTTCCACCACGTTCAGCCTACTTTCATTCTGAATATTCCAAATTGTGTTCTGAAAAACTGTTCTGGAAAACCGTTCTTAGTAAAGAACAGTTTTCCAGAACGGTACTGGATTTTTGTCACAGGGACATCATTAATCATTTAATTATTTTTTTCTAATTCCAGGCTTCACTTGCAAACATAAGAGGTGGCACTAAAACGTAATCATGTACCGCTAGTCTTGCTTCTTAATAGTCATAATTGCATTTAGAGCACCATTTACTTTGTTTCCCACTCTCTTTTCGATATCGTTTTCAGCCTTGCTGTCTCGTTCAGTTGTTCATTCATTGTTTACAATTACCAATTACACTATACATAGTCTATATATATCGTCTCTCTCGAACGTCATCACTTTCAATTTGCTGACGTTCATCAGAAGTTCACTATCCGTGCGTGCATCGGACATACTGGATACCAGGCACTGCAGATCAGCTTTACTATTAGCCACTAATACTGCATCGGCTGTGTACATGATACGTACTATCATATGAAACAATATTATCAACGGGCCGATTTTGAAAGCGAAATATTATATTACGTAAGTCAATACTTAACACAATACCAACACTCACAACAAAATTTCAACCCTGATGATGGAACCTGTAATGGAGTCCGATACTTCAGCCAGAAAAGTTTTAAAAACACGGCATACCCAGAAGGCACAAACCAGAAGATTCTGAGCGACCATGAAAACCTAAGAACATTCTTGTCAAGAATTCAATTTGGCGTCGTTAGTTCTGGTATCGCATTTCCGCTACACGTTCCGCTGCTACATGTTCCGCCCCTACATACTGTATACGCAACTTCCGAAGTATAACAAAACATTTTATTAAATTCCAGAATCACAAAAACATTCATATTTCTGACCAAACATTTTTTTAAGCATGTTTAACAAACACCTTCGCCCGTCAGCAAGGGAATCCATGACATTGTACTTGTCCTTCAAGACTGAAATGTGCCTCGCTGAAAGAGACGCCGCTATCCCTACGTACGCGTTTGCAATAATGGTGCGAGGCTCTCAAAACCGTCAACCCACACATTTGTGGGGCTTTATGCCTCTCGTGGTGGCGGTAGCAGGCGCTCTAGTTGCTGCTCTGTCATTACTTACCCCCCAGGGATAAGGGCAGCGTTTCTCGGCCCAGAAATATACAACAGGTAGCCAAAGGTGAGTTCAAAATAACGTAGCAATTATTTACAACAACCGTTAAATTTACTTAAACAATTTTTTTTATGTGTTACATCTTTCCTCTCGCTTTCCTGCAATCTGTGGCAGTGGTTTCGTGAAAAAGGACGGAAATGCGTAACAGGAAATAAGACGCCGGGGAAACGCGCGCAATTTCATTTGACCAATGAGCGCGCGCGATGGAAAAAAATTATCGTTTATAAACAAACAAAAATATGCCAAGAGTATTCTCTTACACCAATTTAAAGACACAAAACAAAACAATAGAACACCGGCATATAATACGAGAGGCAGTAAAATGGTGAATAGAAATATACCAACTTACAACACAACTTTTGGCCAAAGAAGCTATATCTGTTTTGCAACAAAACTCTACAATATCCTTCCCCCAACCTTCAAAAATATTGAAAAGATTGAAGAGTTAAAAAAAAAGATAAAAGCATGGCTAAAACAAGTCGATGCAGATAAATTAGAAGGAGTATAAAAAATTTCGCAGTAATTTAAAATTAGAAAATAAATAAGTATAAACCAGTCCGCCTCAGCACAGGAACCCCTAGTGAGGAAGACTAAGAACAATAATATCAACAATTTCATAATACATACATATGATTATATTAAACATGTACAATTGTATCTAAATAATAAAAAAATAAAAATATCCAGCAAGTGCCATCACAGCGAAGACGCACTTTTCCAACATCCAACGCTCTGATTTTGTATATAAGTTGCGATGTTGACCGATACGGAGCTATTGCTCATAAAACGGGTCCGTGGTGGATCCCATTTCGCTCTACCGCTTTAAACTAAGAATAGAACAATCAGTTAACAACTTTCATTATTGCATTGTACCCGTTATTGAAGTTTTGCACGACTCGCGTTAATAGAGGTTCGTGCAGTATGTTTGAAAGAACTGCTTTTAAACTGTTGTACTGCATAAAAGGTTTGACCTTACTAGCATATTGGCTCCCACACCGAAACCTTAAGGGAGGGAAAACAAAATTTACATGAATTTTTAAACAACATAATGGTAATTTTAAGAAGTTGTGAAAGGTCATTCTAAATTGTATTTAAAAAGGTTAACTTTCACTATTTTTTATTTATAACAATCAGTTTTCAATGCTGGCGCATCATCTTCAGTAACATTACTGTATTGAAACTCTTTGGTACGGAAAATTTCCTAGAAATCGACACATAGCAGAAAATAAATAAAAACTCGTTGATCTATGTGATCGTAATTTAATTTCAAATTAAAAATTACATTGTTTTATCAATATTTTAGAAAACAGCACAACAGACACAAGACGCTTTCAAAAAATAATTGAACTCCTTTTTTTCTCTTTTACAGACTTTTACAGAACAACCCTTCTCTTGTTTCAAAATGTTCCATTTTTCAAACTTCAAACACTTTAATATTAATAAAGTAGTTACCTACTCACATTTTATCACTTCCAAACTATCCGAAGTTTAAAAAATGGAACATTTTTAATGTGCTGATTTTCCTCATTTTAAAACATTATACATTATCTCACATCTGTAGATAAGGTAAGGCATCATATTTCAGCTGCTAGGCACATTTATAAATATGATTTTGGTTGTAACAATTACTAATACTAAACTTAACACTAAAGGAGTGAGGGGGAGAATAAAGTAAGGTGGGTGTAGAGGCGTGGTCACTTAGCGCAGAAAAGGGGAAGTAATAGAAGATGTTTTAATAGTACATACTTAGATTTACATCTTTTTCGTCCCTTTTTTTTTAAATAAGGATACGAATACGAAATACGTGTCACATCAATATTATTACTATTTTCAAACTAAGCTAAACGCTTGTGCTATGAAAATACGATTAACTTGCTGGTCTGGAGTGAGGTTCAAACCCGCGACCTTTGGATCACGAGGAAAGTGTCCTAACTACAAGACCAACAAGCTACTTCTTACTACATTCTTTTTTACTTCTTTCTAAACATCACTTATTGTATATTCTTATGTCTTTTTGTATTAATATTGTTAGTATTATTTAATTTTTTCATCTTCTTTCTATGTACGCAGATACCTATGTTTATTTGTTTTATATATGATATAAAATCCCAAATCAGCACGTGTATTATTTATAAATAAATATATTACAGAAAAAAAAATGTTTTTAAAAACCGATTTTCAATTAGATGTAGTTTTCGTAGATTCTAAAGAAATTTTCTTGAGTGATGGCAGGTTTTTTTGAATTTTTATCTCAGAAATACCTCAGCGGGATGCTGATGCTTTTACTTTAATATTCTTTATATGAAATAATTAACTGTACTTATATTAATACTTTTCATATTCCATTTAATTTCTCCGACAGTGAATAAAATACAACCGTTTGAAAGCGATGGGTGTATTCGGTACCACCCCGCGCAGTGTACGTCTGTACGAGAATTTATTTGTCGGGCTTCATTTGCGCAGAATTTCGGAGGCTCTGGAGTAATTGCGTACTTGAAAATATTTCATACAAGCTGGTGAATTCAGCGGAAGAAATTAGCGATGAAGCATTTGAGAGCGCCTACTTGGTCGCGTACCACTCGCAATGACCTGGGCTTTAAAACATTTCAAAATGTTAAGCTTTATACACCGAACAAAGCAACAACACTAATCGTTACGCCAAAGTCTTTATTCTTGTCCGGGAATCATTTTATAAGTAAAAAAGTTTTACGTTTAAAATTATTATACACCTACTAGCTGTGACCCGTCAAAAATGACGGAAAATTTATTCGCGTCTTTGCTTGGCACTAGTATATACATATAGCATATTTTTGGCGTCTATGGAGAGGCGGCCGTAGCAGCATGCGTTAAATGGCTGGTTCGGTTTTTTTACGAAATTACGGACGTTACATGAAGTCACGGAGACAGACCGATGGACGGACGGACAGACAACGAAATTATTATATTTGACTAGTTTATCTGCGCGGTTTCGCACGCGTAGATTTTTAATAACTTTTGTCTTATTTTATCAATTTTTGTATTAAACTTAACATAATAAATGTTTATGTTAAATGTAATCGTGGAGTTTTTTATATAACTTTTTGATTTCTACAACTTATCTATAGAAATATTTTTAAAATCTGTTACCGTTAAGACAGTGTTCGTAAAAAACGCATCGCTCGACCATTTTTTTGTCGACATTTGTTGTAAAATAGGTCACCACGAGATATGAGGTTTATTCAAGTCTTGCTCTCGTATTGAAATAGCACAACCTATCGACGCAAGCCATCGCTTTGAGAGTTTGAAAAACGGATGACCAGCCTTAAGAATATTCTTAGGTTTTCACGGCCACTTAGAATCTTTTGGTTTGTGTCTTCTGGGGTATTTTTACGACTTTTTTTGACAGAAAGGTCGTAAAAATATGACATAATATCCCACATCCCACATACATAATGCCACAACAGACCAAACAAATGACCACTGACAAATTCAAAACAGATGTGACAAAAATGCTAAAACTCGGACAACTATAAAAAAATGACTTTGTATCTAAATTATATTATTGTTATATTCCTATAATTAATCATGTAAAAATGTTATCCGTAAGCCTTTCAGGTTTCTATTATATTTTAAATAAAATAAAATAAAAAAGATACAATCGAGTTATTCCGGACCGCAGTTAATAAAATGCTCATAACCATTATTGAGGAGGCCAAGACCCACTATGGGTTGTAGTGCCAAGAGTGATGATGATGAACCAACTTGATAGCCAACGTCCTTTAAACGAGTAGGGCACCATAAGAAGAAGAAGTAGCACTATTGTCCCTTAAACGAGTAGGGCACCATAAGAAGAAGAATTGACACTAATGTCGTTTATAAATATAAAATGTAAATAAATTTTCCGAGTCTGAAGCCTTAAAAGCGCTGTGTACTGTGCGCCACCGGTTGATCATCCCTTACACGAAGCCACGTCGAGTGAGAGATGTGCACGTGCGAGAAATATAATGGAATTATAGATTTTCATGTTCTCGCTCTGGAATCGCGCACGAAGGTCTTACTTAGCACTTGGATCGATGTAATTTAGTTTCGTCGGAATACACGAATAGCTATTGAATATTGTATTGGGTACCTGCGTTCGTATTTGCACGTAAAGTGATGCGCAAATTGCGAATCTCGAACTGATTCTCATAAAAGTCTCATAAAAGACTCGTAAGACGTTATAGATAATTTCGAGCGCACGTTCGACATACATACAAAATAATAAATGTAATATGAATTTCTTGTAATCGTTTTTTATGCTACTTCGTATATTACATATACAATGTATTTGTTTAGATGTTCTTAACGATGAGAGCATAGATAACTGAAGTTTTTTTCTTTATTTTATTTTATATTATTTAGAGCATTGATGGGGTATTCTCATGAAACAGATAAAAAATCATTTTTTTTTGCATTTTCTTTTTATCTAAAATGTGTATATGAAATATAAAACGCGTTCCCAGAAAAATCTTTTTTTTTCAAAACAACGCCCAGGATATCTCAAAAACTAATCAATCTATTTCATTGACGCAAAGCTTATTATATTTATAATAAATTCCTCAATAGTCGGTACCGAATAAGCGGTACGAGCGGTTATAGTATATAGGCTTGTACCGAGAAGTATCACGGTACAAACCTATATACTATAGCAACAAATCGTCTGGTTGGAAGATTTGTCGCTATATTATATAGGTATCTGGTAGCAAAAACTTCAGAGGAGACTTATTCATTCAATTTTGAATAGAAAAAATTTCTTATACTTCAGTGAAATGTGATTGAAATAAGCGATATCAATGTTTGTATTTTTTTTCAATGTTTCTCGATTATCTTTTTTAAAACGTTTCACTGAAATGAAACTAATTTATATTAAATAATAAAGATATTGATACAAGTTAAATAAAATTATTAAAATCTTAAAGCAGAAATTTAAAAAATATTTTTTGTAAAGTTTTTGACATTTTACATGACGCGAAGAGTAGCTTGATGGTTTTTGATTAGTTCTCTCGCTTCGTGATCCAAAGGTCGCGCGTTCAAATCTCACTTCAGACTAGAAAATTAGTCCTATTTTTATAGCACAAGCGTTTAGTCTAATTTGATAATAGTTATTATTACCGTTACTATTGAAATTTCACCCAAATTGTGAATAATATTTTCTATTCAAAATTGAATGCAGAAGTTTTGCTACTAGTTACTTGATACCCTGTATGTATCAACATCAATATAAATATACAATATTTATCTATCTATTAATAATAATAATATTATTCATTTCTATATTATAATTATAAAAAAACTATGTATAGAATAATATACATAGGTAGGAATTAGGTATGAATAATATACAGAGGGAAATTAACAGACTTTTTATTTCTATATAAAATTATCAATTCTCAATTTGACAGCCCTGAACGTCTCTCTAAAGTATGTTTCGGTAAAAATATTTTATTGCGAGAATTCGCAAAAAAAACTTACACGTACACTCATCACTGTCTAAGCTACACAGACTGGGAAATTTTTACAGAGAATTTGTACACGTACTCCGTAACAGTTGGACGGCTCCAAAGAGAAACATGCTGTCGATCCTGAGAGTGATAGTTTATACGAGTATATTAAAATCTGCTAATGTTTCACTATTTTAATTTTTTGACTCTGTGGGGGTTGGTATAGGTTGTTAAAGACTGCTTTAATGCTCACCACCGTATTTAAACGGAATCTCCAACTCACATGTTAGTAGAACACGCAAGACGTTTTACAGTATTTATTTAGTAGAAATGTGTATAAAAATAAACAAGATTACAATGCGAGTAAAAAGGTAACTTCGAAGAGGGAAGCGATGATGATTCGTTTTTTTATTTATTTTTATTTAAAATATAATAGAAATCTGAAAAGGTTTATGGATAACATTTTTCACATGATATAGGGATATGATAATAATATAATTTAGATATAAAATCATTGAGTTTTAGCATTTTCGTCACATCTGTTTTGAATTTGTCAGTGGTCAGTTGTTTGGTCTGTTGTGGTAGGTCGTTGTATAGTTTTAATCCGTTACAAATTATGCTGTTTTTGTTTGGGCGTTTGTTATGTGATAGTTTTGAGCTGTTATAGTGTTTGTTGTGTTGGTGTTTTTCGTGTATTTTGTGTAATTTTAAGTCTTCGTCTTTTATTTCGCCATTTTCTAGTTTATGAATGATTTTAAGTATTTCGATTTGTTGTTGTTGTGTTATACGGTATACAGTTTCAATTGGTGTCAGGTATTTCAGATCATAGACCATTTTTAGTATTTTGTTTTTCTGTCGTTGGAGTCTGTTTAGGTTAGTTTTGTTTCCGGTTCCCCAGAAGGGAAATCCTATTCTACTTTTGACGTATGCCTGGTAGGTACATCAGAATTTTTAAGGTCTTCGGTGTGATTTCGTTTATTTTGTGGAATAGGCCGGTCAGTTTAGTCATTGAGTCAATTACTTTGTCTATTTGAAAGGTCCATTTGAGGTGTCTGTCTATGATGAGTCCTAAGTATTTAGTATTCTCTAGTTCAGTGAGTGTTTCGTTGTGTATTTTTATGTCCATTTTGTGCATTTTCCGTTTGGCATGCTTCTTATACTTGTTAAGAACAAAGAAACGTCCGTTTTCACCTCCGTCCATGGGCTTCTGCGTTTTTGTCTTCGTCTGCAATCTACCTTTGCTTGTATGCGGCTGTCCCCGTGTGTGTTTGTGGGTATATGTATGTATTTCTGCGCTCACTGTTGTCAGGTAAGTGATGGCATCGTCCCTAGGCGCGTGTCGCTCCGCGCGACTCGGCGGCTATGATGATGTGAGTACGTGTGGGTATTAGGGAATGCAATCCCGAATCGATATTACCCTTTCGGGATCCCTTGAGATTAGAATTTCCAATCCCGCGGGATCTCTAAGGATCGGCATCCCGAATACTTAGGTGTTTTTTTTTTTGTTTACAGAGCGGAATAGCAATTGACGACAATTGCATTTCTATATCAGCAATTTTAATAAAATGTTCATTATTAATCATTGCATTAAAGTTTTTATAGGTATTTTTCCAAGCATCAATCAGTCAATATAGTAGAGTAAAAGCTACTAACTAGTAGTAGTTTTTATTACTATTTTAGATTGATAAAATACAGCAAATATTATTCAAAGCTATTTTCATTATTTGAGTGTGACATGAACATAAGTTTAAAGTACTTACTAAAAGCTCTATAGACATATTCAATTAAACATACAAAAATAAAAAATTCTGATCAATCTTGATAATCCCGATTATCTCGTCCGATTTTTCAGTTCGGGTTTAATCTCGTAAAATGCTTTGAGATCTCGAGGGATCCCGATCTCGCGGGATCGGGATTGCATTCCCTAGTGGGTGCCTTACGGATGTGTAAGTACGCATGCGTACCTTACAACTCTTTAATTTTTTGCGTCATATGGTGTTTTACTTAATTGTTTTTTTCTATAGTATGCGTTAAAATTTTAATTTATTTTTATTTTGATTGCTTGCTTATGTACATTTTCTCAATATCACTTAAACTCTAAGGATGTCTTCTCTTTACTATTATTTTCAAAAGTTCTATACACTATCTGCACACATAAATAAACAAATATATAATCTTCGTATAGTCGTCATTAGTTGAAACCCCCCTGAAACAATTCAGCACCATGTAAAGGGTTGCTCGATCGAGCACACTTGCGGTGCCGCAAATTGATTGCTGTATCAATTTTGTTTTAATGAAATTTCAACTACCCCATTTAACCCCATAAACTGAGAAATGCATTTTTTATATATCAAAAAATATATTTTTGTGGGAAATAACTGCGTTATTACTCTCATTTTTTTAATTCATAGCGTCTGCGGTTTGTTGTCTGCTGGAAAAACTTTGGATCGATTTTTAACCCTTTTTCCGTGATCCAATTGAGCTGAAACTTTGCAGGCAGACTCGTGGCGACGATAATAATGATCTAACAAATTTTCGTTCAAAAAATTTAATAATTATAGTATAATTTTGAATTTTTCGAAATTTCAATGGTTTTTGCAAACAACTGAGTAATGACCCCGACGCGTGCAGTAGGTACAAAATCTGATTCAATGAGAAGGGGAGTATAATAAAAACTTGTTTTTTATGGGTTAGTTTTTGTAAATCATGATATACACGAGTATTAAGCAGAACACAGACTATCTTATAAGTTTCCACAGATTATCAGCCAAGCCGAGTGCATAACTTCTAGTATAAATAAATACAAAATGTATAAGTATAAAATGTATTATATTTAGTGATTTTCAAACCGTTGTTTTAATCGGCTACACACTGTGACGTTTTGCGTCTTTGTAGAGGGTGTATTTTGGGGTGGAGTTTTTTTTTTTTTGAAGAAGTTTAAATCGAAAGTTTAAAAGAGAGGCTTTAAGAAAAGTTCTAAAAGCGATTTTACTTTAAGTTCATTTATTAAAAGTCTAATATATTATTTGAGATCTGCTTTTGCAAGCTCAAAGCTATGTTTAAAATTTATTTACGTGATTGAATTAAGTTTACGTTTAGTCTAACATATAATTTGGCCAGTAATTGTCTAGTGATAGTAATTTAGGACTCCTCGATGTGACGCGGTTACCCGGTACTTTTGGTAGCGTAGCAGAAGAAATGCCATTGTATTCATACGAGGCGAAACTAACCTAACATTATTAACGCGCAACATGAGCCGGACTCAATACGACGATCGATTGAACAGACTAACAAAATCGCCTTTCATGGCGGCGCATTAGTCACTTCCTCGCATCCGGTAGCGGCGTCGCGAACATAAATATGTCTACGTAGATTTTTTTCGCCTAGAACGAAGCCTTCTGGTTACCGAGGTCTCATATTAGCACCTGTGGACGGATTCCACGGTTGAGCGCGGGGTCACGATTACGATGGAATATTCAGATAGATAAATACCACTTGCGAAATACAGCCTAGGGCGCTATGAGTATAACTTGGTATCCACATAATACAACCGACGGTACATAATAGGAACTTAGTGCTGATATTGCGCAACAACACGCAATATTTAATTTTATTGCGTATTTTTTTTTTTTTAATGCAATAGTATACTGGATCTGCCGGTCATCCAGATTAGATAAATCACGGTCGATTAATACACGGTTATACTTATTAAACACACACGCAATACTCAAAATGCAAATTAACGGCTGGGTTCTCCAGAATACATACATACATACCTTGCTTACAACTGGCGCGATCGGTGGTCTTCGGCCTGATTTATCTGTTCATGGTATATAGTGGAAAGAGTAAACATATATTCATAACAACTAGGCGCAACAGAGGCTCAGGGCAAGCTTTGTCTGACATTATCACAGCCCGAGATTCTAAGGGAATGGAAGATACAATTTTGTAAGTGAAATTTAAGAAGTGTCTAACCACTTCTGTTCAAACGTGGATTCTAGATGCCCCCCCCCCCCCTGTAGGGGGGAGGGGGATGCGGCCCCAGAGCATCGCCGCATCCGGTGGTTAACTCCTGTTTAGACATAACCTCCCACACTAAGCTGCAGACCAAGATCAAGCCGAGACTCTATTGCTCCTGCTGGAATCCCCCGAAGTCCTCGCTTCCCGGCGACAAACATATCAGGAAGAAATCCCGCGTCTGATATTAAGGTTTGTATATTGTCCCGCGGGGCAGTCAAATTGACTGGTGTATATGTTGAGGATCCCACGTTGCGGCTACATGAGCCGGATTATTATGATGTTTACTGCTGATTAAAGGGCTGAATGAACTAACTGGGTGACTGGAAAAGACTCTCCCTTGAGCGCGTCAGTCAGAGCCATGTTAGCATCGCCAAATATAGTTGATGTGATTGATCCCACGGTGTAGTCTTATTGACTAGAGATATTAAATGATGGTAAAACAGCATGATTATTACAGTTGATTGTGTAGTTCCTGATATGTTTCTCGCTGGCCGGGAAGAGAGAACCCCGAAGGTCTCTGTATACAGCAAGTTAGAAAAGGTGGTGACTGATGAGAATGATGGTGTTAGTAATGCCATCGCGCGCCTGAATGCGGTCCCGATCATAAAAATTGATTGTTAAACTGCTAACAGATCTCGTTCATTAAAGCGGCCCCGAGCATAAGTATTGACTGTCGAACTGCTACCTGCATCTTATAATTTCTCGTTCATGAGGAACGTCCTATCTCGTCCTTGAGTACGGAGTTATTACATTCACATACATTCATAACCAGAGCCCGAGCTCGTCGAGCCAAGGGGAGTGAAAGAACGTAGGGGCTTCTTCCCTCCGGCTGTGTTTGAGGCACGACGCTCTGGTCCGATTCGAAATGCTTCACCTTTGCTTGACTGAACACATTTTAACTGTGTGGAGGCTTTGCGCAATTCTACTTAGACCCACCCAGAGTGTCCCCGCAGTCCCGTTCATCCCCTGGATCGAGAACACGCACCCCGTCATTTGATCCCAGTTACATACAACTATCTGTATTGCGAGTGTATCTCTCTCTTCAATCCCCTTCATTATTCCATTTATACAACAATCACGTGACTAACCTCGAGAGTCTAGCACCGGTAATAAGATCGCATTATGCTACGTTGGAAGTTATTATTGCACAACCGGACGAAATGCCTATTTCCCGCGATCCTATTCAATTTGTAAAACGCAATAATATGTATTTATATATGTTAGTAAAACGTTTGTAATGCAGAATGCACGTATGATGACCTCGCTTCTATCCCAAAGATAATTAAGATATAATCCCGACGTTACGTCCCGACATCAGTACCAATTTGTTTCCGCGTCCGTTACCGTCGGCTCTGAACCCACGTAATGAAATGAATAGTGATTATGTGACCATGACAAATTATGTAGCACGAACATTCCATTTAATACACATAAGAAAACATCAGGAATAAATAATATTAAAGGTTCTTATCTTATTTCTGTAGTTGGTCTGCTTCTGAGATGGCATCCTGATCCGAAGTAATATAACGGGTCCTCTCCAAAATTGAGCAATTACCAGCGCCTGTGTAGCCCTTCATTTCCCTTGTATATATATTTTAATATCAGCGCCTGTAAAACTGTATTAGATCCTAGAAACAAGAAAACTATTCCCTCTACGCCGAGCACATACAGGACATAAACCCCTTAAAACTAGTTCATCTACGCCGTATAGTGATATCACAAGCAGACATGACCAATATAATTACAAATATGCTTGCGTCCCGCCGACTGGACGCCTGTGTTTTCCAATAACAACTTTCCAGTCATGTATTTAACATAACGTCCTCCTTGTGTGTATGTGTGCTTCAATATCTTCCATCCAGTTAATGGTTCCCAAAATAGTGTTTTCCTTGTATATATATTTCAATATCAGCACCTGTAAACCTGTATTAGATCCTAGAAACAAAAAACTATTCCCTCTACGCCAAGCACATACAGAACATAAGCCCTTTCAAACTAGTTCATCTACGCCGTATAGTGATATCACAAGCAGACATAAACAATACAATTACAAGTATGCTTGCGTTCTCCCCCACCTTGGTGGAAATATTCGCATTCGTATTCACCGAATAGTAGGCCTGGCATTCGTATTCGTGAAGGTAGTATTCGTCGCATCAAGGTTATTATATTTACAAGTATATTCAAGTTCCCCCACCTTGGTGGAAATATTCGCTTTCGTATTCACCGATTAGTAGGCCTGATATTCGTATTCATGAAAGTAGTATTCATTGCATCACTTTCAATAATAAAATCATATAGATAAATAATTACGGTAACTCATAAAAATATTATATTACTTATATTAAACGAACAAAGCAAAACAATCTGTCATATAAGTAAGTAACGTGATCACGGAAGACCGAAGGTTAACTACCCCTGAACAAACCGCGAACTGCCCACAATAATGGAAAATGTTGTAGAAAACATTTAAAATATCTAATATTGAATGAATAAAAACAATGTCATATGAATAACTATCGCGATTACGGATGGCCGAAAGTTAACCACCCCTGAACACACCGCGAACTGCCCATAATAATGTAAAATGTTGTAGAAAACATTTCAAATATCTAATATTGAATGAATAAAACCATGCCATATGAATAACTATCGCGATTACGGAAGGCCGAAGGTTAACCACCCTTGAACACACCGCGAACTGCCCACAGGCCTGATATTCGTTTTCGTGGGAGTAGTATTCGTTGCATCACTCTCAATAATAAAATCATATAGATAGATAACAAAGCATTCTTTTGCATAAGGATACATCCGCCCTGAAGAATCTCTCGTACATTCCGAACCTCGCGACATTGAATATACATAATTATTCTGAATTTTAAATCCCACAAACAAACACGAAACACCCTTCGTCAGTAAAATATTCCATTTTAAAGCCTTTATATCTTTGGTAATATATGAATATCAAATTTAAATGATTTTTCATATGAACAGCGACAGAATTATATATTTCATAAGCGTTATGCAATAATTTGAATAACTATCGCAATTAAGGAATATATACAATTCGAAACACGTCTTTATAAGAACTTGATAGGAACAAATCGTGTTTAGAACGATTGCCCAATGACGAAATACAAACATGTAACGAGTTCAAATAAACCACACATTCACGTTTTAATAAAATAAATATAAAATCCAGATGCATTTTTAAAATATATTATTTGGAGGAAATCTCGTACGATTTGAATTTATATCACACTGACAATCGTGATATCAAAACCCCATAAATACTCCGATCCCAATTATTTCCAAACAATACAAATCATATAGAAATCCGTGTATTCAATCGCCAGTATAGATAACAAAGCATTCTTTAGCATAAGAATACATCCGCCCTGAAGAACCTCTCGCACATTCCGAACCTCGCGACATTGAATATACATAATTATTCTGAATTCTAAATCCCACAAACAAACACGAAACACCCTTCGTCAGTAAAGTATTCCATTTTAAAGCCTTTATATCTTTGGTAATATATGAATATCAAATTTAAATGATTTTTCATATGAACAGCGACAGAATTATATATTGCATAAGCGTTATGCAATAATTCACCCGCTGGAATTATCACAGTCGCCATATTACGATTTCTTGTATATTGAATCTGAAGCGCGTATAGTAATAATTATCCCTAGGCCCAAAATACGTAACAAAACAATCCACAACATGTATCAATAATTGTTACGATCCAGAAAGTTCTAAATTGAATACACGAAAAAGGCAATAGAAATAAATAATATTGAAAATGCTTAGCTGTATCGTCGAGTGTTGCTGCCTCTGTGACTCTCTGATGGTATTTCGGTCCTCTCTCCACAAGAGCCTCCGGCCAACGTTGATGCTGAAGAAAGAAGGGCAGATCCTCGTATTTGTATGGCTTATATAGTCTATATTTCTCGCCATTTTTGACTCCAACCGACGTGTAAAGGTAAAGTCTAACTCTCCGAAAGCCTCTGATTGGCCGAATTCGTTCCGCGGACAAACGTTCCTGATTGGCCAGATTCGGTGCTAACGGCGCACCTGTAATTGGTCCATCTCGTTAAACAAAATAACATAAAGCCTGCTTTACACGCCCGCGTGCAGAAATAATAAAGCTCGCCCGCACCTACTTATCCGGCAAATATTTAATTATAGAGTATTTAACGGGTTGTGAAGCTTCTCTTTATTATAAACTTTAGCAGATAGATATTTTCGTATAATTTTTCAGCAATGTCTATTTGAATAGGCCAATATCGTTACAATACGTCTTGCAAGATTGTGGTTACGGTTGATCAAACGACAATATGGACTGAACTTAGAAATTAAATATTAAAAATTAATTATCGCGCTTGTGAAACGAATTTAAATCATCCGAAGCCACCGAGTCCGCCCCAAAACAGAGACAGGGACCACAACAGAAGGTGGAGTCAAACTGAAAGGTCCAAGAGGGAATGTGTTTTTTCTTTGCCAAACTGAATCTAAGGGACAAAGATTTGGGTATCAAGGAAAGTAGGATATTGAAAATCCTGGAAACACACGACTTAGGACCTTTGGCTGCTGGGAGGGGTATTAGAGGTAACGCGGAGTCAGAATTGAGGCAGTCGGTGTGGACATCTACGAGGGTGCAAAATCCGCGTCGGTTGGTTTTTGAGTGATAGAACCGTGAGTGATTGTTACCGTCGAGTGATAGTGTCCCAGTGGTTGAAAATTATAGTTTAACTTCAAGTGATAGTGGTGTACGGGTAATTATACTCTTCGACATTGTTGATTGCTCACGGTAAAAGAAAAGGGGGGTACGGGTTTGATTTTATTTTATAAAGGGTAATTAATTTGGCATATCAGAACTTCGGAAATTACTGCGCTTTATTAAGTTGATTAGTCCGGCATATATAGAACTGATATTTGCAGACCTCCGGAAACTAGCTGTGCGATATAAAGATACCTATTTTATGCTAAACACGCGGGAAATTGTTAATAAGTCTTATAAAAATACCTACCTTATGCTAAATACGCGAGGTCCTGTTAAAAGGGTTTTAACCCAGAGTGCGGGTTTGATTTTATTTTATAAAGGTAATTAATTTGGCATATCAGAACTTCGGAAATCACTACGTTCTATAAAGTTAATTATTTTTATCGTCTTACTAGGTTCACAGAATAATACTCGCAGAATTTCAGGAACCGCTAGGGTTCAAATTTAGTTAATTTTCGTTTTACTAAGTATACAGGAATAGTATTGGCGGATCTCTGGAAACTAGCTGTGCGTTATAAAGATACCTATTTTATGCTAAACACGCGGGAAGTTGTTAAAAGATAAAGGAGTTGTTACTAACAGATTCGATTTTAAATAAGTCTTATAAAAATACCTATCTTTTGCTAAATACGCGAGGTCTCATTTTAATTTTTACATTTGTAAGGCATATAATATTTCGTTATATGAAATGTTTCGATTAGACCGGATTTATTTTAGTTATTGAAAGAATATTTAGTTATTTTAATAATCTTTTGTTTATGTTTAATATTAAGAGTCCGTTAAAATTATAGCGAATAAATTCAGGGATTAAAAAAATACGTCATGATTTAGCCTATAATAATCTAGATTTTCATTTCGTTTAAAATTATGGAGATCGGGGTTTATTTACAATTTCACAGATGTATAAATTCCATTATTCTAGAAAATTATATAAAATAATTTCGTGAGAATCGGGGCTTATTTACAATTTTACAGATGTATAAGATTTCATTATTCTAAAAAATTATATAAAATAATCTCGTGAGGGTCGGGGTTTATTTACGGTTTTACAGATGTACAAGTTTCACTATTTTATAAAGTATATAAAATTGCTTTCGTTCGGCCCGGGTTATCTTATATTATATAGAAAAACATAGATCTCGCGCTATCAAAACATATAAAAATGTTTCGGCCGGGATTGTTTTGCGCGTTGGGGAAAGTCTATAAGGTAAAAATATGTTTAATTTGGTTCGGGTTATTTTATATTTTATGAAAGATATTTGCCTCGCGGACTTAAACTATGAAAAAATGTTTCAATTAGTTCTGGTTATACTTTAGGAGTGATGTAAACTTCGCGGTTGTAATCCTATATAAAAATCACGTTAGTATAATTTGGGTTACTTTGTATTGTACGAAAACGTAAATCTCGCGTATAAAAACGAGTATAAAAAAAAAACGTACATCATGTATTCAAACATATAAAAACTTCTAGTACATTGTTTCGATAGACCGGGGTTGTATTATACTTATAAAAATGTTGTAGGGCCTCGTTATATTGAAAATATATAAAAACCGCCTGGGGCCGGGTCTTCTTATTTATAAACTATATAAGATTTCGTTACATTTAGTTATATAAAATGCTTTCGTTCGAGAATTCGCGTTTCATTTTAAGCATATATAAATATAGGGTCCCGTTTCTAAACAATGTTAGTGTTTCGTTTAGAATTCGCGCCTTCATTTAATAAATATGAAACATAGATTTCGGTTAGAACTATTTTAAAATGTTTCGTTTAGAAATTCGCGTCTTGTATTATAAATGTGAAACTTATAATATTCGTTTTGAGCTAAAACGTATGAACATAGAAACACTACAGTTTTGACCGCTATTTTGTTTACTATGCCTAGGACATTCTTGCGGTGTATTAGACTTGATGGTAAAATTTAAACTCTTACTCTGTTTAAAATATACGTAGTGTCTCCGCCTAGATTGGCTTCACGATATACTTTATGAAATTTGTAAGTTCCGCTGTCCTAAAATTATATAAAATTACCTTCGTTTAGATCGGGTTATATCATATTCCTCGTGGAACGCGTAAACCTCGTTGTCCTGAAACTAAATAAGGATGTTTCATCTAGACCGGGTTCATTTTACATTTTAGGAAGAATATAAATCCCGCGTCTTTCACTACATAAAATGGATTCGGTAAGATTGGGGTTGTTTATACTTGTAGAAATTACAGAATCCCGTTATTTTTAAACTATATTAAAATGATAAACTATATTAAAATGATTTAAACTATATTAAAATTTGCCGGACAGTAGATATCAAATATTCGAGTTGATAATCAATTTATATTAAGAATAATATTAAGAATAAAAACTAAATCGGCGGACCCTAAAAGTAATATGTATTGACCTTATCAAGTTGTAGACTAGTGGGGTTTTATTATAGAAACAATTAACTGTTCTGTGGCGCCTACTTATCCGCGGTATCCTCGATAAATGATAAAAACAAGTGGACAAGTGGTCGCTTCGCGGGTTTGTTAAAACTTATAAATGCATGGAATCCTAGATTCAAAGCTTAATCCCGGTATTTCGGATAAATATAAGAATATGTAACATCGGAAAATAACGGGTAACGGTTTTATGGAAAATATCGGTGCGTATGATCATTAGAGTATGATCATTAGGATTAGAGTTTAGTTTCGATGACCCGGGTAAGTACGGATGCGTAAGACGGAAATAAGGACTATGTTACAGTATTATTAAGATATATGTATACTTACAATTGTCGAGCTAGAGTCTAATTCCGGTATCTCGAGGAATATAAATTTAAAGAAAAGAAAATAATGTCTAGTTTCGGTTTGATTAAAGTATATAGGTACACCGTGTAGTTGCAGAGGCTGGATACTAAGCCCCAGCTACGGAAACTTATAAACGCGTAACGGCAGGATCAAAGGTTAGGTCGCGAACTATAGTTAATTAGGGGCCTGTGAATCGTATGCGCGTGCAAGGCAAGTGTCCGCAATCCTTAGGTATAAAGTGAGGTACATGAAGTGAAACTACGATGCACTGGACTGGATATAACCGGCGGCAGATGGGTAAGTCATGTCATCCTCTTTCCGTTTTGAGATTATAACGATATATAAAGGTGGCGCATGATTAAGAAGAATGGTCTCGGGTTCGACACCCCAGACAGAGACGGAAGAAGCGCCGACAGTGAAAGCTAACCCCTGTAACGTAAACTTTACATACGTTTATGCACAGGTGTTTGCATGTTGAATCCGTACTGACCATAATAGGGGCGAATTAATTTGCCAAATTAACCCTTCTCTGCATGTGTGTGAACTTCCAGGGATCGGGCGGCTCGTGTGCTCGACGCCGAACTTATTTACTTACTTCTATTTATTTATTTAATTGATTGAGTGATTGAATAATTAATTAATTAATTAGGTATTTATTTGTCTATTCATATATATATATTTATTTATTTGTTTATTTATTTATTTATATATTTTATTTATATATCTAAAACAATGTGCCCCTGTGCTTGCTCGAACCCTTGCTCAATTTTTCAACTACCTGCTTTCTTCTGGACAGTTTCCTCTACGTTGGAAAACAAGTTTTATCACTCCTATCTTCAAGAAGGGAAGCGAATCTGATGTCAAAAACTATCGCCCAATTTCTATACAATCAGTACTCCCTAAAATCTTCGAATCCTTAGTACTGGACCAAATATATCCAGAACTTCTCAAAGTGATAGACAAAAGGAAACATGGTTTCATTAAAGGTAGAACAACTTCCACAAACTTACTTATCTATCAGGAGTACATATTTGAAAGTTTCACAAACAAACGTCAAGTTGACAGCATTTACACGGATTTTTCAAAAGCTTTTGACAAGGTTTCTAATACAATCCTTCTTAAGAAACTTCACTCCTTATGCGTAACTGACCCACGACATAAATGGTTTGCAAGCTATTTGACTAACAGGAAACTACACGTAAAAATAAAATCCTGTACATCCCGAGCTATCCTAGCCACTAGTGATCTACCACAAGGTAGCCATCTTGGACCCGCATTCTTTCTTGTATTTATCAACGATATTGTCGAATGTTTCGATAATGTTGAAATTTTACTTTTTGCGGATGATATTAAAATTTTCAAGGAAATATCAGATGTGAGTGACTGCCTTACACTCCAATCTAACCTATACAAATTAAACGATTGGTGCATCTCTAACAACCTATTTTTAAATGTTGATAAGTGTAAATCACTATCCTTTTGTAGAAATAAATCTCCCATTTCCTTTTCGTATTCAATAAATAATACAAACCTAGAAAAAATAACAGAAATCCGTGATCTTGGTGTCATTTTTGATCATAAACTAGAATTCAAAAGTCACATCAACATTATTACGAATAAAAGTATGAAAACCTTAGGTTTCATACTTAGATCAATACAGGACTTTGAATCAATTAATGTAATAAATCTCTTATATGTATCCTTGGTCCGTAGTCAGTTGGAATACAATTCCATCATTTGGTCTCCTTTTTACAGGGTTCATATAAAAAATATAGAAAGGGTACAACGTAAATTCCTAAAATTTATAAATTTTAAGCTTCATATTCCGATCGACCAAATAAACTACAAATATTTGCAAACTAATCTTAATCTCCTAACCTTGGAAGATCGAAGAAAATTAACAGATTTAATATTCCTTTTTAAAATATTACACTCAAATTTCGACTGTTGCAAACTCCTGAATAGTATTAATTTTAAAGTACTAACCGTAGGACCCGCCAAAACATGCTGTTTTATTGTGACAATTTGGACACAAACTATCGTTCAAATTCTAGCATACCTCGGATGCACAAACTGAGCAATGAACTACCTACATTTGTCGACATTTTAAATCTATCTCTCTCAAAATTTAAAAAATCATTATATGATCATTTCTTTTCAAAATATTAAATTTTATATAATGTCTTAAATTTTTTATATATACCTGGCTATTCAAATTTAATATTGCTATATTATCGGTGAGTAAAAATTTCTGAGATCACTACTTTACACTTTTTTGCATATATACTTTTTTTACATATATGTCTTACCTCATTATGTTTAAACTATGTATATATACTTTTTTACATTTATACCCTTTATTTTTCTTTTACATTTAATCGTTTGTTGTACTTTAATTATGTATAAACCTGTTGAAAAAGGCTATTAAGTCGTGTAATTAATAAAATAAATAAATAAATATTCAGATTATCAGGTTCCGCGGCCGTTAAGGTGTTTCCAGTTAAAATTTTCTGGAATGTTGGACTTTTCTAACTGACGTTTTGGATTCTGTTTCAATATTATGTACATATCGTGGCAGAACATCCCAGGAAACCCTTACCAGAAGACTTTATGTTTATGTAATATTGCACGAGCAAAGTGAAATAGGTATTAAAATGTGAATATCTCTGCTGCAGAAATATGGACTCAGGGATTATTTGAAATTGGCCATTCAATTTTCAAATAATCAAATGTTCAAAACCAGTTTTCATATAATAACTTGTTTTTATCTTATGAACCCTTTATGTACCGGAATATCAAAAATAAGATCGAGAGCCGAACGGGTTAAAATTGACCCCATTCAAATATTCGATGACGACGACGTAATGACGCATAATAATTTGACCGTGTCCTCTAATATATTAAATAAACTCCATTTCTTATACAATACGAACAATATTCTACAACATTTTATAAGAAACCATAGTGTTTTGACGTCTCCCAAATATGTGCGTCATATCTGCCGTTACCTAATAAAAAGAATGACCTTATAAAATATTCCTGATTGTCTGCCGAAAACATATTTGTTTCTACTTTTGACTGTCATACTGTATAATATATTATCGTTTTTCTAACTATTTATTATCATCATTTTTCTTACAATATAAACATTATCATTTTCTTTGGGTGTTCTTTCTTTCTATTAATTTAGATATTAAAGAGGATTACAATGTTTCCTCCAAAATATTTATCGAATGATTTTGGAATTTATTATATATTTAAAATGTCTTAAAAATCAAAAATGGTTTCATATGTGAATATATTTGTTTATAGATAAACAAATATGATGTGTTTTATTTATTATTTCGTGCGAGTAAGAACTCGATAATGTATAATTTAAAAATATTGAAAAGGATTTGAAAAAAGAAGTATATAAAGACGTAATTTTTTGCTTTGTTGTAGAAAAATAAAGTGACAGGTATAAAAGGAAAATTTTCATAGAAATAGCTCTCTTTCGAAACATTTTTCAACGTTGCCGCGTGTTTTTATTTTCTCGTTTCTTCTTTAATAAAGCAATTTATTCGAAGAATTATCCTTTTCTAGCCTGAATTATAGATTCATTTTGTGTTTTTATTTCGTTGTCTCGAACGATTTAGGAATCGGTCGTTTTGAATTCCAGCTCGTCAAGCCGGGAAGAGTTTGTTAGTCGCGGAGATTGACATTTTCTTTTTTCCCGTGGTTGGAAAGAATAGTTGAGTAACATACATTTGAGTAGATTGTAGATGTAATGGTCATGACGCTCGCCTAGTAATCTGGTGGTTAGTGGTTCAAGCCCCGTTCCAACAACGACATAAGCAAGTAAATCCTATTACCAAGCATAAGTCAGAAGTCAGAAATCTGAATTTCTTTTTGGATTTTTAAAGTTATAAAATATAAGAAAAAAAATTTAAAATACTCATACCTATACGAACATATACTTTATTTTACTTCTACATATTTTATTTTATTCACTATCCAATTTAGATCTTTTTGTTAATGTTTATACTATAGAATTAACACTATTATTGTGTTTGTTAACGATTAATTATAATTATTATTATTTTTATATTTTTAATGACATTAATTATTATTATTATTTTATTGGCACTAAGGCACTCATATAACAACTGCTTTCTATAAATATTCTTGCACATTGAGGAGCACTGTTTTCTACAATACAGTAAAGCACTAGTGTAACAAATAATAGTTTAATACAGTAAAATACTAGTGTAGCAAACTAAGGCATCA
Organism: Agrypnia vestita; assembly: GCA_016648135.1. Classification (NCBI taxonomy): domain Eukaryota; kingdom Metazoa; phylum Arthropoda; class Insecta; order Trichoptera; family Phryganeidae; genus Agrypnia; species Agrypnia vestita. Next base: position 196,753 of record JADDOH010002178.1, read on the forward strand.
AATCTGGTGTTTACTTTGCTGCCAAACCCTGAACAACAATTATAGATGGTCATTTATTTTTGTTAACACTATAAAATGTTGTCATCTATAAATGTGAAAACAAATCGAATTTATAAAATAAATAGTTTTTAAAATAAGATTTGTGGGGTTATGTTGTGCCCCGCTCCGGAACGGAAGTGTTAAGTGTAAACTAGGCGAGGGTCTCTTGATTCTGTTTTGCAATCGACAAGGATACACTCCACCGCGTTGTCGTTTCATAAAATATCGCTTGATTTTTATAATTTTTTTACAAAGTGACAATTTCTGCTAAACAAGTGCACTGACGAAAATGTTTTACGCAATTAATGAATCACAGACTGTTTTTTGGAATGAGACTGAATCGATCACTGCAAACTCCTCGGCGTCAGAAGACTGCTACTATGGTGAATACGAAGTGAAAAAATTATCTGTACTCATTTTACTTGGAGTTTTCATGAATTTATCAGGAGTGCTGGGAATCTTCACGAATATTCTTTCAATGATCATTTTCTCAAGGCCGCAGATGAGAAATAGTACTACCTGTTTACTGTTTGCTCTAGCTTTGTGTGATATAGTCTATAATGCCCTGGCTTTAGTGCACGTCGGCATACCCGCTATATTTCCCTACACAATACACATGTTTGCTTACTGCAAAATATACCCTTATTATTTAAAACCATACCTCCATACATTCGTCGAAGCCGCTTACACATCGTCTCTGTACTTGACTGCGGCCATCACAGTGGAGCGGTATATCGCGGTCTACCATCCTCTGCGCGTCAAGGCCATCTGTATGCGAAAAAGAGCAAAAATAACTAGTTTCATGATCGCCATCTTTTCATTACTTTTCAATTTGCCAAAATTTTGGGAAGTGGTTATTGTAAAATCGCCGATCACCTTTATCAACGTCAGTGCAACTATTTGTTATGCCTACATTGAATCATTTTCATACGTCTATGACTGGGCGAATGGGGTACTGGGGCTGTTGCCTTTTATTTGTAGTCTATTGCTAAACACCCTAATTTTCATAGAATTCAGGAAAATTAAAATCAACAGATCGATGCTTACAGTTTCACAAACAGACGACGTTCATACAGATAAAATAATTATTTGCCTTGTCCAAACATTCTTAATTTGTTACCTTCTTAGAATTGTTAAATACTTTTTGAAATTTAAATATGATTGGATTCTGCATATTCTCTCCCGGTTCTTACCTGTTTTCAATAGTTTTGTAAATTTTATCATTTATTTTATGTTTTGGGAAAAATATCGAAAAAATTTTTTTAAATTATTTTGCAAACGATTTATTTCTGCCCCAAAAAGTGATGTGGAGTAAAAATGCAAATGCCGCTAAATTTTAATTTTTAAAACACTTGACAGCTGATAAATCAATGATCTTGCCGCCTGAATGGCAATGGATCCGCGATGGATGTCTGGAGAAAGTTTTTTCAGAGGGCCATGAACAAATGAAGAAAATAACGCTAAATGTTGATAACGTTTTAACTGCTTTACAAAACAGTACAATATGCATTAATTTATTTGTATCAATCAATATATATATACATAATATTGTTGATGTAAAAGACAAATAAATACAAATTTCATTAAGTTATTTTGATTTATCTTGACTTTATCCCATATTTTTACTAATTATTATTTTCTTCTTCTAAAACAGCCAAAAGATTTTGTGCTGACATTATTAATATAATTAATAAAAATAAACTTTGTTTTCACCACTTTTGTATTGAAAAATATCAACATGTTTCAGAGCTCACGGCCCCTTCGTCAGGATACAATTGTACCTATACGAACAAATTAAATTCAAAAATCAAAGTATAGACAATCAAAATATAAAAAGTATATACCTATGGAAAATGAAAAATAATGAAATACCTACTTAACATGAAAATAAATTTAAAAGATAACTATTTGTATAAAGAACCTGGTTATTTATAATATTTAAATTACTATAAACACTTTTTCTTATTTCCAAAATTTCTAATTTTCATATGTGTAAAATTTGTAAACCCTTATTTAATATCAAAAAAAGAAAATTTGCTAATAGTAAATTAAATATTATAACTAACCAGGTCCTTTTTACAAATATTTATCTTTTATAAATTTTTATTAAATAAATTTTTATAAACCACATAAATAATGACTTTACGTCTACCGGTTTCGATACCACCGTATCTTCATCAGCACTGACGTGCAACTGACTATCCATTACCAATCCTACTAAACAAATCAATTCTAAATGGGGCGGGGCTACAGCTATGGTTAGGGTAATTGAAGGGTGGACGCCGAAATGGGAAATATATCTAGTAGCGAGCTATTCATGAAATTTATCTGATTATTAATAATGTTGGCTTTAGTGTTGAAGCTCTTTTTTATTAAATTTCTGGTTTCTCTAAGTTATCTAATATAAGGCCTCTATTATTTATATGTAGAATTTCGATGCCGTTTTCCTTTTTAAAGGTGTGGCGTGTTTCTAAAAGAAGGTTCGCGAATTCGGAAAAGTTATTGTTATTAAGACATTTCAATTGTTCCTTTACTCTAACATTAGGGTAACGTGCTGGTTTACTTATATAGAATGCCGAACAGTCATTACAATTTAGTCTATAAATACCGGAATGATTTAGCGGGTCGACTTTGTCTTTGGAGTTTATTATAAGTTTGCCTAAGCTATTGTTAGTATAAAACGCGGCATTAATGTTTCTTGGCAAACTTTTAGTTACTTTTTATGAAACTTACTTACTTACTTTACCTTGTCCTAAATGACTATCCATTAGGGTCATTCTCACCTGTCGATCGTCTCTAAATTAAAAAATTAAAATTAAAAATTAAAAATATGAAATGTTATTTATGTATAATATTCTCCGCCATGGCTCATTATATTATTTGGTGAAGTATGATATAAATATTTAACGCGTTTCAAAATTCTTTGTATTTTAGACAAAATTCTATCTATATAATCTGGGATGTAACCGTTATTTATGGCAATTTGTTTTATGGTTTGTTATTCTATCTGAAAATTGGTATCTGTCATCGGTATATTTACTAGACGATGTATCATTGCATGGAGCGCGGAATGCTTATGCGATATAGGGTGGTTAGAAGTACTATGTACCAGTATAACGGTATCTGTATACATGGGTTTACGGTAGATACTAAATTCTATTCTGTTATTAGTATTATGCAACGTTAAATCCAAAAAGTTTATTCGAGAATTTTTCTCTATTTCAAGTGTAAATTGTATTTTACTGCGGAATGAACTAAGAAAAGAGAGGAAAGATTTAAGTCGAGGTTCTATGCCTGTCCATACACACAAAATATCGTCAACATATTCTTCCAGAAGAGTACATTTTTCAACAATAAAGATTTGCTGTTAAAAAGTTTATTTTCGAGAATGTTTATGAACATATCACCTATAATTGGGCTGGTCGGAGCTCCCATTGGTAAACCCTGTACTTGTTTATAAACTATTCCGTTGTTTTGAAAATAATTTTGATGAAGACAAAGAATAAATAATGAAAATAAATCACTCGCTAAATCTTCCGACAAAATCGATGTTTTTAAGATATCTCGAATGATACTAATTTTGCATTAGTTGGGAGGATTGGGTCCTTCAAGCTATCAACAAGATGACAAAAATTTTTAACTGTATATTGGGGTTGAAAAATGTAATAATTATTAATTACTTTTATGATAAAAGCACCGACCTTGTATGTCGGGATATTACACGAGAACACACGATGCTACTGGCCTAATCAGATGGTTGTTCTTATGGGTTTTCAGGAAGCCGTACAATCTAGGAATTTTTGTATACTTCTTGTATACTTGTATACGTGCAATATTTAGATACTAAATATTGCACACGAATTGGTACATGAACTACACACAGTAGAGTGGGACTTGTTTGACGATAAAATTCGCTTAATTCGCGTATTTTATCGTCAAACAAGTCATTATTTAAGTGGTTTATTCAAATTTATTTAATTAAAATTTATATGTTTAATTTACGTCCAACCACAAGTTTAACGCTATAAACATCAAAAATAGTTATCTTTTAAATTTATTTTCATGTTACGTATGTTATGTACATTAGGGTGTCCCAAAAAAATTAAAGTGATATTTTTTAAATGCATACCCTCTTATTTTGTTTGAATGGTCTCAAAACATTTAAAAATAAAGTTTTGCTTACTTAGGATCACGACAACCCGTGCCGACTTGCAGCGAAACGTGTCTGTGCTTGCACGGTACGGCGCCACGGAAATCTCGCATTGCTTGCTTCTTATTACTTGGTTATTTTATTAGTAAACGCATTACTTTTGATTAGTCAACATGTCAGTGGAGTTGCGAAATTCTAAAAAGGAGATATTTTTAATAGGAGACGTAAAACAATCACCGGTTCGAAACTTCCCTCTAATGGACAAGTACCAAGAGTTTTGTTCTATAATATTCGTGAAGTGAATTTAAGTGTCAATGAAAGAAATCTTACTATTCGTGAATGTATTATTTACTGGGAAAAGGCACGTATACCCACTAAATCATTACCTAACTGTTTTAAGAAACTAGTTTCATTATACCAAGTTTGGAGAGATTTGCAAAAAAAATCGAAAAAAACACAAGAAGCGTTTGAACAACGTCGACAAGAGTTTCTTTCCAACTTAGACAATTTGTTCGACATTGCTTATGCTGATGCGCTAGCTAATTAAAATAAATGAAGATATGATCTTCTTGCGGCGCCAAAGAGAACCAGGTCGGCCCGGTCACTTAGCCGGAGTGGAAAAAAAATACAGAAAAAGAAGAAAAGGCGCGCCTTAGAAACATTGAGGAGGAAAAGCGACGTGCTAAATATTTTTCATCGTTAGCTCCATCGACATCATCTTATGAACCACCACAAGGAAACTTATATTCTGATTCTGAAATAATAGATTTACAAGAAAATAGACCCAGCCTAATTGGTGCTTCCTCGCAGCCCGATAAAACTTCTATGCGGAAAAATTTCATAACTCCGAAGTTGGTTGCCGCATTAGATAGATATCAGTTAAGTGTGAGAGATTCTGTATTTATAATTGAAGCTACTATTGAGGCACTAGGGCATAACACGGATGACTTTTCTGTAAGCAAGTCCTCACTCCATAGAATTCGTGCAGAAATGCGAAGAGAGCGGGCTGAAGCTATAAAAGTTAATTTTCAAAACAATATCCCGGATACGGTAACTGTCCACTGGGATGGCAAACTATTGCTGGCTCTAGATTCACGTAAATTTAAAGAAGAACGCCTCCCGATAGTTATTTCATATGATGATAACGAACAACTTATCAACAATCTCAACATCGGGAAGCGAACAGGCAGTTTGGAATGCCATTATCAACTGAAATCTTGAGGACGGAGTGTAGATTCTCTGTTGTGATACTACTGCTTCAAATACAGGCCGTATTAATGATGCATGTGTGCTTCTCAAACAAAAACTGGATAGAGAAATGCTTATTTTTGCTTCCCGTCATCACGTCTACGAACTAGTTTTAAAAAGTATATTTGAAGCGAAAATCAGCCAAGTAACTACAACCCCAGACATAACGTTGTTTAAAAAGTTCCGAGAAAACTGTAAAAATGTCGATGCCGAAAAAATAAAAATCTGTACAGAAAAGCTATCTTGTTTAAATTTTTCAGAAATTGATAAACTGCTAGAATTTTACCGATTTGAATTGACTAAAGAAATAGCTAGCGACGACTATCGTGAATTATTTGAGCTTTCAATAATATTTCTTGGTAGAGATACAGAGAAAAAATTTAAGTTTCGGCCTCCGGCTGCTATGCGCCAAGCTCGGTAGATGGCGAGAGCCATTTATTTGCTAAAAATATCATTACTAAGCTCCCAATTCAGAATTTCAAATAAGGATAAGGCAGCTCTGTTGGATGTCTGTCTGTTTATCGTGACATCCTACGTGAATTTTGGCTCCAATGTATTTTAGCAGTAAAAGCACCTTATCAGAACTTATGCTTTTTGAAGTCCATGAAAGCTTACGAAACAATAGATAAAAGCATTCCCAAAGAAGCTTTACAGAAGTTTTGCCAGTATTTATGGTATTTAACAAATGAAGTGTCTGTTTTGTCTTTATTTGACGATGATGTCGATCAAGAAACTAAAGTAAAAATGGTTGCTAACTTAGCTAAAGAAACCCCATCAGCCTACGATAAACGTTACATTGCATCCAAAGAAGAACTTTGTGGCCCACTTTTTAGTATCTTATATGTAAATTATGCTTCGATTTTTTTCTATAGTTTACTACACGATTCCGTTCCTTCTGTTTTAATTTCAGAGAAAAACATCGATGACTTCGTCTCTGTCAAAAGCAAGTTCCTATTTAATCGACTCAAAATTGATGACAGATTTCTGAAGAAGAGCCCTCCTCTATGGTCAAATGATGATTCGTTCCAACAAGCTAAAAAAAATCTATTTACACTGAGAGCAGTATGATACGGTAGAACGAGCGGTTAAATTAATGCAAGACTTTCATGGTTTAATCACTGTTGAAGAGGAGCAAAATCTATTACGTTGCGTACAAGAACACAGAAACGTATATTCTGATTGTAAAAAGCAAACTTTGAAAAGGAAATTTAATGATTAATGTGTATTTTAATATAAACACATAATATGTATTTGTTTTATTTACTGAATATAAATAATGAACTTTACAATGTCTCTATAGCTCCATACTAACTTTTCAACTTAAACTTTGACGTCAAGTCGGCACGGGTTATCGTTATCCAATCTCAATAATATTTAATATTTAATTTTTTGGAGTCAAATGAAAATAAAATAGAGTGTATGCGTTTTTAAATTCGAAAAAAAAAATTCACCCTTATAGCCTGGCAACCTAATGTACGTCATTATTATTAATTTCCTATATATATTTTTTATATTTTGGTTGTTTATACTTCGATTTTTGAATTTGATTTGTTAGTATACAATTGTATTCTGACGAAGGGACCATGGGTTGTGAAACATGTTGACATTTTTCAGTACAAAAGTGGTGAAAACAAAGTTTATTTTTATTAATTTTATTACTTTATTATTATTATAATTATTATTATTATAATTATTATTATTATTATTACGGTATCGAAGAAAGAGCGGACACGGTGAGAACTAAAGACCTCCTCAGAACAACCGAGAGCAGGCAGAGAAACCGTTTCTGGAGGGACCATGTCGAGAGAATGGAGCAGACGAAACCTACCAAAGCCATGATGCGCGGGATTCCAGATGGGCGACGACCGCCAACACGAAAATTTAACTAAACAATTCGCTTACTATGTCATAATACCGTAATTTCATACAAATGCATGGAATTACATACAAAATGTATGGAATTAGCATAGGTGGCAATATCCACTATTTGGTGGCAAACCCAGCAAAATCCATACATAAATATTTATTTATTAATTTTATTTCTTCGGTTTACATCTATTACAATAAAATAAGAAACTTATGCGTATCTTGATAACAATTGTGATCATATTAGTTTATTCAAATCGACACTAATAAAAAGCTATTTGGAAATATTTATCTGCTAAAAGTTTATAATAAAGAGAAGCTTCACAATGTGTTAAACACGCTCTATTGCATATTTTCCCGGTAAGTAGGTGCGAACGAGCCTTTATTATTTCTACATCGGAACTGTAAGTCTCACGTGTGACGGGTGCTTTACTTCTCTTTGAACGGAATGGACGAGTCACAGACGTTGCCGGTGTGACGGATCGGACCAATAACAGACACCGGCGATGAGGTCATTTCGCATGAGATGACGCACGGACTGCGGGGATTGCAGTCGTGTTGCAATGGCGAAATACGTTTTTAATATAAAAAGGGTACACGGAATTCATAGGCCTTTCAGTTCGAGTTCAGATTTGCAGGCGTAAAGGCGGCCATATACGCTCCGGTAGACCGTAGAGGTACATCTGTTCGGTCGACCTCTAGATACGTACCGCAGCGTGTGTGGTGTTCGCGGGTGGAGGTTTCCAGACCTGTACGGGTGACCGCAGAAGAATTGAAATTCTATACTTTTTGTCTGCGGCCGCGGCTGACAAATCTGTGCGTGTGTGGCGCTCTCAGTTTATATTCTCTATTCTATGCTCTCAGTATCTCTCTATTATGTGATGTCGTAGCTGTGACAGGAAGAGGTTATGTTGGGTGCAATGTTTTTTAAATGAAAAGTCTTAAGCGTTGTAAAGAAATCGAAGTTTATAAATTGGAACCGTATCTTTAGCGCGTAAAAAATACCACGATCGACCCAAAATTGCTGCAAAAACTAAAAGAATTGGAGCCTGATGCCAATATGAATATGGTTATAAAATTATTCATATAAATTAATTGTTAATATTTTTTAAAACATATTTTATAATTTTGTTTCGTATTTTTCTCTTCAGATTTAACTAGAAATAAAGGCTAAACTTTATTTTATGGCCTCACTCGATTTTCTTAAAAATAAGTATCCTGATGGCAAAACTGAAATCAAAATTTGGCGGTCGTTAGTATTAAAATCTAAATAAATGAATATTTTAAACAAAACTATTTTATTAGGTACCTGCAGGTAATCTTTTCGCAGAACATTAAACAAAAGGCATCACACGTCTCTGGAATTATTTTACCGAGAGCTTGAGGTGATATGATACTAGAGAATTTAAGGCATTAGTATGATCTCCCTATTGCAAAAAATCTTAAAGGCCTCTCCCATACAAAGTTTGCATATTCGCCGCCATTTTATAAAAAATCTTAGCCACAAATTAAATGTATATAAATCGATAGAGGACTTTCATACAAACATAAAACTATTCGGTCATAAAATCCTAAAGCGTCATGTTTCTGAGATATTCACATATAAAAAATGTTATTTTGTACCTATGAAGTGTAATACAAATGACACAATCAATAAGAAAGTATTGTTAAAAAACTAACCCATAAAAACCAAGTTTATATTTTACTCCCTCTCTTTGTAAATTAAGTTTACCATCATGTAATTAAATAATTGATTGACTGAAAATGAAACATGTCTAGACAAATATCGATGTCAAAAATCTCTAAAAATATCTCTTTATTATTTGATTTCTTCCCAAAAAACCGAAGTGTGCTGTCATCTGTGAACCAATTGTCATAAATTTTCGAAATTCGTAGTGAAGTACCTATTATACCTACCGACGGAGTAATTCAAATTTTAAATATTCCGTGACGTTATCAGGCCGCCGCACAGAGGGTCGAAACCGTAATTTGTAATTCCTGTTCAACATTCACAGCTTCAGAGATGATTCCTTCGGGCCAGCTTATTTCATTTTCTAACCAATCACAATTTTTCCTTATAAACTGGGTTAAATACGACTACTTCGTTCCCATCTAGCTCTTATATTTGAACAATATCTCGTATAAAACTACTATCTACAATTGTAAAAAAATAGTGAAGTTTGCTGTTGTACTATTAAATGTTCATTTAGTTAGTTTTTGGTCTACCTGTATTGGTTTTATTGTTGATTTTTATATAGTTTTATTTTTTAATTGGTTTAGCACAGCGGAGAATCTGTCATATGAAATGTCACATGTATTATGTTTATTATTGATTTTTATGAAAATTTTACCCGTTTTTATTAAAATCAGCCGTTTTGTCATCTGAGACAGGTAGGTCGACTTCAATATTTCGCGCATAATAATTATCGACACCTAACTTTTGATAGCGATCTATCACTTGAAATGGCGGCAAACATAATTTCGTTTTTTCAGTACATATCTATGAGATCTTGAGATAATTTGATATTTTAAAATAATAAAGAGTGTTTTGCATTACATGTATATATATTATATGAATAAGAGAGGTGATCGGCACCCCTTTTAAATAATATCTCAATGAATTTTTCGAATATTAAAGATATTTAAAATGATGATAGTAGGTAATTAAGTATTCTACACATTTTTGAAAACATCAATCTTTTCGAAATCAATTCTTCTTCCTTTTCTTCGTAAGATTTTATGAATTTATAATAATAAGTGAAATTTTTTAAATATATTTAGGTTTTTTTTTTCATTGGAATTTAAAACGTGATGTTAATAGACACAAGCGATATATTTAAAGAAAAAAAAACTGACCGAATTATTTTCAAAAGATTTTGTTTCTATTTATTATTATAGATGAAGAGAAAGCGGCAAAAAAGTGTGCGTTAAAATGTGCAATAAACGTGTCAGTAAAAATGTAAAATGTAAAATGTCCCCGCAATTGTAAAATAATTTACGTGACAATGATAATAAAAACGAACGTCGGAGAGCGGCCACAGAGCGGCCGGCCATCTGTGCGGGTGCAAACTTATCTCGACATGTACCTACCCACCGACACGTGCGGACTTCCGGGCGATCCGCGACCCGCGACCCACGACCGGGTGACCGCTAATTAGGTATGCATAATTAATTAATAATATTTATCATTATTATCGATCGATTATTTATTTGTTTGTTCGCGTTCGTATTCGCCGCTCCGGGTAGGGTGAAGAGCGTCGAGCGGTGAGTTTGATTTTAGAATGTATAATAATAATGTTAATACTATAATACTTTTACTTACTATTTCATATTTAGTTTGACTTAAATGAAGTTACGAATATAAAAA